>CAMXCT020001990.1:87500-305000 GCA_947184155.2 Cladocopium goreaui
ACTCGTCGTCAGCTTCACGCATACTACTTTGTTGAGGTTCAAACACCTCAAGATGACAATTCCCAACCGGCACTTCGCCGACTTATGGTGACGGAAGTGGATCGACGTGGGGTCCATCGAAACAGGCAGCCGGAGTTCTTCTTCAATGGGATCATCGGCCACATTCGTGCTGGTCGAAACGGTTGGATTGACTCTTGGGATCAACCCTCCCAACTTGCCAACTACTGGCGTCGCTATTTCCAAATTCCAGAAATTCCCCCGGATGGAAATTGGCATCCCCATCACCATGAAGCTCCAGAAAGCCCAGTATCAGTACAAGAATCTGGCATGGACGACACCGACTCCATCATCGCCAATGTGGACATTACTCCACCACCTGTCCAGATTCAACAACTGGCAACCTTCTTCTGGAACATTCTCAACAATGACAGGGATGCCAACATGGCAATACTCGAACGTCTCGAGGATCCAGATGATGACCTGTCAAGACATCCGGTCCAGATCTTCTCGGCAGCAGACTTGGCTCATCTTGCCAGTCACCTGGCAGAATCTACCCGCACATTGTCAGATCAAGCCCGTCGCATGGAGGCATTTTCTGACGAGGCGTTGTGAGCTGTAGGAATAATTCAGCAGCTGATTTCTTATTTCCCTATCGGTAATTGGTGGGGGGGGGGTGGGACCCTGGTTTAATTTCTTTAATTAAACGGGGTCCCCTGCAGTATGGTTTTTTCCAAAATTTTTCAGTCAAACATAACCTCCGTTTATTTTTAACATAAGAAATTAATCCAGAAAACTTCCAGTTAAGGTCCCACCCAGCATCCCCCAGCTAAAAATTAAACAAGCTACTCGGCAGTACCTGGTTTAATTTTACAGGATCATTGGGTTGATTTTGTTTTGCCAAGACCAAATAAAGACCAAATATTAAACCACCTGGTTCTACACATGTCAGTGAGACTTGGTGTAAAAACAGTTGCGCCCACCATTTCTCCCCCCAGGTGCGTGGACCAACTCAACTTTCTTAAAATTAAACCTCATGGTTTAATTTCAGCTGTTTTAGCTCATTGTGCTGCCTCGTGTTCCGCCTCGGGATACTGCAGCCATGGTTCCTGACACGTGTCCTAGCACAGCTCCGTGAAGACGATCCGGCGTGGACAGCATGGTTCTTGCACAGTTGGGAACAGCATTGCTGCAGCCCAAATGCTCCATCTCAAGCAGAGCAAGTCCATGGGAAAGGCGCTGCGGGACCATGGTAAACTGTTTCTATCTGTTTCGGGCCCCTTGCGTGATCCCAGATCAGGTCAGAATAATTAATCAAGGGGTGGGTGAGTCCATACGTACTGAACATTCATTCATCAGGACACCTTTGGCACCATAATATTCATGGGATTTATGGTCACCAGAATAATTAAACAAGGGGTGGGTGAGTCCACATGTACTGGGCATTCAGGATCAGTTCTTCCATTGGGGCACCCCAAACACCATAATATCATACAACATCCATGGCATTGATGGTCACCAGAATAATTAAACAAGGGGTGGATAAGTCCACATGTTCTTGGCATTCATAAAGATTCATGTATTGGGATACCTTTGGTGTTATCATGATTCATTGTTTTTCTTGAATTTTCATCTTTGGTCATCACAAAGGAAAGAACCTGATGGAATCTCATTGGAGTGCAAGTTGATCATGGTGGAGAGAGATTGGTGAGATATAGGTGTTAAAATAATTCGAAAGTAGCAAGTCCAATGAGATTCCATCAGGTTCCTTCCTTTGTGATGACCAAAGATGAAAATTCAAGAAAAAACAATGAATCATGATAACACCAAAGGTATCCCAATACATGAATCTTTATGAATGCCAAGAACATGTGGACTTATCCACCCCTTGTTTAATTATTCTGGTGACCATCAATGCCATGGATGTTGTATGATATTATGGTGTTTGGGGTGCCCCAATGGAAGAACTGATCCTGAATGCCCAGTACATGTGGACTCACCCACCCCTTGTTTAATTATTCTGGTGACCATAAATCCCATGAATATTATGGTGCCAAAGGTGTCCTGATGAATGAATGTTCAGTATGTATGGACTCACCCACCCCTTGATGGAGCATTTGGGCTGCAGCAATGCTGTTCCCAACTGTGCAAGAACCTGGCTGTCCACGCCGGATCGTCTTCACGGAGCTGTGCTAGGACACGTGTCAGGAACCATGGCTGCAGTATCCCGAGGCGGAACACGAGGCAGCACAATGAGCTAAAACAGCTGAAATTAAACCATGGGGTGGGTCACATCTCAAAATTAAACCAACTCAACTTTCTTCAGGATCTTAAGGAGGTGGGTGGACCCCCTGTTTTCGTAAGATTTTTTAAATTAAACCAAAAAAATTAAACCTAACTCAGTGTCCACCTGGTTTAATTTAGCTAGTGCATCCCACATGATTTCTTCCCTGTATTTTGAAGCCATTTCCGCTTCAGGGAACGGATAATAGCCTTTCACCGCTGGTGATCTCCAGAGAAAAGCCTCGCGGCAGCGGGGCGTGTGTGTGGACCATCTGTACAGATGTAAAACTTCTATCCGGTACTTCGGTGCACTTTTATTTTTGTTATGGTTCCTGATGTTCTGGTTTCTTTTTCATGCAGGGGGACACAGCATTTCACTGGGACTGTGTCCAACGAAGCTACCAGTGAAATGGGATATCCGGCTTGGCCAGCTGGACGTACCTGCACCATTTTTCAATTTCGTCAATGGCAACCGGCTAAGCCAAGTACCGGCATGTCGTTTCGTTTCTTTTTCTTCATTATGGACAAAGTTGCATCAGAACCTTCCTCAGAGCAAGGACGTAGAAAACATACCTGGAACTTTGTTTCCAACAGTTGTCAAACCACTGTACGGTTTTCGCAATCTGATTTACTGCTGACTTCGTCAGATGGAACAGTTGCATCTAGCAAGGACGTAGAAAGAATTCCTCTTTACTGTTTCTCCCGCCTAGTCATCCACTTTCTCCTGTCAGACTTTACTGGATTGTTTTTTGCACGTGAGATGCATTCCACATCAGTAATTCGATAAGATGTTTCTGAGCAAGTGTGTGTGTGTGGACCATCTGAATAGATGTAAAATATGTAAAACTTCTTTCCGTTGATTTCGGTGCACTACTTGTTTGGTTTGACTCTTCATGATTTTTTCCTATTTCAATTTTCACGCGGGGGGATGGAGTGTGCTTCAGATGTCTCCATCCAACGAAGACACATCTGTTGCACAGTGATATGGATTGGGGACGCTCAATCCACGTACCTGTTCAATCTTTTTCATTTTCGTCCATGGCAACCGGCTAAGCCAAGTACCGGCATGTCGTTTTCCAACAGTTTTCAAATCAAACAACTGTACGGTTTTCGCAATCTGACTGAGCTGCATCAGAACCAGAACATCCTTCGAGCAAGGACGTAGAAAGATTTCCTTCGCAAAGTTTCTCACTTCCAATCATTCAACCATTCCTGTCAGGTTTAACTGAAGTGTTTTTGCACGTACGATGCATTCCACATCAGTAATTTTCGATAAGATGTTTCTGAGCAAGTGTGTCACTCATACCGTTGTCCGACAAGGTGGTATGAGCCCTTCGGGGAAAGCCTTTCTAGGCTAAAAATTGACGGTAAAACGATGTCTGAATTTACACTTTTGAATTAGTAATTCGTCTAAGTAGAGTGAACTGCTGGCCTTTTTTCGATTCTCACCTTGTCGAAGTCGTTTGGTTGAACAACTGGCCGTCGTGTGGCTTCAATTCTTTCAGTGGATCTCTCACTGCATAGCCTGAAGCCACGTCAACAACCTTCCTGTTGCTTCAAGAGACTGCCCGCAGCCATTTTGACATGGAACTTCAGGCAAGAGGACATGCTTTACAGGTGTGGTCACTTCTTTTTGGTTTCTCGGTGAGGTTCAACTGTGCACGTAATTCATTTGAACACTGATAGCCGTCGATAGGGTTGACGTGAATGCAGGCCGTAGAGCCTAACGAGGGGAAACTTGCACGCTAATGTGGAAGCATCATGTCATAAACTAGTTCCCCATGGGTCCCTATTTCATGTGTTCTTCCGTTCTCCTTTCTCCAGGTAGGTTTGGCCCGGTGCGTGCTGAGGTTGATGTTGGTTTTCGCCGTGTCAGGTTGGTTCAGGCGCTTCTGTCTTCCCCCTCCTCCGCTGGTCTTGTTCCGTTTTCCGTCGGCTTCGCTTTTCTTTTCCCTTGCCTTTCCAGGGTTGCCCGTTTTGGGCTAGGTTTCATGTGTTGGTGTTTGCTCTTTCCCTCTTCTTTTGCGTTCCCCTCTTTGCGTCCTGGTTGAGTATCTTTCATCTCATTGTCATCTTCACCTCATCTTCATTTCCCTTCCTCTTCATTTTCATCTCATTGTCGGGACCTTAATTTCCCACCCTCCTGCGGGAGGGTGTGTGTGTGTGGACCATCTGAATAGATGTAAAATATGTAAAACTTCTTTCCGTTGATTTCGGTGCACTACTTGTTTGGTTTGACTCTTCATGATTTTTTTCCTATTTCAATTTTCACGCGGGGGGATGGAGTGTGCTTCAGATGTCTCCATCCAACGAAGACACATCTGTTGCACAGTGATATGGATTGGGGACGCTCAATCCACGTACCTGCTCAATATTTTTCATTTTCGTCCATCGCAACCGCCTAAGCCAAGTACCGGCATGTCGTTTTCCAACAGTTTTCAAATCAAACAACTGTACGGTTTTCGCAATCTGACTGAGCTGCATCAGAACCAGAACATCCTTCGAGCAAGGACGTAGAAAGATTTCCTTCGCAAAGTTTCTCACTTCCAATCATTCAACCATTCCTGTCAGGTTTAACTGAAGTGTTTTTGCACGTACGATGCATTCCACATCAGTAATTCGATAAGATGTTTCTGAGCAAGTGTGTGTGTGTGTGCGCCCTATGTGCCAATACGTACGTTTGTTGCAGGATTCCTGCTCGGTCTCAAAGTGGATACCAAGTGACCATGATCATTTTCTTCACTGCAGCTGCACTGATTGCACTGTTGTCGTCTGGTTGCGAAGTGGAACCTGAGCTGGGCAAATTTCTCAACCCTCCTGTCCTGCTCTTGAGTCGAGAACATCTCAGGGGAAATGTATATCATGGCATAAATGTCGGGTGGGTCAGTACTTCTAAGTCGCCTCACGGCCTCACACAACAAACTGAGACCACGACTTACAAATGCTGACTGAAACGATGTCAGGTGATCCTGCCACACACACAAGCACTGCAGACAAAGCAAGTTGCTTGGCACGTCGCGGCGGGTCATGGCGCGTCCTCAGAACCGCTGCTGGCAGCCTTGGGGCCCAGATTCCCGGAAAAGGACCATGAAGACTTGAAATGAATTACAGTATATTTCATGTCACTTCATGTCATTTCCAAGTGCCCAACTTCCACAATCAAAAACCTCTGCATCTGCTCCAGGTTCAGAGGCCTATGCCTTGGTACGAAATCGAGTGCGACCTCTGACTTGGAACTCTGTGGCTCCTTTTCTTTAAGCCGGAAGATCCACTGGCCAACATACTGTAATCATCTGCAATCTGTATCAAATCTATCTCTCTGACTTTGACATGTGTGCAAACGAAGGAAATCGAGAATATCTGCTTCTAAAACACGCAGAACCAGCATTGGGATCGATTGGAACGGCCTGCAGCGCACTCGGTTGATTCTCGGCCATGTTCAGTACGTGGCTTTTTAATTTCAAAGCGCAAATAACCAGAGTATCCCAGAGCTCCTGCTCATTTTGAGAGATCAGTCATTTCCTGTCAGTTCAGCCTTCCACTAAACCATAATCTGCAACAGCATAGCAAGGGCATCAGAGTCTGCCATCAGAGGCATCCTCTGCATTGCATCCATTGCATGTATACTTTGTAGAAATGCCACGCGATCATGCATACAAACACTCACCGACTAAAGCTGACTGATATAGTATCCGTACTAATATCACACTCTAGAAATCTGTGCAACAAGAGCTCTGCTTGCAAACCAAGCGCTGGAACCGCTGGAAATGGATCTGACATCAAAGTTGTAGATAAGTTTGGCTGAAACCTGGCGCATGAGGCCTACCCGTCCATGACTGCAAAGCACTGCAGAACCAACAGGCGATCAAGATTGTTGAAGTTTGTTGTGCACATTTTGTTCTACGAAGATCTTCGCCTTGACACATTTCGTCGCGAGTCAGAGGACAAGCTGAGGCAATCAATGCTCATCGGCTCTCATCGGTGCTTACAGCAAAGCTTCATCGCACCCTCGCGCTCGACCACGCCATGAGCCAGATACAGCCAGTTATTGCCGGTCAATGTGTGTCTGTGGTGATCAAATCTGTGCTCTGATGTGATTTGATGATCTGCTCTGGGACTTGAATTCAAGCTATTTAATTCAAGCTATTTCGGAGGATGGTTCTCAATTCTTGTTCTTGAAACCATTCATGCTTTCTCCTCTTTGGCAATTTGTCACATCTGGTAACATTGGTGTACCTTTCTGATCTTTGTTGCCATCACCTTTTCCTGTGGCAGGCTCGAGCCGCAAATTGACGAATACTGTTTCCTCATGTCTTTCCTGAATCCGGGATTCATCGCATGCAATCCATGGCGTGACACACAATGCCAACAACGAATTATATAATTATATACTGCTATGGGATCTGCTATGGTGTTCAATGACTTGGTCTTGCTTCTTGCCAAGTTTCGATAAACGTCGGCATCTGGGAAAGCATCAAAGATGGATTCTGCAATTCCCTGTGCCCGGCCAGCATACACACCTCATTTGGTGGGTTGGCGAATTTTGGGGGCAGGGATTACCCGTTGTCAGTACGGCAAGTCGCTAAATCCTTTTCCTTTCAAACTTGATAAGACATGATAAGACCGCATAGATTCTCTGCAAGAAACAAGTCAAGAGCAGCATCGCCCCTGTAAAAATGGAAGCAGCATCAAGCACCAAGCAAGCGGAAATAAAAGCAAGTAATCACGTCCAATGGCAGTCGGTTGCAATGGTCACACGAATGTGTGATGAAGTCTGAAGTCAGGTCGAAGTTTGGAATCCCACTCGCCAAAGACAGCAGCTGAATATTGCCATACACATTATTGCATATCATTGCATATCATTGTATCCAGTACACACTCTTGTGCAGCTTTGTAAGCCACATTCTGCCATCACCTCCCATCCAGGTACAATTGACTTTGAGTATCTTCAAATAATCCGGTCTGACACTACTACTTGCCACCCTGGCGCAGTTGCATTGGTGTACGATGTAGTCTTCCGTTGCTCGAAGAAGATCGCCAGTTTTCTGCGAAACACCCCGCATCGGCGGCCTTGCTACAGATGTCGCACACCTCGAATGGTTCTGCGGATGCGAAGCGCTGGTGAAAACTTGTCAAACAAGCCCTGCTCAGTGGTGACAGCTCTGCTGGCTTTCCAAGGCACTGCTGAATGTCCTCCGCCTTCTTTGTGCCCCACCGGCGCCCACCTTTGGATGAGCTAACCTGTGCAAGAGCCAAAAGGGGGGGAAATACGTCTGAAGATGTCTGAAGGTGGATGTGTGAATTATATCGAAGTGTAGTCCATAGCCGGCTCCGCAAAGCAACTCGCTCGAATGATGTAGTTGCATAATGCAGCACGCAATGTTAGCAAATCAAATCCGACGGTTTCTTGTCTCTTCGAGAGTGGTTGTTCAATGTCGAATGTGACGTATGTGACCAGCGAAATCCAATGGCCTGGGGCACTTGGTTAGGGTTCTGATCGCGAACAGCCATCAGCAACTTGACCGCAGGCCGATCCTGGAGATTGGACGCAGTGGAGTAGATGCATGATAAATCAGTATAAGCGCAGTAACAGCAATGTCATAGACATATTATCGGAATTTGTCAGATAATTCAGATATACCACTAGTGCCGCACAAGGCGGTGGCGGAAGTTTCAAGATATTATAGGACACTATAGGAGAGGTGAGTTGTTGTGATGCATGGATGGCAGAGCGAATCCACTGATGGACCGAAAGGTGGTTGGAGTTGTGTTTGCTGGAATGGTTGCAATGGTTGTAGTGGATGTAGTGTGGTGTAGTGCAGTTGCAGTTGTAGTTATTTGTATTTGTGGTGTATTTAGTGTAGTGTATTGTAGTGTACTGTAGTGTTGTGTACTGTAGCGTGGCATAGTGTGGTGTAGTCTAGTGTACTGTAGTGTAAAGTAATGTGGTTGTAGTTGTTGTGTAGTGTCGTGTAGTGCAATGTAGTGGTGGTTGCAGTTGTAGCGTAATGTAATGCAATTAGTGTAGTGTAGTGTTGTGTAATGTAGATTAATGTAGTGTAGTTTTAGTTGTAGTTGTATTTGCATTTGTAGCTGTAATGTACTGCCGTTTAGATAGTGTATTGTAGTGTAATGTAGTACAGCTGTAAATGTACTTGTAGCTGTGGTGGTAGTGGTAGTAGTACTCCTCGTCGTCGTCGTCGTAGTAGTAGTAGTAGCTGCTGTAGTTGTTGTAATGTAATTAGTGTTGTGTACTGTAGCATAGTATGTTTCTAGTTGCAGTTGTAGTTGTAGTTGTAATGGTAGTTGTAGTTGTAATTGTAGTAGTAGTAGTAGTAGTAGTAGAAGTAGTAGAAGTAGAAGTAGAAGTAGAAGTAGTCGTCGTAGTCGTAGTCGTAGTCGTAGTCGTAGTGGTAGTGGTAGTGTAGTGGTGCTTGTAGTTGTAGTTGCAGTTGTAGTTGTCTATCTATCTGTCTGTCTATCTGCAAGCTTGGAAACGAAACATTTTTGCGAGACTTCCTCAAATTTTGAACTTGACAACATCAAAACCGAGACAATTCTGCGAGACTTCCTCAATTTTTGAACTTGACAACATCAAAACTGAAACAATTCTGCGAGACTTCCTCAATTTTTGAACTTGACAACATCAAAACCGAGACAATTCTGCGAGACTTCCTTCAAAAATGGAAAGTTGAGTGCAGAGCTGACGGCCTCGTACCAATGCGTTTTGCGATTTTTCCACTCCATCGGTCTCAAGTGCTGCACCTGCCGCGAAAAATGCCAGATCATACGAAGTGCTGCACCTGTCACACAAAATCATCTTAGCAACCCTGAAGATCTTATGCTCCAAAATGCAACCCCTCTCAGGAAATCAGCGCCCTGACCTCCTAACATCTCTGATGAACATGTCTCTTGTACTGCGCCTGCTGCATCTTTCCAGATCCTCCTCAAATGTCCCACGCCTGCCATCGTTTTTGAGACTGCCACAAAACCCTCATGTTTTGCTCACTTTTGACAAGGTTCACAATCCCTTGTGCCTGCCACGTGAAACGACATCTGAACGCCCAAAAGTGCCCCAAACCCCTCAGTTTTTTGCATTTTTGACTTCGAAATGTGCTTGACGCCACAGCAGCGTGCACTTTTTCGACATCTCAACTTCCAAAAGTGCTCCCAACATGAAGTGGTTTGCACGTTTTGACTTGGACATGTGTTTCGCGCCACAACGGCGTGCACTTTTTGGACATCTCAGCTTCCAAAAGCGGTCCGAACATGATGTGTTTTGTGCATTTTGACTTGGAAACGTGCTTCGCGCCACAACGGCGTGCAACTTTTCATCTCTCATCTGGCCAGACGGCTCCGCACCCGCCGCTTTAGCGAGCTTACTTATCGACCATCCGAAGCCACAAATCATTGGTTTTCAGGATCTTCTTTCTTCGGAGACTTTCTCTTTTTTGATCTTCTTTCTTCTTCTCTTCTCTTCTCTTCTCTGACTCTTCCCATCTCTGCTTTTCATCTGTCATCATCTGTCCATACTGTCGGAAGTTTGACTTCTAAGTTCTAAACTTCCTTCGGTAATGATATATATATATAATATACATTGTTTATTTGAAAAAAATATAAAAGAGTTGATGATTTGATGGGCTCTCTTACGACTGAAGCCCACATACGCAACAATCTGTCACCACTGAGTCGACCACCTGGGCCCGCATTGCTGCCTGAAGGTCTCCTCCATATGGCAGCTCGCCAGCCTGATGTTGGATGTTAAAGGATCAAAACGAAAGGGCATCAAATTGACAGTCATGACAGTCGTGACAGTCATGACATGTCATGACAGTCATGACGAGATGACTGCTATCATGACGACCTCCCCCGTGGCACCTGTGTGTCGCTGGGCTTGCTTCGCACACCTGAGCCCGCTGAAAACCAAAAACGTCTGAAATTCTTGAAAGGGAGCTCTCCAAACTTAGCCGTGCTGCGTGCCTGAGTGAGATTTCTCTGAACTGCGACGCCAACGGGAAGTTGTAGCATCGTCAGCTTCAGCTTCCTGCAAGGGGGCGAGGAATAACGGAGCACAAGGTACCCTTGTATTTGTATATATATATATATATATGTAATTCTATGTATATATATATACACACAAGTGGGGCCCAATCTAGCAGCAAAGAACCACTCAATATCGCTCAATCTATCCGGGTCCAGCGACTTCCCGCCCCAAGTGTCTCGCTCTTCGTTTGTTCTTTCATGTTCGCAGTTGGCGCTTCCATTTTTGTGTCAAATCGCCAGTTCTTACATGTTCATGAGTTTCCCTTCCAAATCTTCCAAGCCTCTGCCTCCATGATTTCTTCGCTGCCAGTAGACGTGGGTGCAGCTTGTGGGTTTGCATCGGCATCGGGCCATGCTTCTCGGATGAGGGCGATGGCTTGTCGAAGCTTTGCCACAGCAGCCGGAATAGCTACTTCATCAACCAGGAAACACGGGAGGATTTGATCCTAAGATGTCATCACGGCACACCAGCAGATCAAGACCCTGGGCTGAACATGACGCAACTGATGCAGCAGTTGACATGGATCGCCTTATCTCGTTCCATGGTGCTATTTACATGCCTGGAGTCGCTCGCTGGAAACACCCAGGTGCAGCAATTCCTTCCTGGCAACCGTCCAGCGACGCTGTCAAAATCTGGGCCACGACTGTCGGAGCGTCCATGCCCCTGCCAGCAGCTGCCATGAACAGGGCATTACAGCACCTCTGAAGGAAGCCTTGCATGTGATAGCTATAGCAGCTATAGTATAATACTAATTGAGATTGATTAAAATTGTTTGCTTGTCTCAAATCTTTCGAAGTGATTGAGGCTGCACGTGATGCAGCGCGGCTCCTTGCCATGGTGGCGGGTCAGCTGACGCCCAGTAAGGGCCAAACAGGCAAAAGTAGCGCTGGCACCATAGGAGAAGTCCTGGCACATCCAAAGTATCCAAAGTAAAGCTCAATGTGTGAATGCACCGCGATGGGTTTGCAAAATCAATTCAGTATCACAAAGAGTCCTCTTTCGCCATTTTGTAGTCTGGACATGTATATATGCCACGGCCAAAGGCTGCGCCATGCTTCTTTTTGACAGCACTCCCATCGGCTGGATCTGCTGCTGGCACTTTCAGGTTGCTCTCCTTGGTCGGTCACAATTCTTGACAGCACCAGGATATCAGAGAATTTTTGTGCATGCTCACGAGTTCCATCGTTTTCTCGCCCTTTGATACCAGTTGAATGTACGAGTGAAATTTGCCTCTCAATTTCCAGGCAAGCTGCAACAATGCTCTCAAAGTTCTCTTCGGCTGTCCAGTGGAACGTCCTAGCATTCACCAGGCTCATTGGGCAGTACATGGATTTGGCACTGAAGGGCACAAACAACTTGACTGAAAGACTTACAGTATACAGCGTTACAGTTATAGCTTAGTAAGTTTAGTGATGGGGTCCAAGACAAATTGGCACAGAAAAATCGCTGCGATACCTTCAGGGAAGGAGGCCGGCAGAATCTCACAAGCTCAAGCTATCCTTTCACATCATGCAAGCAAAAGGTGTAGACTCTGACTCAGCGTAGACTCCACTGCAAACAAGGGTCACCTGAGGACTTGCCGTTTCCGGGCCCAAATCTCGCAAGAAGCATAGGTAACGTTGTAGGAAAGCGAGTGCATTGTCAAAGCCTCAGGCATTCAGCCATAGATGGAACGATTTCTTTTGGCCAGTCGTTTGCAGCAGCCTTTTGCTTTAGCATATACCTTCAAACACATTTCCCAGATCTTCTTAGCATCTTGAAGGAAGTGCAACAATGTGAAACAGCTAAATTATATTGCTTTTCGAAAGCCGTCGTCGGTCGCTGGTTGATTGGGCTGTTCCTTTGAAACAGCGACAACCTTGGCCAAACTGAAATGCACATTCGGTACCTCAAGATCCCCACCACTCTACTTTGGGATTACTATTCTATTCATCTGCTATATCTGCTATTGGATTGATTGCGGCATCCTGGAGTCCGAGTCGCTGACAACTTTTCCTTCACAAGGGACCCCTTTTGGCGCTTTTACCTCTTCAGCATCGCGCAGAAGTGCCACCAAGCGCAAAGTCCGTTCCATGATTGCAGAGCCCTGGAAAGACTGGACCCTGGAAAGACTCCAAAAAACCTTTGAACAAATTGACGGACTTGTCAGCATCTGGTCCTTGCGGCTTTCTTGACATGTCTCGACTTCCAGAAAATCCTGAGACATGGCGAACTATGTATCACGAGGTATCACGAGACAACTATGAATCACGTAGAAGCTGCTGGACATCTCGGGGTAGTTTATTCAGATATATTCAGATCTGGGAGTGGCGCGGTCCCATTTTCCTTTCTCTTAACCATACCCCCCTACAATCCCAAATGCTACGCGCTACTAGTAGCAGGTAGAATCCGCTGGCCTGGGGACATTCCTCCAAATGTGGCCCTGGTTGTTGCACTTCAACATGTCCCCCAGCATCAGCATGCACTGGGTACTGTCGAGGCCTGGCACAACGTTGCAGGCTCACCGTCTTTTGAGAAGGCTTCGACTTCAAAGCATTGTGAAATATGAGCAGGTTTTGCACATTCTGATTCTGTAGTAGTCACTACATGTCACTCTATATAGATACAGTATTTTGGAATAATTAGCTGGAATCATGAGGACAAGGCCTGCGCGGTGGCTTTGCTGCACCCTCACGCTGTGTCACTGAGAGGGCCAGTGGCCCGCGCAGGTCAACACCCTGCGAAAAGGTGCGGCCATTGCGTCGCATTTGACGTCGATCTGAGATATTATTAAAAATATCTAATCGTGTAGGAAAAGTACACCATATGAGACCAATTAGTACGCCTACAGTGTGACTTTTGATTCACTTTTGATGATTTATCACGTGTCAATGCGAATCTAAATCGGGAAGACTATTGTTGGCTAGGATGACTTCGGACATCTAGAACTTCAATATCAATATGTCAGTTCACGCTGCTGCTGGTCACAGCCGTTGGCTCGTGAAACAGTCTGCAATTTACAGAAATTTATTTCTGGATTCAGGTCGAAGTCATGGGAAATGAATCAACTTGCGGGGGAGTGGCAACACCAAAACATGCCAAAACTAGTGCAACAAGTGTCACAGTCAGTAGCGAGTCCGGTTCAAGTGTTCAACGCTCTCAGACTCAGCATCAAATATCATCGATGCCTTTTTTCACGGAAAGCCGGGCAAGGCCATTGAGCGGTGCTCTAGCTTCACATTATTTGGCCATCAGGGTGAAAGGACCTGAAGGTTTCCCCACTACTCTGAGGCAAAGACATTGACAAAGGCACAAGTGCACCTCAACAAAAAACATAAAAAGCTATGTAATGAAAAAAAACGGTCGACGATCGCGTCTCACTGCATCAATACAGTGCCACATTTTAGCCCATCAGGGCGGGACACTTCTGTCATTTTTCTGTTAGCCTGTGAACTGCGTCCCAGTCAGCTGGCAGCCCCTCGTTCAGCAAGGTCTCAACACGTCGGAGAAGCATCTTGCTTGGCGTGTCTTGAGGGAACTGCCGTCTGTACTGTTTCAATGCCTCAGCACAGGCACCGAAATTCTTCGACCGATACAGGCGATGAATCTCTGCAAAACCTCCAATGAAGTATTGTAAATCCTCTTCTGCATCAAATTCATCTGGCAAATCGCCCTTCTCTGCAAGTAGCTGATACAGTTCTGTAGCATGGGTGCGTCCTTTCACGGTTACCAAATCCAACACGCGTAGATGAAAACGATTTTGCACAGCTGGCGCAAAAGCCGCCTCTTGCTCAATAATGACGCTCACCCCATAGTACTTGCAAAGGCCTTCCAAACGAGATGCCAAATTCACACTATCACCAACTAAACCATATTTCATTCTTTGGGAACTGCCAATATTTCCAGCAAGCACAGTGCCCCGAACAAGACCCATGCGAACCCTGACTTCAGGTAGACTTTTTGCTTCCCAAACGTCACGGAGCTCTTGCAAACGGAGTTGTTGACAAAGGGCGGCATCCAAGGCCATGGCTGTGTGTTCCTGTCCTAAATCAATGGGCACATTCCACCATGCCATGATGGCATCACCAATAAACTCACCCACAACCCCTCGCTTGGCCATGATAATCTTGCTCATTTCATCAAGGTATTCGCTGAGCATCGACATGAACGTCTCAGGTTCCAAGCTTTCGGCAATCGTGGTGAAGTTGGCAATGTCACTAAAGAAGACCGTCACCTGTGCTTTGCCCATGCCAAGCTGAGCTTGTCGCCTACTCTTCACCAGAATTCTCATAATTTCCGGATCCATGTACCGAGCAAAGGACTTTAGGCCTGTCACCATGTACAGAAAGGACTCCCGCATGTTGACCACTTCCCTTGGAATGGCATGGTTCCAGCATCTACCAGAGCTTTCCAGGTCCAGCTCTTGATCATCACTGTCCGAATTCTGTGAATCACTGCTGTCTTCACTGCTGTCCTCACTGCGCTCACTGTCACTGCCCATGCTTTTGTTGCCAACCAAGTTCGACATCAGTCTGGAAATCCCCGCGAGGCTAATGAAACTGATGGAATTCCTTCGGTTCACGATACTTCTTCGCATGCTGCCCGTGAGATGTCTGTCATGTCTGTCATGTCTGTCATGCCTGTCGGGTAGAAATTCCAGCTTCGCCAGGGACAGCATGTCCAATGATATTTTCTTCAAGGGCTGAGTTACTGCGAGCCCAATACAGGCCATGATCACGACACCAAGAAAAGCGAAACCTGCACAAGTCCAAATTGTGAGCACCTCTTGACTCGCCAAAGATTTCTGTAGTTCATCATGAACCTCTGAGCTACGTGCCGCAGCCCAAGTTTGCTGCTTCCAGCTGAGTTCCATGAAGGATTTCACAGGACAGGTAACAACCACCAGCCAATGTTGGGTGGCCTAAAGCGCTCAGGTTTCCACCATTCAGAGGAAGTACACTCACACATGGTTAGCTATGAAACCAGCCAAACTATACTTATCCGTACTGTGCCAAAAGGTCTATTGATTGAAAACTCAGCCACTATCAGCCACTTCAATCTTCATCCCTTACCCTGTTGTTTTCCAATCGCCTTGCCTGGAAACTTGCGGCTTCCCCTTGGGAGAAGGTGAGCAAGAACCTGCCATCATCACTGGTTTCCGTTCCATTTGCAGGCAAATTCTCCAAGGAGCCGTACAAGTGCAGCAATGTTCCTTAGCTTGGGCAGCACAAAGGTTCAATACCTCGAGACGACTTTCCTTGTTGCCTGCTGAACCAAAACCGCTTTTGGAAATGAATGAGGCTGACGCTCTCTCTCCCTCCCTCCCACCCTCGCTCGCTCTCTGTCTCTCTCTCCCTTAAACTCTTTGGCCAAGGAAGTTTAGAAGTCAAACTTCCGACAATATGGGCAGATGAAAAGCAGAGACTGGAAGAGTCAGAGAAGAGAAGAGAAGAGAAGGAAAAAACCAAAAAAGAGAAAGCCTCAGAAGAAAGAAGGCCCAGGTGCGCGAAAAGGTAGGAAAGTCGCGAAACACCCTGTTTTTCCAATGATTTGTGGCTCCGGGCTAAAGCGTCGGGTGCGGGGCCATCTGGCCAGATGAGAGGTGAAAAGTTGCACGCCGTTGTGGCGCGAAGCGCATTTCCAAGCCAAAATGTACAGGACACACCAGGGTCGGACCACTTTTGGAAATTGAGATGTGGAAAAAGTGCACGCGGTTGTGACGCGAAACAAATTTCGAAGTCAAAATGTACAAAGCACACCAGGGCCGGACCACTTTTAGAAGTTGCGATGTCGAAAAAGTGCACGCCGTTGTGGCGCAAAGCACATTTCCAAGTCAAAATGTTAAAAGCACCACATGCTCGGACCACTTTTATCAACTTTTGAAGGTTCAGAAGTGGTTTTGCGTAGCAGGCGCAAGGGATTCTGCACCTTGCCGAAAGTGAGGACAACGTGAGGGTTTTGTAGCATTTTCAAAAACGATGGCAAGCCTGGGGCATTTGAAGAGGATCTGGAAAGATGCATGTCGCGTGGCAGGCGCAGTACAAGAGAGAGGGATGTTAGGAGGTCAGGGCGCTGATTTCCTGAGAGAGGTTGCATTTCGGAGCATCAGATCTTCAGGTTTGCTAAGATGATTTTGCGTGACAGGTGCAGCACTTCGTATGATCTGGCATCACTTTTGCGTGGCAGGCGCTATACACTTTAGAGACGTAGATCGGAAAAATCGCAAAACGCATTGAATTGATACGAGGCCGTCAGCCCTGCACTCAACTTCCATTTTTTAAAGAAGTCTCGCAGAATTGCTTCGTTTTTGCCGTTGCCAACTTTGAAAATTGAGGACGTCTCGCAGCATTGCTTCCTTTTTTGATGTCGCCAACTTCGAAAATTGAGGAGGTCTCGCAGAATTGTCTCGGTTTTGATGTTGTCAAGTTCAAAAATTGAGGAGGTCTCGCAGAATTGTCTCGGTTTTGATGTTGTCAAGTTCAAAAATTGAGGAGGTCTCGCAGAATTGTTTCGTTTTTGACGTTGTCAAGTTCAAAATTTGAGGAAGTCTCGCTAAAATGTTTCGTTGCCAAGCTTGCAGATTGCAGATAGACAGATAGATAGATAGATAGATAGATAGATTAGATAGATAGATAGATAGATAGACAACTGCAACTACCACTGCCACTGCACTACTACTACAACTACACATACAAATAAAAACTACGCTACCCAATTCCGTTACACTACGGTGCGCTAATTACGTCTAATTACACGACACTACGCTAATTACACTACAACCACAACAGCTACTACGACCACAGCTACAACAACAATATCAACTACACCGCGCTACACTAGTTACACTGCAGCACACTAGAACTACAAACGCAAATGCCATTACAACTACACTACGTTACACAACACTACACTGCACTACACTACACTAATTACACTAAATTACGCTACAACTACAGCCGCAACTGCAACTACAACTGTAACTAGCTACCACTAAATTGCACGACACGACACTACGCTAATTACACTACACCACAGTACAACTACACCTACACTACCTTACACTACACTACACTTTGCCACACTACAGTACGCAACGCTACAGTACTCTACAACGCACTACATACACTAATTACACCACACCACAACTACAACTGCAACTACACTTATTACACATTACAACTACAACTCCGCTACACCACACTACAACTACTGCTACAACTGCACTACACCACACTACATCTAGCAGTTGTGGGTGAGGTGATCGCTGCAACCATTGCAACCACTCCAAAAAACACAACTTCAACCACCTTTCCGTCCATCAGTGGATTCGCTCTGCCATCCGTGATTCACAACAACCAACCAACCTCACCTATAGGTTTCCTATTTTTGAAACTTCCGCCACCGCCTTGTGCGGTACTACTGGTATTTTACAATAAATTTGATTACAATATTTAGCAGATTTCACCTTCCCTATCTCCTCCCCGAGGATAAATCAAGTCCCAAGCGCGGATTGATGATTGCACCATGGTATCTGAGACTTGTGTCCAATGATACCTGACCTGTGCAGTGCTGTCGTCAGAATCTATGGTCTTGGCCACATGGCTGATGCCCAAAGAGCTTGCAACCATCAGCCCAGTCTCCCAGTTCACAATGAAACCTGCTTCGTGTGCAATGACGTCTGTGACATACTGTAAGAAGTCGCTGAAGTACGACACCGTGAAATCCGCCGCCACCACTGCGGCAACCTCGGAGCCTGCCATGATTGCCATTGCAGCAGTCATGCCTAAGGTGTGACCACTGCTGTGATTGTAAATCTCCAGCCACACCAGCTCACCTTTGCCCGCGGCTGCTGCTTGGTACCAGGGTCTCTCTCTGGGATCATAGGCATGTTCCTTATAGGATTGCAAATATACGCCCTCATCATTCACAAAATAATAAGTCTTTGCACCTGGTCGCGCTGCAAAGGCAGGTGGACACATCTCGCAAAGCTGCACAGCTCCAGCCCCATCTGGGGCCCGAAACTCTGCACCGAAAACCCCAGTGCTTTTCGAGAAATCAAACTCTTCAACAAATTTCGGTGGCAACCGCTCATAGCCCACAAAGGCACCAAATTTGTCGCCATAGTATATGTAATCAACTTCAGGAAAAAGCTTCGTGGATTCCAGCCAAAGGCGCTTGAAGATTAAGTTAATTGACTCTGACTGTGGAAGGGGCAAAAGTGATTTGAATGCATCCTTGTTGATGCGCACAACCAATTCAGGCTGTCTCGTGTATCGTGAAACGCGATCCGCAGCAGATTCGGCTGTAGACGACTGTAGCTGGTGAGCCATGTGAGTCAGGATTTCCTCATCACATTGTGGGCACACTTTGACAGCTCCAGCAAGTGAACAGATTCGATGTGCAAAAAAAAAAGGAACATGCCACCTATAAAATCATCACCTAGAGGAACATACTGTCCACACCTCGCTGCTATCCATTCACCCAGCCCATCTTCGCACCCCTTTAATGCAGACAGCTGCAGCAATGTTGTGTGCAAAACCATTGGAACCTATACATTTCATATATATATTATGCCGGAGTGCTGTTCAGGTGTCAACACATATTTTGTGGATCCTACACCCGCTGCCAATAACCAGGAATACAAGATTCAGGAATATTCAGGACACGTTACCAGATCTAACGTTTAGACAAATCACTCATCCCAACTATTTGGTCTTGCGAAAACCTGGCGACCATTTACATCCACGTCCGACAATATTGACCGGTTGGTGGTTTCAACCCCTCTGAAAAATATTAGTCAGTTGGGATTATTCTTCCCAATATATGGAAAAGTAAAAAAAGTTCCAAACCACCAGCCAGTTACGTTGATATTGAAAAGCCAACAGGGCATTCAGCAGAAAATAGATGAAACTAGCTGAACATAGCGGACATAATTACAGTATCCCCACAACAGTATCCCCACAACATGCCAAGATATGCCAAGGATCCGTGAAAGAATCATTGAACTTGTTGAGGATGGAATCATCAGCTTCTTGCTGACGCTTCAGGCTGTTGTCAAAGCTATTCTTCCAGAAAATATTCACCGTTGAAGCCAACAGGACAGTGGTCAGAAACACTGGGCCAACCAAAAAGCACCAGAGTCTCGGATGGCATGGAGAGCTCTGGTCTGCCCAAGTTCTCAAACGCTGGCCATATCGAAACACAGCTTCCTGTCCCGCAGCAATCTGTGACCTAACGGCCCGCGGCGACATTGCGCTACTCTTGGAGCCAACATGCCCACCGAGCTGCCTCTAGTGTATCCATGTGTATCCTACAAAATGTTTTTGACCTGGTCGGATCAAGGAAGAAAAGGTAAGTCTTTTTGAAACGTGTCGAAACCCATGAGCAAAGACCAAAGAAATACCAAAGGCAATTTCTCAATTCCAAGGATGTCCAAGGTAGCCTTGTGAAGTGGAATGCTTTGATGGGGTCTTGACTTGTGGGGTCCATTGAAAGACCTCCAGGAGGGGTCAGAGATTGCAAGGCAGGACGGCAAAACTATAAATCGAAAAAAACAAAGAAAGACCGGTGGTCAGACGGTCACGCTGTTTTCGCAGAGGTCATTCTTCTGCAGGCCCTTGCCGACGTCGCTTGTGGAGACTCGGTTGATTCTGCTCCATCTGTAAGGACGGAGGCATGACCTCAGTCTGAATTAGTTAGCTCCGATCTATGATTGAAATGCTCGAAATCCATCATGAGGAGGAATGCGCACAGTAGGATATGCAGATTCACCCTTAGTCACTGGTGCCTGAATCTGCAAGCCAAATACCTGGTCAGATTCCACCAGCAAACGCCGATGCTTGCAATCGACGAGGAGGTTTAAAGCAGCGAGTGCCTTGGGCATGTTTTGTGGCACGCCATTTGGCAAACGCTGGCAAAAACATGCAAAAACCATACAGACCTGGACCTGAACTGAGAAGAAACACCCATTGAATCCCATTGAAACATACTGAAGCAAATTAGAGAAAACTTGGAACTCTCATTGCCGTCAGGCCGCATCGTGTCCTAGCAAAGCGTCTTCATCCTGAAGGGTGTCCTCACCACTGTCCTTCATTGAAGGGAACACCGTCCAGTCCAACCAGCTGCCAGCAATGATGTGCCGTCACCATGCGGAAACTACTCGGTATGCATGCATGCTATGCCAAGTATTGACAATTCATGCTTATATCCGCCGACCCCGGCCGAGCAAGGGGGAGCGCGTTAGGGAAGAGAGGTTTCAACAACAACAACAACAACAACCACCACCACAACAACAACAACAACAACAACAACAACCACAACCTTGTTGTAGCTGTTGCCAAGCAGGGTTTGGAAGGTGTCAGTTGAAGTACATGTCTGGTACATATTTGAAGTACATGTTTGGCAGATATTTGGCTCGGCACGAAATTAGGTGGTGTTTGAGCGTTTCGAGTCCTGCCCCTTGAAGCTTTAGGAACCTTGCTTGGAAAGTATCAGTTGAAGTACATGTTTTGGAAGGTGTCAGTTGAAGTACATGCCTGGTACATATTTGAAGTACATGTTTGGCATATATTTGGCTAGTATTTTGGGTAGTAATTCTGGGGATTCAGAAGACACGTTAGGCACTTTTTCTCGCTAGATTTTGGCGCGTTTTTGACACAAAATTGGGTGGTGTTTGAGCGTTTCGAGTCCTGCCCCTTGAAGCTTTAGGAACCTTGCTTGGAAAGTATCAGTTGAAGTACATGTTTTGGAAGGTGTCAGTTGAAGTACATGCCTGGTACATATTTGAAGTACATGTTTGGCATATATTTGGCTAGTATTTTGGGTAGTAATTCTGGGGATTCAGAAGACACATTAGGCACTTTTTCTCGCTAGATTTTGGCGCGTTTTTGACACAAAATTAGGTGGTGTTTGAGCGTTTCGAGTCCTGTCCCTTGAAGCTTTAGGAACCTTGCTTGGAAAGTATCAGTTGAAGTACATGTTTGGCATATATTTGGCTAGTATTTGGGTAGTAATTCTGGGGATTCAGAAGACACGTTAGGCACTTTTTCTCGCTAGATTTTGGCGCGTTTTTGGCACGAAATTAGGTGGTGTTTGAGCGTTTCGAGTCCTGTCCCTTGAAGCTTTAGGAACCTTGCTTGGAAAGTATCAGTTGAAGTACAAGTTTTGGAAGGTGTCAGTTGATGTACATGTCTGGTACATATTTGAAGTACATGTTTGGCATATATTTCGCTAGTATTTGGGTAGTAATTCTGGGGATTCAGAAGACACGTTAGGCACTTTTTCTCGCTAGATTTTGGCGCGTTTTTGGCACGAAATTAGTATCAGTTGAAGTACATGTTTGGCATATATTTGGCTAGTATTTGGGTAGTAATTCTGGGGATTCAGAAGACACGTTAGGCACTTTTTCTCGCTAGATTTTGGCGCGTTTTTGGCACGAAATTAGGTGGTGTTTGAGCGTTTCGAGTCTTGTCCCTTGAAGCTTTAGGAACCTTGCTTGGAAAGTATCAGTTGAAGTACATGTTGTGGAAGGTGTCAATTGAAGTACATGTCTGGTACATATTTGAAGTACACGTTTGGCATATGTTTGGCTAGTATTTTGGGTAGTAATTCTGGAGATTCAGAAGACACGTTAGGCACTTTTTCTCGCTAGATTTTGGCGCGTTTTTGGCACGAAATTAGGTGGTGTTTGAGCGTTTCGAGTCCTGTCCCTTGAAGCTTTAGGAACCTTGCTTGGAAAGTATCATTTGAAGTACATGTTTGGCATATATTTGGCGGTGTTTGAGCGTTTCGAGTCCTGTCCCTTGAAGCTTTAGGAACCTTGCTTGGAAAGTATCAGTTGAAGTACATGTTTGGCATATATTTGGCTAGTATTTGGGTAGTAATTCTGGGGATTCAGAAGACACGTTAGGCACTTTTTCTCGCTAGATTTTGGCGCGTTTTTGGCACGAAATTAGGTGGTGTTTGAGCGTTTCGAGTCCTGTCCCTTAAAGCAGGAACCTTGCTTGGAAAGTATCAGTTGAAGTACATGTCTGGTACATATTTGAAGTACATGTTTGGCATATATTTGGCTAGTATTTGGGTCGTAATTCTGGGGATTCAGAAGACACGTTAGGCACTTTTTTTCGCTAGATTTTGGCGCGTTTTTGGCACGAAATTAGGTGGTGTTTGAGCGTTTCGAGTCCTGTCCCTTGAAGCTTTAGGAACCTTGCTTGGAAAGTATCAGTTGAAGTACACGTTTGGCATATATTTGGCTAGTATTTGGGTAGTAATTCTGGGGATTCAGAAGACACGTTAGGCACTTTTTCTTGCTAGATTTTGGCGCGTTTTTGGCACGAAATTAGGTGGTGTTTGAGCGTTTCGAGTCCTGTCCCTTGAAGCTTTAGGCACCTTGCTTGGAAAGTATCAGTTGAAGTACATGTTTGGTATATATTTGGCTAGTCTTTGGGTAGTAATTCTGGGGATTCAGAAGACACGTTAGGCACTTTTTCTCGCTAGATTTTGGCGCGTTTTTGGCACGAAATTAGGTGGTGTTTGAGCGTTTCGAGTCCTGTCCCTTGAAGCTTTAGGAACCTTGCTTGGAAAGTATCATTTGAAGTACATGTTTGGCATATATTTGGCTAGTATTTGGTTAGTATTTTGCTGGTATTTGGTTAGTAATTCTGGAAATTCAGAAGACACGTTAGGCACTTTTTCTCGTTAGATTTTGGCGCGTTTTTGGCACGAAATTAGGTGGTGTTTGAGCGTTTCGAGTCCTGTCCCTTGAAGCTTTAGGAACCTTGCTTGGAAAGTATCAGTTGAAGTACATGTTTGGCATATATTTGGCTAGTATTTGGGTCAGTTGAAGTACATGTTTAGCATATATTTGGCTAGCATTTTGGGTAGTAATTCTGGGGATTCAGAAGACACGTTAGGCACTTTTTCTCGCTAGATTTTGGCGCGTTTTTGGCACGAAATTAGGTGGTGTTTGAGCGTTTCGAGTCCTGTCCCTTGAAGCTTTAGGAACCTTGCTTGGAAAGTATCAGTTGAAGTACATGTTTAGCATATATTTGGCTAGTATTTGGGTCAGTTGAAGTACATGTCTGGTACATATTTGAAGTACATGTTTGGCATATATTTCGCTAGTATTTGGGTAGTAATTCTGGGGATTCAGAAGACACGTTAGGCACTTTTTCTCGCTAGATTTTTGCGCCTTTTTGGGCACGAAATTAGGTGGTGTTTGAGGGTTTCGAATCCTGTCCTTTGAAGCTTTAGGAACCTTGCTTGGAAAGTATCAGTTGAAGTACATGTTTGGCATATATTTGGCTAGTATTTGGTTAATAATTTTGGGAATTCAGAAGACACGTTAGGCACTTTTTCTTGCTAGATTTTTGCGCGTTTTTGGCACGAAATTAGGTGGTGTTTGAGCGTTTCGAGTCCTGTCCCTTGAAGCTTTAGGAACCTTGCTTGGAAAGTATCAGTTGAAGTACATGTTTGGCATATATTTGACTAGTATTTGGGTAGTAAATCTGGGGATTCAGAAGACACGTTAGGCACTTTTTCTCGCTAGATTTTTGCGCGTTTTTGGCACGAAATTAGGTGGTGTTTGAGCGTTTCGAGTCCTGTCCCTTGAAGCCTTAGAAACCTTGAAGCTTTAGGACCCTTGCTTGGAAAGTATCAGTTGAAGTACATGTCTGCTACATATTTGAAGTACATGTTTGGCATATATTTGGCTAGTATTTGGGTCGTAATTCTGGGGATTCAGAAGACACGTTAGGCACTTTTTTTCGCTAGATTTTGGCGCGTTTTTGGCACGAAATTAGGTGGTGTTTGAGCGTTTCGAGTCCTGTCCCAGGAACCTTGCTTGGGAAGTATCAGTTGAAGTACATGTTTGGCATATATTTGGCTAGTATTTGGGTAGTAATTCTAGGGATTCAGAAGACACGTTAGGCACTTTTTCTCGCTAGATTTTGGCGCGTTTTTGGCACGAAATTAGGTGGTGTTTGAGCGTTTCGAGCCCTGTCCCTTGAAGCTTTAGGAACCTTGCTTGGAAAGTATCAGTTGAAGTAGATGTTTTGGAAAGTGTCAGTTGAAGTACATGTCTGGTACATATTTGAAGTACACGTTTGGCATATATTTCGCTAGTATTTGGGTAGCAATTCTGGGGATTCAGAAGAGTACTTTTTCTCGCTAGATTTTTCCGCGTTTTTGGCACGAAATTAGGTGGTGTTTGAGCGTTTCGAGTCCTGTCCCTTGAAGCTTTAGGAACCTTGCTTGGAAAGTCTCAGTTGAAGTACATGTTTGGCATATATTTGGCTAGTATTTGGGTAGTAATTCTGGGGATTCAGAAGACACGCTAGGCACTTTTTCTCGCTAGATTTTTCCGCGTTTTTGGCACGAAATTAGATGGTGTTTGAGCGTTTCGAGTCCTGTCCCTTGAAGCCTTAGGAACCTTGAAGCTTTAGGACCCTTGCTTGGAAAGTATCAGTTGAAGTACATGTTTTGGAAGGTGTCAGTTGAAGTACATGTCTGGTACATATTTGAAGTGCATGTTTGGCATATATCTGGCTAGTATTTGGGTAGCAATTCTGGGGATTCAGACGATACGTTAGGCACTTTTTCTCGCTAGATTTTTCCGCGTTTTTGGCACGCAATTAGGTGGTGTTTGAGCGTTTCGAGTCCTGTTCCTTGAAGCTTTAGGAACCTTGCTTGGAAAGTATCAGTTGAAGTACATGTTTTGGAAGGTGTCAGTTGAAGTACATGTCTGGTACATATTTGAAGTACATGTTTGGCATATATTTGGTTTGGCTACTATTTGGGTAGTAATTCTGGGGATTCAGAAAACACGTTAGGCACTTTTTCTCGTCTGATTTTTGCGCGTTTTTGGCACGAAATTAGGTGGTGTTTGAGCGTTTCGAGTCCTGTCCCAGGAACCTTGCTTGGGAAGTATCAGTTGAAGTACATGTTTGGCATATATTTGGCTAGTATTTGGCTAGTGATTCTGGGGATTCAGAAGACACGCTAGGCACTTTTTCTCGCTAGATTTTTCCGCGTTTTTGGCACGAAATTAGGTGGTGTTTGAGCGTTTTGAGTCCTGTCCCTTGAAGCCTTAGGAACCTTGTTGTAGCTGTTGCCAATCAGGGCTTGGAAGGTGTCAGTTGAAGGACATGTCTGGCATATATTTGGTTAATATTTGGCTAGTAATTCTGGGGATTTAGAAGACACGTTAGGTACCTTTTCTCGCTAGATTTTGGCGCGTTTTTGGCACGAAATTACTTGCTGTTTGAGCGTTTCGAGTCTTGTCCCTTGAAGCCTTAGGAACTTTGTTGTAGCTGTTGCCAAGCAGGGCTTGGAAGGTATCAATTCAAGTACATGTCTGGTATATATTTAGCTATATTTGGCTAGTATTTGGTTAGTAATTCTGGGGATTCAGAAGACACGTTAGGCACTTTTTCTCGCTAGATTTTGGCGCATTAGGCGCAGTTTGTTCTTGCTATGTGTTAGCAGGTTTCTAAGACCTTTTTGCATACCACGATTGTGTCGGACATTTTTTTCCATTTGGTTTTTTGTGTGGTACTTTTATTTGTCCAAGGGGTTTGCTGCTAGCCACCTCTTGCTGGCATGTGGGGCAACTATGGAAAAAGCGCCGGCTCACTTCGCCATTGTGCACCCGAAAACGTGCCCCGCAGTGCTGTCCTGATACTCTAACTTGCCCTGTTGTGACATGGCTGTTCACTTGCTGCTGACAATACGGGCACTTGTACGCATACAACCTTAGTGTTGAGCTATCACTTTATGTCTCGCGCACGGGGAGGAGGACACACCACCCCCGAAAAACGGAAAGCAAAAGGATGGATGCTTGAGCTTCATGGCAGGGATAGGGACTGGCAAAATTTCAATTCAACACACAAGTATATACTATTTGATGCATATATATATATATAATGTATATATAAAGCATCCAGGCTGACAACTTACAGAACATTCGAATGAAGCCAGCTGACACCATTGCGAGTTTCTCTTTTCCGGGGTTGGCGGCAGGGGCGGCAGCCCTTAAATATAGCTTGTGACTATGATAGATGTGTGTGTATAACCGTGCATTATACACACAATATATATATATATATCACATATTGATACATATTGTATCACTGTATATTACATACTTGTATATGCATGCCGCACGGATATATGCTGATGCTGCATATGTGCATAGTCACCATGGATGGTGAAATAATGTGAAATAGATTACATATGATTCAAATAGATTCAAGTAGCAGCTTAACGAGTCTTAACAAATGGCTGAGCACTGGAGTCCTCCGAGTCTTCCGAGTCTTCCTCTTCCTCTGCAAGAGAAGGACTGAGACGGACACGTGCTTCTCCTGGCACGCTCATGCCCCCTACAGCGGTCTTTCAGCTACCGCAAGCTTTGCAAGCAAAAACCGCTGGAAACTATTGTATATATATGTATATATAATATATATATATATAGACTTGGCTTTGTCAAGATGCCTAGGGAAGAATGAAACAAGTGAGCTAGAACAGCTTGTCTTCGAACCAGTCGAGAGGCTGCTTCCCAGTTTTGCGATGGCCCAGTAAATGGGAGCAGTCGTTGTCACTCCACCCGCAGTTTCAAAGAGGGCCGGGATTTCCTTAGAGCACAGCCCATGTCACAAGATGTCACAAGCAATTTCATGTAAATTCATGTAAATTTCATATATCAATAGATCTCAAGTGCCCCTGGCTACCTGTGGCATAAGATGCATAAGGATTTCTAAATATTTCTAAATCTCAATATTTCATGTTCCAGTCATCGGGTGGCATTTGTGAGTGCAACGGCGAATTTCAGGAAACAACCTCTGAGCTGTTTCTGTCAAGTCTCAGAATCATCCACCACAAGGCCCAAAGCCTTGATCTTGGACTCTTGCAAGTCCTGAGCGTCCAGGATCCCCAAGCCGGGTGAAGAACGACCCTACAAAAAGGCTTGCTAGTGGCTGCTAGCGCTTGTAGGCGTTTTTTTTAAAGTTTTAAATTTTTCCCTGATAGCCAGGGAATGCCAGGGAATTCATGTCTTTTGCAGGGTCTCAACGCACGCACAATGCATTTTGACCATGTAAATGCTGCTCGTTGGACTGTCACTCCACGCTAATGATGGGCAAGCAATCAACACCTAGCACTCTGATTGCACTTTGACCTCACACATCGTACGAGTACCAATCTGAAAATGTCTGAAGTATGTTGCAGTCATAGTCTCTCAAACTATCTCAAACTGCTATCTTAGCATCCACATCGGTTGACCCAGTGTCCACGAGGGCTTTCACCACAACGTCCTGGACCCAAGAGATCCCAAGAGCATGAACGTCATGGAGGTGTCTCTTCCGAGAATCGATAGGTTTCATGATTTGAGGCCCTACTAATATCTACCACCAATCGCCGTGGGGTTTGGTTTTTGATGGTTTTATATGGTTTTTGCATGTTGCAAAGCATCCCGCCTTCTGAGACTCAGCCATCGGCTTTCCAAAGCTCATTTTGACCTCACTCCATTGGAGCAACATAACATGCCGCCATACACCCACACACACATCACACATCGATGAGAATCGAATCAACATACACTCCAAATGCTAGCATAAAGGGTGGACAGTGGTTGATCCATGTTGCTGCTTCGCACTTGTCAGGGCACATGCATGCAGTTGCTTCGACCAGCACGAGGGCAAGCTGGCACGCTGGGCAGCTCCAACAACCTCCAAAAACAAACTGGAAAAAGAAGCACGACAAAACCTGACATGAACAAACTATAACAAACTCATCTGTCTGAATGTTCAACTGACTTGGCTAGGTCTTCTGGGAGTCCCAAATTTGATTCTCCAATCTGCATCAATCTCCATGGCCATCCATGGCCATCCCGGTTGGCATCGCCGCCTCTGAGAGTCCAACAAGCGCCGTCGCTTGCAGTCGACCACCAGCCCCAAAGATGCCAGGGCATCAGCGCCAAGTCTCAGATTTGCCGCGGAACAAAAACAACCGAGATGGGGAGAAGGCAACGACATCCAAGGCAAGTGAATTCATGTGAAACATATGTGAAATATGTGTGAAACATATGTTTCGTCATTCTATATAATTTTATTGCACCTTTTGGCATGCACTTCCTACAGGCTCTAGAAAGATTAGAATATGGATGAATATGGCAACACATGCGGTCATCATTTGGAATACTTTGTCAAAGTGGCACGGCTTCATCCGTAGTTGTGCCAAAATCAAACTCCTTGTCCACATCATCCGCCTCAAAATCAAGTGAGACAAAAGAAGAAAGCCGAACAGCACGCCGAAATTTGAACTAAGCATTGATATGTCTTTTGACTTCCTGTGATTCTGAGGGTGCAGCTGCTGATGTGGACACACCACCTGCCGAAATGTACCCAAAAAACAACCAATTCGCTGTAGATCAGACCCGCCACTGATTTTTCCTGCTTCGAAAGAACGCTGCACGGCAAGGACAAATCAATCCAAATCCAAAGCACCAATTCACCTCAAACAAACACTCTTCGTGCTTGAATGCCTCCAATTGCTTCATAATCTTCATCAGCGGGACTCACTTTCACGATGCATTCTCGGCCCTGGACACGCACTTTGGCCTCACCAAGGCCGGGGCACAAAGCACCCTTTGGATACTCACCGTGGCCGCCCATGATATGGGCCAATCCCTACAAATCTAGAGAAACACCCAAACCAAATTCAAGGGCTATTCGGCTATCGTTTTCCAACCCAGGTGTTCCTTGCAGTGTGTGCCAACATGAGCTAGTCCAGCCTGGTAGATTGGGATCTCCACCTTGGCTCTGGTGACACTGGCGTCCCTGGATTTTGACTGACACTGACCATGTGACACCAATGTCGGGCAAGCTGCAACTTTATTGGCTGCCGTCTCTACAGAAGTGCCTCCTCTGGCCACAGGCAAACAAAGTTCATCCTGGGGCGGGTGCACATATCATGAACAATATCATGAGCATGCCATGAGCCACGTCAACGCGTCACTCTATCAAGCCTCAATCTTTCTCACATTAGTCAAATTTGAGGCAGGACCAGTGAAAGTAGTGTACTTTGCTACTTTGGTGGTCTCTCTCTCTCTCCATCGCCCTCTCCGGGAGTTCAGCATCTTGCTGAAGGCGAGCCAAGGACAGCTTGGCAGTTCAAAGCCCGAGCTCAGTTGCTAGGCGTGTTATATCACCAAGCCAAACAACAGGTAACATTGAAATCTCTGCTACTATACAAGGTGCTGAAAAGGCGTCAAAGCAGAAGGGAGTCAGAGCTAAGAGTTCACTAAGCCTCTCAGAAGGAAACTGTCGAGCAAACAAAAGCATTTTCACATACTTTGGTGGTCGCTGGTGCATTTTTGCGCGCGACATCGCACGGTGATTGAAAAAATGTGCAAAAGTATTCCCATGTATTCCCTTTTTGGCATTGCTCAGAATAGGGCGAATTGAAGGGGTAAACGTTGGTCAGGATTCTTGGGCTAAACAGAATTTGGGGTCTGATCATTATTGCTGCTGACGGTGCGGACTTGCGCTAGTTTTATATTATATTGGAATATTCTTGGATCATGAGCAATTCCAGTTCTACAGTGCAGAGGAAATAGGAAGTGTTTGATAAAACCGTTTGGAGTCACATTGAAAAGTTCGATGCAAAGCAGTGATTCTAGTGGCACCCTAGCTGGTATGTTACATTTCTTGCTGCCAAGAGTCAATTAGGGAGCCCTTCAAGTCGCAATCATTTGAACCAGTATCCACCAGCGCAAGCACTCGAACAGGAGCAGCACCGCCTTTGGGACTGGAGAACCTCTGGCGCAGAAGAGGAAGGAGCATCTTAGAGAACGTGCTGCATGAGGTATGAAATGGAGGCATCGAAATCGAAACGCTCAGGCTCAGATTACCCGCTCGCGACCCAGCAACCAGGCTGGAAGACATGTTTCATCATTTTTCAGTATGTGACAGTGCTGTGGGGAACGATGCATGATACTAGGGAGGTGCCTGGTGCTTTCTGTGCTTTGGAGTTTTTTCAAGGGGCATTCGGGCATATTCGGGCATTTCACGATGCCAAGAAATCCAAGAAGCTCTACCTGGACGTAGGTGAGGGCATCAAGGGCTTTATCCAGTGGCAATGGCTCGTTCTTGTCTGAGGCCTCGAATCTTGCCATATCTTGTCACCATTTGTCACCCATGTCAGCAAGATCAGCAAGGCATGCAGTGCATCTCCAAAGGCTGAAAGTATATTTCAGTAAAGGAACTGCGGAACAATTATCATATGTGAATCTGTGTTATGTATACTGTATACGTACCATTTGTATCCATTTGCATACCTAACTTCTACATCACAATATAAAATACTATATACATCAATTGGATTCAATTGGCTTAAAAAGAGCTGTGATGCAAATCTAGTCATTCTGAAACATCCAGTCCTTCACATTGTTTCTTCATGTTTCTTCACAATTTCCTATCATCAACATTTCTCTCACCATCTCTCGCCTATACGCGAGGGATTTTCCATGGATTTTCCTAAATTTTGCATGGCAGATCATGGCAGCATGGCATATGGCCTCCATCATGGCCTCCATCTCCCTTCGCATGGCGGTGAGGCGGGCGCGGAATCCACTTTGGCAGCTGACCTGCCAAGCCTTCGTCGCAGCATGCGACTCACTGGGCAGAGGCGTCAGCTCCGCCAAACGCCAAGGCCTGGCTGGCCGGGTAACGGTAACGCATCTTGGCCATCTGGTAATCTGGTGCCCTGTGTTCGAACATGTTCAAGACAACTGAGACAACTGAATTATACTGACCTTGTATAATCTCCTCGAGTCCTCGAGTGGGATCTGATAGACCTATTTCATCTGTTTCATCTTATTTCGATACATTTCGGGAATGCTTGTTTACGCATGTTTACGCGTCCATGCATGTCCATGCGCTCTCGATAGTTTTAGGATGTTTTAGGACTATCCAAACTCTGCATCTCCTTCTTGTGTATAGCCTGTAAAGCTATATGGTATCCATTGATATCCAGTCAGTTAGTTACAGTTAGTTGACAATTAACTGCCAAACCTCTTGTCTCTCCACACGGTGAGTAGGTAGCAAATTAGTACCACCAGCCTTTCCATTTTCTGGGCATATTTCGACCATACACTATGAGAGATGATACTACTAGTAACAGCATCAGCACCTCCCACTCTGCCACTGTATGCCACTCCGCCTGAGAAGTTCAGTTTCAGCGGGAGGCCCTTCCTTTTCTGCAACAGTGTCACCATTGTGCCATCGCAGGATGTGATCGACATCATTTCGCAAAGCGTAGCCAACAATGGAAGACCGCGTTGGGGAAACAAGCAAGTAGGCTACCCAGCCGTTTTCTCCTCAGTTGCATGCATCTGCAAAAGCTAAACACACCACACACCTTCCCATATCCAAATCAGCACAAACTGGACAGAATTTGTTAGCTGCACAGTCCCTTCAAGCTCTCCAAGTCCACTGAATTTGACTTTTTTAAATACTTATCAGATCTCTGAACAGTAACAGACCGAGGTCAAAATCATTGTTTGGCTCAGACACCTTCACACGTCCCTGCCACTGCTGAGCAGGATCTTGTATCAAAACGATCCCCTGGCCGCAGATCGGGAGGGACAAGGACAGACTCTGCAAACGTCTCCCAGCCTTTGGGAACGACCTTGCCATTGAGCTGATGGCCACCGTGGCCATGCTGGCCATGCTGGCCATGCTGGCCATGATGGCCTTTGGCAAAACCTGCGATGGCAAGAGCGATTCCGCCTCTGAGAGGCATCACAGCTGCCCATTTTGGGATAGATCGGGATAGACATACCGCCATGAAAATCATCAAAAAGAGAAGCTGATTCGTATGACCGTGCAAAGCTTTTCTAACCAACTCCCATGAAATTCTCAGTGAAAAAGTCAGGAAAAGGGGAAGAACGGCAACAAAAAAAAACACCAAATCAAACAGTTTGCAGTTGGGCGAACCATACATCGCCTGGATCCGCTGACATGGCAGTGGAAGCACGGCGTCGGCAGCAAGACCACATCAGCATACCTTAGAAATCAGCAAATATCGGCAAATGGTTCAAATGGTTCAAATATGTTCAAATGGCAATATTTTATAATATTTTATAGATGATTTTTGAATTGTGAAAAGGGCCAGTCGCTCACTGTCACCCTCTCCAACAAGCCCAACAGTTCATATTCAGCCAGGATCAGCTAGGTGTCCACCAGAAAAGAGAGCTCTCCGAAAGCCAGCCATGAGGCAATCATTGAACCCACAGCTAGTTAAGTACGCATGCCAAGTGTTGCCTCTTCAGCGAGTTTACTATGTCTTCCATGTGCCTCATACATCTCTTTCAATGCTTTCGTGATCTTTCACGTGTCATTTGCTGCTATGATCTGGGACACATGGCCTCAAGATTGAAACTGTTGGTCTCAATGCAAGCATTTACAGTACAGCAATGCACAGCATCTCCGTCTGAAGGGCTATTACAAGTGCGTGTAACACCGTATAACGCGATATATAATTAATGCTCGCAGTTTGCATTTGGTCGGGCATGTTCTGTCATGTTTTATTCCGCCGCTATGATTGTGATTTCGCTATATTTCATGGCAATGCCTGTAGCCGGCTTCAAGGAAGTGCAAGCAATCCTCAACTTGTCGCACAAACAAAATGAAAGTTGCTGGCGAATGCTGGCGAGCTCCTGCTCGCAACAGAGCATGGTCAATCCACAACCAATATTTCCACATATTTCCACATATTTCCACACCTTGCATCTGCTAGTGAAGTTTGGCAACTAGTCAAATTAGAGGCAGTCTCCTGGCCTTTGCTTCGCAAATGGCCAGGTGAAACTCCTAGGCGAAGCAAAGAATGAAGCTGCATAATATCAGGAATGCTTACAACTTCAAGATGCCCTCATAAGATGACAGCATTGAAGAACAAGAGCAAATTGATCTATATATAGCCAGGCAAAAAAAATCGATGACTTTGGGTTCACAATAACTTTGGCAAACTTCTGAGCGATTAAATGCACAGCTTCAAAGCACAGCCAAACTCAGTGTGATCCCACATCAGAGCCAAGCAAAATGACAAGAGGTGCTGGAACTACTTGTAAGACGAGTAAGATCAGGTTGCACCATCAGTGAGACCGCCCTCTGAAATTGTGTCGCTTTGGGCAATTTTAGGGCGCAATTTTAGGGCGCAAGATCATCGGTCCAACCAATTTCGACCACCGGGCAATTCCTTCATGTGTTTGGCCCATTGCTGCATCGTTCCACCTCCAAATCCAGGAGGCGGCGGAGCCTTCTCGGTGTGGACGCTCTCGGTTGGTTCATCAATCTGGGAGCCAGCAATGCTTGTGAGACGCTCAGCTGCTAGTGAATCAAGCACCCTTTTGTCTCGTTCTTCTTTGGTTTTGATGCCATTGTAATTGTGGCCTCTAAAAAGCCACTTGGGAGTTGGGGGCCTTTCCACAGGATTTGTGCGGCCTGCTGGAGGCGGCTGTCCTGCATAAAGATCTTTCAAGCGTTTAGTTCTCTGCTCTGCCCAACTCTCACTGACCTGATTCAGAAGCTCTTTTTCGATCGTTCGTGAGAGTTCCGTGTTTTGGGGTTCACCCATCGCCATGTTGAAGACTCTCGAGTTTTGGCCGTGACCCCTGGTGCAAAGCTGAACAATGGCTTGAGCCGAGACTGTGTGGGACAGCTCATGAAAATTGATCATAAATGCATTCTGTGCCAGAACAAAACTTAATCTACATGATGCATGACATACTATGTGCACAGCTTGGTACAACACTTAAATTGCGACTTTGTTCGAGCTGCCATGATGCCAGATCGTGAAGCACGGGTTGTGTTTGTTTCATGGGCCTGGCACAATCTGGCACATCTATACAGCACATCTATACATATTACAAGGGCGAAGTTCTTGTGAGATTTTGAGGCAACCACCCTCTGATTACCAAACGTAGCTCCATTGTCTTCCGGTCCAATGTATGAACATCTTGTTCAAGCTGTATTCCAAGTGCGTCTGCGTGTGCCTATGTGTTCGTTCCAAACCAGACAAGATCAAAAGAACTGAGCCAACATCCGTAGTTTGGTTTGCTGATCACAACGGCAGACTTGTAGATTGACGCAAGGAGAAAGCAAATGGCCTCACAGGCCTCACAAGCCAGCAATCCACATAAAAAAGGGACAAAGCGAGAACTAGACCGATAAACAAACATCGGCAAAAACTGTAAAGCACAAAACTTTGTCTCAGCCACAAGATCCAGATTTTGGATTTTGCATTAGTTGGGCCGACTTCAGTCATTGCGTATAACGCAGAATTCACACACTCACAAATGAGAGGAAGGGTCAAAACGTTTGAGCCGCCATCCCAGCCACAGCTTTCAAAACACCGATCATCTGATGGCTTCAATTACCTCTTCAATTTCTGCCCCGAACAGTCCCGAACAACTTCGAAATGTGGCCAAGGATTCCATGTCTGTTCTATAGCTGTTGTGTGCCAACGCATTGTTTTTCTTGTTGAAGCATTCAGCACTGCCTTTGCAGTGAGTGTAACGGAGATAAAGCACCAAAAAAACATAGCAGTGCTTTGGAAACCGGCGTTCTGGTAGATGTGTTGAAACACGTTCAATTTCTGTTCACGTTCATTGAGTTTTCTATAGTTTTCCTATCTGTACTAGCTTTGAAACACTGAAATCACTGAAAGGAATCTCACTTCTCCACAAGCCTGTGAACTGCGTCCCAGTCAGCTGGCAGCCCCTCGTTCAGCAAGGTCTCAACACGTCGGAGAAGCATCTTGCTTGGCGTGTCTTGAGGGAACTGCCGTCTATACTGTTTCAATGCCTCAGCACAGGCACCGAAATTCTTCGACCGATACAGGCGATGAATCTCTGCAAAACCTCCAATGAAGTATTGTAAATCCTCTTCTGCATCAAATTCATCAGGCAAATCGCCCTTCTCTGCGAGTAGCTGATAGAGCTCTGTGGCTTGAGTGCGCCCTTTCACGGTGACCAGATCCAACAATCTCAAATGAAAACGGTTTTGCACAGCTGGCGCAAAAGCCGCCTCTTGCTCAATAATGACGCTCACTCCATAGTACTTGCAAAGGCCTTCCAAACGAGATGCCAAATTCACACTATCACCAACTAAACCATATTTCATCCTTTGGGAACTGCCAATATTTCCAGCAAGCACAGTGCCCCGAACAAGACCCATGCGAACCCTGACTTCAGGTAGACTTTTTGCTTCCCAAACGTCACGGAGCTCTTGCAAACGGAGTTGTTGACAAAGGGCAGCATCCAAGGCCATGGCTGTGTGTTCCTGTCCTAAATCAATGGGCACATTCCACCATGCCATGATGGCATCTCCAATAAACTCACCCACAACCCCTCGCTTGGCCATGATAATCTTGCTCATTTCATCCAAATACTCTGTGAGAAGCGACATGAACGTCTCAGGCTCAAGTTGCTCTGCCATTGTCGTGAAGTTGGCAATGTCACTGAAGAATATGGTCACATCTGCCCTTCCCATGCCGAGTTGTGCTTGACGCTTGCTTATCACCAGAATCCTCATGATCTCCGGATCCAGATATCTTGCAAAGGATTTGAGGCCAGTCACCATGTAAACATAGGACTCCCGCATGTCAAGGACCTCTTTGGGTGTGGAAAAGCGGAAGCAACTCCTGGATGGAGCCTCTAAGTCCTCACAGTCATGGCCGTCTCGGCCGTCGCGATCATAGCCACGATTGGTACGATTGGTCTCAGTCGATTGACCTGATCCAACTCCTCGGCGGCTATGGCCATGGCGGCTACGCACTGTTTCCTCACTACCACTGTGACTGCTGCACTGCTCACCATCTGTGAAGCCAGCACTGTCATCAGAGTTTTTGCTGAACCTTCGAGTTCTGGTTCGCTGAGCCAAATCTGAAAAGAGCTTCTTCAAGTGCTCACTCAAGAATCGGGTCCTATGGGCGCTTCTTTCATCAACACCATCCCTGTCAATGATGATCTCCGCTTGAGCAGATAGAAATTCAAGCTTCGCCATGGAAAGCATGTCAGTGGAGATTCTTTTCAAGGGACGGGTAATTGCAAAGCCCACGCAAACCATGAAGAGGCCACCCAGCAGCGAGAACAAAGCACAAACCCAAATAGTCTTGATCTGATGCTTGTCGACATTGTCCGCGAGCTCCTTGTGCAAAAGCGTGCTGGTCTTTTCTGCCCATGCTTGTTGCCGCCAGGATTCATGCATGTATGTGCTCAGCGGAGCAGCAACAACCACGAGCCAACCATGCGCCTCCTGGATTTTGATGATTTATATAGCCCGAAAGTTCGAGGAAACATGAGGAAACCATTGAATACAATAGGTTTGTTGATCGTGAAGTGAAAGTCTAAAATCTATATACTATATACTATGCACCCTGTGACCAGTTCACAATTTGAATCATTACAGTACAAGCACAATCTTTACATGAAAGAAGTTGCATGAGGTCAAACTTTAATTAGCAGTGCGTTTCAGCTTTTGAATCCGCGCCTGAAAGGTTGGTTGCAGGTTTCCGGTGAATGTGAATATGAAACGCCCGTCGGTGGTTGCCAGTGTGGAGCCACCCTGTTCGGGTGCAAGGGCTGCTTTCAACGATCCGTACTTCTGCAAGAGGGTTCCTTAGACTCAGCAATCATCCAAACCCAGCCGCCAATCCAATGCTGCACAAGTTATATCAAAGAATCGCCCTAGACTCCAAAACCGGTTCAAAAATGTCACATGTGTTCATTGAGAGCCGAAAAACTGATGGTTGACTCCACCAAACAGTCCGGAACCTGTTTCCAATGAAATCTCACTAAGCCCTCGTTGTCCTGTGGAGAGACGGGCCTGGCTACCTGGCTCATGCCCCTGGAACTTGCAACCATCAAGCCAGACTTCGCATCAATAATGAAACCCTCTTCAAATTCGATGACGCTCGTGACATCCTGCATGAAGTAACTGAGTAGATTCACCGTAAAATCACCAGCTGCCACTCCCGTGACCTTGGAATTTTTCATAATTGCTCTTTGGGCTGATGTGCCCATCGAATTCCCACTGCTGTGGTTGTAGATATCCATCCAAGTCATATTTCCCTTGGCTGCGACTGCTTTGCGGTACCAAGGCCGCTTGCGAGGATCGTATTCATGTCGTTCATAGGTTTCCGCATATTTGCCCTCACTGTCGACAAAATAATAAGTCTTCTCCCCCGGACGCAGTACTGACACAGGTGGACAGTAGCTGCACACTGGCATAGGGGTTGTGTCCGAAGCACGGAATTCGGCTCCAAAAGTGTAGGACACATTGCGCATCTTCAGAAAGCTTTTTGGCAAGCGCTCGTAGCCAACATACAACCCTTCTTCATTAGCATAGAAAATGCAGCCTACTTCCGGAAACAGTTGAGTTGTCTGTTTCCACATGGTTCTGAGGGTCTCATCAATCACTTCGGATTCAGACAAAGGCAAATCATGAAATTCTTCAACATTCAGATTGACCACCAACTCCGGCAAGCTGGTATAGACGTGGATTTGCGTGACAGCCGCTTCAGCAGAAACATGTTGCAGGTTGTGAGCCATCGTCCTGATGATGACCTCATCTTCGACACCCTGCAAGAAAGTGTTGGTAAACGCTAGTGAATATGTACATTCCCCCGGTCATTCCCCTATGTCTGGTGATTGACAACATCAAATTAGGCAACCCATGCAAGGTTTTCCCGATAGGCCTAGGTGCCAAGTACTCAACACAAGAGCAAAGCCAAGTGATACCATGGAGTGCAGTATCCAATGATACTAATTATATATGCTATTTATATCTGAATCTGATTGCAGAAAGACTTTGCATTACCGTGGCTTTCTTCTCATTGCCAAAAGGAGTCAGGGAAAGTCCAGGGGTAGGAAATTGTTTAGGTATAGTATAGTTTAGGTTTTGTTTTTATTCCTGGCTGTGCTTATTTTCCATGTTATTTGCAGCATTTGGGAGCTGGAACTCTGGAACCTTCCATTCTGCATGCCATTTGCAATGTTTTGGATCTGGAACCTTTCTTTTTGCATGCGATGCGCAGCATTTTGGAGCTAGAACCTTCTTTTTTTGCATGACACAGGTTTCATCCACCGCCCAACCCACAGACAAAGCGCTCGTTTGAGGCGCTGCTGAAGTTGCCAACCTTGATGGCAGTCTCAAACATCCAAATATCAGGCCCTTTGCCCGATCTTCGACCTCACCGCACCACCTGTGGCAGTGGGTGGGTGGGCTAGAAAAATCTCCTGTAAATGGGGAGGTGGATCTTGAGCCAAAATTGGCAATGATCCGACCACCTCCAAATTGCACCTAAGTGTCACTCAGAAAAGTCGTGTCTCCTTTTCTTACACGACACAGGTTTCATCCACCGCCCAACCCACAGACAAAGCGCTCTTTTGAGGCGCTGCTGAAGTTGCCAACCTTGATGGCAGTCTCAAACATCCAAATATCAGGCCCTTTGCCCGATCTTCGACCTCACTGCTTTGCGCAAAGGGCCAAGCACTTTTGGCAGGTGATTTCTTGGCCAGGGTCTGCGAAGACGAACTTGCTGCCGTAGAAGGACCAACCACATGCCGTCCTCCAGGAGATTGGTGGGGATGCTGCCGACCTGGCCAAATTCATGTGCACCGTTTTCCCAGGTAAACTCTGTACCTTCTGCGGGAGTGTGCCTGGGTTCTCTTTGTAGAAATTGACCCAGTAGTTGATGTTCTCTTCCGTCTCCACGTCCTTGCGCTCCACGTCCTCCTTCAGCGCGTCCATTTCTTTGCGCAGCTGTGCTTTCCATTCCGCTAGTTCTTCTTCTGAAATGGGGCGGTCTATCAAGACCTGCGAACCTTTGTGGTCGAGTGTAGGCCCCATGATGTTGAGGTTGGCCGGGAGCTGTTCCAACGCTTCTTCTGCGTAAGCAAGAATAGCGCCTGATTTCCACCTTCCCAAATGAGCCACTTGTGTGATGGACCAGCCCGACCTAATGTAGTTTAAAGCTCCCGTGCGTCTGCCCGAGTGGCCAGACACTTCTTTGCCAAACAAGTCTCGCCAAGTTTTCACCAATTGAGCCTTCGTTGCCAAAACTCTCCTTTTTGTGAGTGCCAGCGGGGAGTTGGTGCCGTTGAACTTCTCCACCATCTCCACGAGGTTCTTTGAAACCAGGTAGGGGCACTCTTTTGAGCACGAGTTGGACTTGCACAGGCATTGAAGTGTCCGACGAACTCCCTTTCCTTCCGCATCCATCTTACTCAGCCTCAGATTCATAGTGACCCTCTTGGACAGGTGGTCCATGACCAGGTCTTCTGTGGAGAGCAGTGCCAGCTCGATCTCTCGCAGCATCCAGATCACGCTGAACAGGAAGAGCTGTGCCCCGAACTTCACGGCCTTCTCGGACTTGTTGAAGTTGAGTCTGAATGGGTTGTGCCTGCGGTCCCATCCTACTTCTGCCGCTTTCTTTCTCGGGCCCTGACCCCTGCAAAGTGCCCTCTTGCACTGTTTAAATACTCTGTCCAGCTGATCTGTCCATGGGTGACCTTCTTCTACGTGCCATAGTTTGGCTTCTACCACATACCCTTCACCCGCCTTGTACCCGCCATCCATCAACGCAGACGCCAAGCCCTTGAGGGTGTCCACGGTCAGCGGCAGACTGGGTCCAGGCTCTGTTAAGGCTGTCAGCAACTTGTCGATGGTTCTCTTCTTTGCGTCCTTCGCCCCTTTGGAGGAAGCTGCGCAGAAGTCTTTCTCGATGGAGGGCGCCTTCAGCTGTCTATTCTTCAGCATTCTTGCCGACACCAGTGCTTTGGCCAGCTTGTCTTTGTGAGAGTTCTTCCCGTTTCCTTTCTTGAGTGTCGGGAGTTCTGGCCTGGTTGATTTCGTAGGTGCTGGTAATTCCAGCTCGGGTGGTTCCGATGGGTTCGTCTTCCTCCTCTTCGATGGGCTGACCCAGCCCTTGAACTTGTTCCAGGCTTCTCCAACCCCTGCCAGTGGGTTTTCCCCTAGTGAATTTGCCCACCAAGAGAGGTTGGCGTAGCCCCCATCTTGCCCTTGCCTTTCGTCTGGATCGTAACCATGAAAAAGTCCTTGATCATGCCCTCCAGGAAGTCCAGCAGGAGATCGATCATGCCGTTGAGAAAATCCAGGAACCCACCCTTGTAGTGGAAAATGTGCTCCTTGTAGGGGCTTATCCATACCTCCAAAATTTGGCCTGTCCGACTCGGGGTCTAAGTTGTTCAACCCCTCTTGATCAGACTCGCTAAGGTTCTGCTCCCTGGGATCTCCCGCGAGGATGAGGGACGATAGCGAAGATTGACCTGGTATTCTCCGTGCACCCAACGCTTGCCGGCTTCTGCTCTGTTGCCCCTCGGAGTCTCGACTGGCCTTGTCAGGGCTAGTTTTAATGAGCCCCAGCAACCCTTGCAGAGCCATAGCACCGCGACGAGATGAACGAGGGCCCCGGTCAGTACCAGCCACAAGAACGCGTCTGGTTCCAGTGTGTCACCTTCCTGGTACCCCATGCTTGAGCCCTAAATTTATTCATGAAATCAAAATCCAACGGCAAGAAAATAAAACCCCCCCCGAGAAAGACCTAACCTGGAACCTGAAGAGGGGGGAGAGGGAGAGGACAAATGAGATTTTCTTGCAACACTCGACCGACGTAAATCGCGGCCGGTGCTCCTATTTTCTGCGGCTCTGTGGTTAGATCACAGCCTCCCAGACGGCTAAGCCTCCGGCCGCACATCCTTTGGTGCCCCAGAGCGAAGGTGCGCTCTTAGGCGTTGGCAGCCGATAGAAGCCATCTTTGGGGCCGTGTTCTGGGCAAATGTCTACCCCTTCGAGCCCAGGTGGCATGGTGGCTGTTCCCCACGTGCTCGGCCGTGAAAGAAAGTCGGCCTCCACATTGGCTTTGCCTGGCACGTGCGAGGTTCTCAGTTCTTCTACACCGAGTTCCTCCAAACACAGTGCCACCTCGGAGCCTAGGAAGTTGAGGCCTGGGCTGCCTCCACCTGCCGACAGCTTTTGCGATAAAGCCAGGGCCGTCACGCTGTCGCTCTGGACCGTGATGGTGATGGCCAGGCCCTTCAACTTCTCGCTCCATCGCCTTAGGCTGACCAAGATGGCCAATGTCTCCAGCACTGACTGGGAGGCGGAGGACTTGTACTCCACGAGCAGCTCTCCTGCCTGCTCCTCGTCCACCGTGCTGAAGAACGCGGCCACGATCTTGCCATTGATGTTGAGTATGCCCCCTAAGGCTTCGGGCGATGCGTCTGTGATGATGCGCACCTCTGCTGTTTGCCCCGTCTTCAGGGATATCCTTCTCATCGGCCGTAGCTTCGCTGCTGCCAGAAAGTTGATCAACCACAGCCTCGCTAGCTCCAGCCGTTTCACGGCAAACAGTCCACGTCTGTTGCGACGATTTGCCTTCTCAGGGGTGTCTTCCTCCTCCTCCTTCAGCGTCTGGGTCAGCACTGCATAGAAAACGCTGGTGACCCATCTTGCGCGAGGCAGGACTCCTCCCAGCCATGCCGTCTTCCCGGCTACTACCCTCAGCTCTTTGATGGGTGAGTAACCTGAGCCCTCCCACTTGCGTAGCATGCCCTGGAGGTCCTCGATGAATTTCATAGGCAGTCCCAGCACCAGGGTGTCCCTGTCGACCACGTTCAAGGTTACCCCTATCCACGTGGCGTTGTTGGCCCGCGAACCCTTTCCTAAGGCCACTCTGATGCCCAGTGCTCCCATGGTGTTGAGGACGTAAGCCAAAGTTTCCGTCCTCTCCTCCAACGTTCCTTGCAACACCCAGAGGCTGTCGTCCAGGTAGACTTGGTGTGCCCCTTTGTCCAGTTTTATGCCTGCCTGCAGCATTCTGGCAACCAGGGCTGCAAATCTGCTGTAGAGCAAGGGCGCCACTTTGTAGCCGAAGAGCAGCGCCTGGAACACCAACACTTCCCCTTCTTTCGTGGAAGGTGCCAGCGTGTGCTTCAATTCCTCCTTCGCCACCGGCAAGACCGTGAAGGCGTCGCTGACGTCCACTAGGGCGATCTCCAGCTCCAGGTCCTTCCCGCTGTCTTCTGGCTTATGCCCTCTCTTCCTGATCTCCTTCATCATCCTCACCGCGTCTGTCAGCCGTGGCAGCACTAGCCTTTCAGGGAGCCTGCTCTTGCTATTGCCCCCGCTCCTGCGTAGGTCGATCACTATCCTCCGTTTCTTCTCCCCTGATTCCTTCGTCTTTAAGACGAGGCCCAGGCGACTGATCGTCCCCCCTCTGTAGACTTCCTCCGCAGTCTTGGCATCGATCCGCCGCAGGTAGCCCAGGTTCTCGTAGCGGTTCAGCTCGATCTCTGCCTCCGCAACGTCGTCCTCCACACTCCTGTAGTTGGTCCACGTCTCCGGTCTTTCCAGCACCGAGTCGGCCACTTCCTGCGTTCCGGTGCCTTCTTGTTCTTCTTCTGCAGGTGGGAAGATGCCCGCACACTGGATCTCTCTCTCGATTCCCAGCGGCGTCCCCTCCTTCAGCCACACCGGCACGTGTAGGTCTGGGTCTCCCGATCTCCTCACCCATGCCGCCAGCATGCCATGATGTACTGGCGTGCCATAGGCGCCCCGGGGTCTCAGAACCACTCCTGGTAGATCGGCTCCCCAAAGGTCGCACAGTTCTGCTCTCCACAAGTCCACAACTTCTTCGTTGAACTCGCAGACTTCCGTGCCGTAGCTCTCCGCGACCTCCAATGCCTTGGGGTGAGCTGTTCTAAAACGTTGCCATCTTTCCCACATCTTTGTCCCCAAATTTTGCAGGGTTGGCAGCTTCACAACTGCTCTGTGTGGGTCACGCATGCCTCCCAGGTATACCAGTGCCTTGGGCACTTCCGCCTTGGCCTTTGGTTCCTTGAGCATGCCGTGCTTGCCATGGCCGCCTTTCCAAGTTAGATCCTGGCTGCTCGACGCTTGTGAACTGCTTGCGGGGGTTCCACCCTCACGGTTTCCTCCTTCCGCTGCTTGCTCACCCTTCAGTTTCTTTTTGTCCCTCTCGGACTCTGTCTTCTCTTTCCAAGCCAGGCCCCTCTTGTAGTCGTCGGACTTGGTGATCGTGTTGGTGACCTCGTCGACGTCCATCGCCTCCTTGAACGTGTCGGCTGCCGCACCCTTTAGGAAATTGATCCTGTTTTGCATCACCACTAGCCTGCCCTCCAAGAACTCGGCTTTGGCGATCTTGAGGAAATGCTGGGCTGCCAGTTTGCCGTACTCTCGACAAAAGGCTGCTGGGTAGGCGGCTGACTTCTGGGACCTTTCCTTCCCCACTATCGGTTCGTGTGGTCTGTTTCCACAGGGGCATGCTTTGTTGAGCGCTTCAATGCCGATGAGGTTGCCTCCCACCATCTGTGGCTTGTAGTGCCGGGTCCCCAGGTCCACGTCCTCTTCGTAGGCGCACGTGTTGAAATGAGCACATTTCCAGTCGGGGTTCCTGTCCACGAGGTCCACCATTTCCGGCATGTGCCAGGCTGAGATGTGGGGTTCCACATCAGAAGGTGGAGGGTTCTCCAACGTTGCAAAGCTTGGCACCTTCATCCTCCGATCTGATTTGAACATGATGTCTGCGATCATTACGGACTTCGACATCAAGACAGACCCAATGTTGCACTCCCTGGCCTCCTTGGCGTTCAAGTCCGGGAAGCCGTACGGGAACTCCTTGGATCGCACCGGCCCTGGTAGTCCTTGGACGGGTCGCCACCTCAGCTTCGTGAACGTGTTGCACGGGAAACCAGCATGATACCCGTCTATTTCACCTGCTGCTGCTGCGGCTCGATGTGTGTGGTATGGTTCCTCTTTCATGAGGTCCTCGCCGTTGGCCTTGTCCACGGAGTAGGTGTTGACTGTGATGCCAAGGGCCTCAGACTCCTCTTTGACTGCTACGCTGAGATTGTCTACAGCCCCGCAAAAGTGGTGGACGAAGATGAAATGCCTCACCTTCAGGTACTCGTCGAAGTCCATGTAGGTCCCCTTCACATGCACCTTGTCCTTTGGCGGTTCATCTTCCCCGTCTGGGTCATCTCCGGTGAACCTCTTCCTTTTTGTAGTGCACCTGATCTCCTTCGTGAGTTCCGTGCCCTTCACCGCCTTTCCGGACTGCTCGTCACCCTTCGGCTTGGTGTCCCCCGTTTTGGTGTTTCCATCAACCCCACAAACCACGGCCAGGAGCGTGAGGATCCAGCCCTCTATTTCTTCTTTGTTGGGCAGTCTTTCGAGGGGTGCCCAGGAGAACCGCATTGTGTGCACTTGTGCTTCCTTGCGACCTTGGCCCTGCAAGGATCTCCTGGTGGGAGACCTCCGCATAGGCCATTTCCATTGTTCCAGGCGTAGCATGCCTCCTCTGACTGTCCACCTTTTCCTTTGCTGGAGCCAGATCCCTTGCCTTCTCCACCTTTTGAACTTCGCCTCCAACTTTGTAGTTCTTCCTTCTCTGCTTGAAGTCTTTTCTTTCTGGCTTCCCTTCGAACTCTGTTCTTCCTTCTTCCTCCCGTGTCGTTGTCCCCCTCCGTTGTCTCTGCTTGCAACGCTTGTCTGCCACCCTGCATGGTCGCGTCGGCCAACTCCTCCATCGGCGTGAGGGGCTTCCCTTTTCCACCGCGGGCTGTCCAAGAGATGGCTGGTACGTGAACTTCTTCCGACCAAAATTCCTTGTCCCTCAAGACTCGGCCCCAAATGATGTCCCAGGGTTCTTCTGGTCTCCATCCAAGCGGAGGCCTGCCACCTTGATCCATCTCTAGGCGCACCTTGGCCAGTGTCTTTGCCATGAACTCGCCCCTGCCTCGGTCTTCGGCTGCGGCGATCAACCCCCAGCATCCTGGGTACTGGCGGTTCATCCTTTCCACCAATGCCTCCCACTCCATCAGGTTCGCCAGGCTGATGATGTCCGTCATGATCAACGCCGTGCGCATCACTCTGAAACAAGCCTGCCAGTGTGTGAAGCATGAAGGCCCCGCCACCATCTTCTGCAAGAAGGAGCCATCCTCTTGTAGTACAAAACTTTGATATTTCTGTGCTCGAAGGTGGCGCCTTGCGAAAGGTACGAACACCGCAAAGTCGCAGTAGGGAGGCTGGTGCAGCACTCTCACCTTTCTGATGATGGCTGACAGTTGTTCCGTTGTTGGATCCTCCGAGTCTGCCGGAAGCCCTCCCATTTTCGAAATGTACTTGGTGTAGAAGAGGGCCTTGTTCGACTCCGGCATGATGGTGAACTCGCTTTCGTCCCCTTGGTCTGCGACCTGACTCAACTTCATTTTCCTTTCCGTAGTTGGTGCCGTAGAGGTCCCCAAGGTTGTAGGTTCCCTTGCCATAGAGCTCGTCGGTGATTCTGCCCACGGGTTGGGGTCTTCCCAGGTTCCCAGGTTCCCACCACCAGCCAGGTGGATGAGCTGATGGCAGGCCCGGTATACCAGCCCCAGTTGGATCGCCTCGACGGCGGAGATCCGCCTGCCCCCATCTCCAGTCTGCAGCGTGCAGGCCGTCACCGCTTCTGCCACCATAGGTGCTGGCAAAGATGCCATCAGGCGAAGATCGTCGCCAGGATCCCCCGCAGCACCACAAAAGGCTTGCCACAAGGGTCCCGGCACCGAGAAGAATTCCAGCACCCCAGCGATGGTGGTAGTAGACGCCGGTGGCCACATGGCGCTGCATCGTGACTAGAAAAATCTCCTGTAAATGGGGAGGTGGATCTTGAGCCAAAATTGGCAATGATCCGACCACCTCCAAATTGCACCTAAGTGTCACTCAGAAAAGTCGTGTCTCCTTTTCTTACACGCTATTTGCAGCATTTTATAGTTGGAACTTTCCTTGTCGCATGCTATTTGAAACATTTTGGAGCTGGAACCTTCCATTTTGCTTGCCAGTTGCAACATTTGGGAGCTGGAACCTTGCATTTTGCTTGCCAGTTGCACCATTTGATTGGGCGCTGAAACCTTCGATTTTGCATGATATTTGCATATATTTGCAACATTTTGGAGCTGGAATCTTCTATTTGGCATGCTATTTGAAAGTTGTTGTCGGTCGTTGGTTGTTGTCTGTTGGTTGTGGGTTCTTGTTTGTTTTGTTATTCTTGTTGCAGTTGAAACTGCTGTAGTCGGTGTAGTTTTTGTAGTTGTAGCTACAGTATGCTACAGTTGTAGTTGTAATGGTACTTTGTTGTCGTTGTTCTTGTTCTTGTTGTTGTTGTTGTTGTTGTTGTTGTTGTCGTTGTTGTTGTTGTTGTCGCTGTTGTGATTGTTGTTGGTGGTGTAGCTGGAGGAACACACCAAGAAATGTTGATGTTGTGGTCTTTGTTTGGGTCCAGGCGGTGTTTGTGGTTTCCTTACGATTGTGGCTTTGGTTGCGGTGAACAGGTGAACACAAACAAAGCCATCAAGCCAAGAAGTCCGTAAAACTTTTCAAAGCCAAGAAAGAAAACTGGCGAAACCATCAAAGCCAAAAAAAGGAAAGAAACAAACAATAGAGTTTGCGTGGTATTTGTCATATTTTCAGCATTTGGCAACGTAAACCTGCATTGTGGAGATGGAACGTCTCGTTCTGCATGACATCTGTGACATTTGGAAGATAGACCCTTTCATTCATGTTGAGTGGTATTTGCAGGATTCTGCACATGATATTTGCAGCATTTTGAACTTCAACCTTCCATTTTGCGTTGCGACATTCTATTTTGGTTATATATGGTTATATAATATTTGAAGCAATGTAAAACCTCGAATTTGTTAACCAACTGATTTACATCATGGTCTTTACACCAAGGCAAAGAAACCAAGCAAGGTCAAAAATGAAAGCACGACAAATTCATTCTAATTGTGTTTCTCTTTTGTCGTTGTAGTTGTTCTTGTTTCTCTTGTTGTTCTTGTTGCTTTTGCTGTTCTTGCTGTTCCTTTTGCATTTGCTGCTCTTGTTGTTTGTGCTGCTGGTGCTGGCTGCTCTTCATGTAGTTGTAGTTGCACTTGTAATCAAGCAAAGAAGGTAGAAAAACAAAAACCAGCGAAGGCAGAAAAATACAATACAATTATGTTGTCTGCTATACAAACCAACTCCTGTAAACCTGTTAAAAAAAACGATTTGACAAAGCAAAAAAAAACAAAAAAAACAAAAAAACGCAAAAAAAAGTGATTGGAAAAAAAAAACCAAAAAAGGCGATTTGAAAAAGCAAAAAAAAAACAATAAACAAGTAAAAACCCAGGAAAGCAATGAAACCAGCAGGCAATGGCAACAAGAAACGCAAGAACCAATGGAAAAAACGCAGGTGACAATGGAAAGAGGCCTGCACACTCAGCTGGACCAGAAGGGGGTCCAACCTCCTCGCTGACCCTACCCCGGGACCTGGGCTGGGGGGTCCAACCCCCTGGCTGACCCTACCCCGGGACCTGGCTGGGGGGCTGGGAGGAGGCGAGGTCCATTTTTTTTGTTTTTTCCTAGGAAAAAAACGAAAAAAAAAACGAAACAAACGCGATTTGGGAGGACCCCCCCTTCCAGACGAGGGGGTCCCCCCAAGTTTCCAGCCACCTTCACCACCTTCCCGGATGGAGCAGCCAAATCTGCAAAGTTTCCCCCAAACCTAGCCAAAGTTCATGTGCCCAGGCGCCTTGTCACGATCCGAGGCATACTCTTTCATCTGCAAGCTCCAAAAGTGGGATGACATTCTCCGCGAAAGCGACTCCAAGTTTTTTTTGTTGTTTTTTTCCAATTGTTTTTTTGTTTTTTGTTTTTTCTTTTTTATTGCTTTTTTGTTTGCTTTTTTGTTTGTTTTGTTTGTTTTTTTTTAATCGTTTTTTGTTTTTTCAAAATGGCTAAATTGCTTTTGTTTTGTTTTTTTTTTTAAATGCGCTTTACAGAATTAGCTTGGACGGTGCATCATAACAATACAAAGAACAAAAAAGAGAAATAAAAACAGAGAAACAGAAAAACAAATAAGCAAAAAACAGCAGAGAAGCAAAACATAGCAAAACACAAAGAAGCGTAGAAGCAAAAAAGAAAACAAAAAACAGAGAAGCAAAAAAACACAAAAGCAAAAAACCGAGAAGCAACAATCAACCGAGAAGCGCAGAAGCAAAGAAACAACAAAGCAGAGGAGCAAAAAAACAGAAAAGCAAAAAAGCAGAGAAGCAAAAAAAACAGAAAAGCAGAGAAGCAGAAAAACAGCACAGTAGAGAGGAGGGAGGAATCCCAAAAAAACATAAGTCAAAAAACACATGCCCTAAATGGCCCCCCAAAGATCCCAAAGTCCAGTATCAGCCAGGTAGCAGTGGAAGACTCATTGTAGGCGTGCAAAAGGGATTGATCAGCAACTTCTGCTTTGTGCAGCCCCCTGTCTAGGCTACTCACCCAAATTGAATTTTCAGAGACTGCCAACAGCACCATGATCAGAATCACAGGGCAAACCAAAATACACAGAAGTCTCGGATTTCCGAAGTTGGAAGATTTCGCTCCGGATTGATGCTCACCATAGCGGAAAACGGCCTCTTGTCCATCAGCAATTCTTGGTTTCTCATCCATGGCTGCACCATGCTTCCAAAAAACAAATAACCATCTAATCTTGAGGCAAAAGAGTTCAAACGGACAGTGTGGATCTTCTTTCTTTTTCCATCTTTTTCCCAACAACTGCTGCCACTGTATTAACACGTTAGTGCAAGTCTGCCTGACTGAGCTGTGCCACAAGCAGATTAAGCGCATCGTCTTGTTTTGCGGTAGCACATGACAGCCGTGCAAGCACTGCGTCAGCTCGCACGAATCAGGCGGCCTGTGGCAGAATGCTGCCATGCCCCCAGATTACGGTGGATCGGATTGCTATAGGGCATGCCCCGATATTCTCACATTCTAGGCGATTCTTTTGGTATCGCATGTCCGCCAGCCAGATTAAGATGATTAAGAATTGACATATTAAGACCATTATATAATCCGTAAATATTCAACACTTATTGAAACTTAATAATCATGAATGATCTATAGAAACCGCTTCAGTCTGAACACTCTTGGCAGTTTCAGAATCCAGGGTCAAGCGCAAGCACATGCAAGCACATGCAAGCACCCTGCCTAACAATGGCCTCGAACCCGGAAGATCTACGCAGGTCACTGAGCTTCCTTTGGCCTGTTTGACTGAAGCTCTTTGAAACCTAACAAGTTTTGAGTCATTCTGAAAATTCTGATATGTTTTGAATTGTTTTGATAGATGACGGATGACGGACGACGACGACCATCCGGACGACCGACCGACCGACGGACGGACGGACCGACGGACGGACGGAGATGACTGAGAGGACGGAGAGGACGGAGACGACGGAGATCGACGACGCCGCCGATGCCGCCGCCAACGCCGCCGCCGACGCCGCCGCGACCGCCAACGCCTACAACGCCGACGACGCCGACGACGCCGACGCGACGACGCCGACGCGACGACGCCGACGACGCGACGCCGACGCCGACGCCGACGACGCCGCCGCCGACGACGACCGCCGCAACGCCTACAACGCGACGACGACGACGACGACGATGATGATGATGATGATGTGTTGGCCAACTTCATTTATTTGATATAAAATATAAAAATATTTATAAAGATTTTGCAGAGCCTCAGCCTGCTTCAAGAGGTCCTCCACAGATGCAAGAGGGACCTAGATCTGGACCATGGGGAGGCACGTACTGGTAACCGTCGAGCACCGAAATATCAATTGAATGCCACTGGATTCCGACATAAAACGGAAATAAACATTAGAAGTGTAGCAGGACCATGCAGGATCCATAGGATTACAAGTCTGCTATATTTGTGTGCCGTCTTCTTGCTAAGCTAGCAACCCCTTGCCGACTGCCAAGAATCACGTGAGGTACCTCCATCACCAATCCGCAGCGAATTTCGCTTGACATCTCGCTGAGTACCGGCCTTGCCCACATGCGGCACCACTGGCGGCAAGGCCACCAAAGCACATGCCATCGTCTCGGAAATCACGATTTTGGTCATTCGCCTCGGAAAATGAGTGGATTGCATATGATATGCATATGATATGCATATGATATGCATATGATATGCATATGATATGCAAAATATTATGCAACCATCAGCAAATGGCGGATCTACATCATATTGGCTCCACGATCTGCACAAGGTCATCCAACAGCTATATATCTATATTAATCTGGGCCTCCGACACTTCAAAGGTTTCACCCTGAAGGGCCTCCAAAGCATCTGTCATAGCTTCAAGGGCGTCAACTTCAAGGCCTTGCTCCTCGCAGTATCGAAACTGGCTGGTGATCAGGCCAAAACACACAACATCTGTAGGCTGGAAAAAGGAAGAAAGGCAACAAAGCCCTCAAAAATGGGAAACATCTGGAGACAAAAGGAAAGGACCTGACATTCTGACATTCGGAAAACATGCTCTATATGCTCTCCTTGGCTGTGCGTTCCATGTCCCCATCTGCTGGAAGCTTCAAGAGTTCCACAACAGTGTCTGCTCTTATGTCGAAACATGCGGGGAGACTACCACGCTGCAGCAAAACCTGCTTCACCTGTCCCACACATGCACCCACAAAAGGAGCCACAGAAATTCAAGTGGATTTCAAGCATTTCATCCGTGATTCATGATATAGATATTATTAGCAACTATAGTAGCAGTATGTAGCAGTTCAGTTTGCAATTTATAAGGCACAAACAAAAGTGAGCAGTACACACACGTGCAACCGTGTTCCATAGTGTTCCGGCCTCAGGAAGATCAAATCTCCAGCAAACTGCCTTGCCAACGCGTTTTGCTTCTGCGGCTGCCTCATCAAAATTGTTAAAAGTTGAGGGCGTTGGCAATCCCATGCATTAGTCTTTTGCCTAATGTCTTGGATGGATGCCAAGCATGAGGGTATGGATGAGTGCATGAATGTCTTTGACTCATCCTGCTGATCCCATTTGATCTTTATAATTTATAATGCAAGACCTTCCATGGTTGTGTCTTTTTCTTCCATGTATGGCAAGTACCTGCATAAATCCTGCATTAGAGAGCCACAACACAGCCCTCACATTCTCAAGCTGGAATGGTTCGTTCAAATGGTGCTAGAAATCCTATTTCATGCGCTTCCATAAGAGGCACAGAATGAGTGAAGGATGCTGAAGGCTCTTGAGGGTGTGGGCATGTGTGGGCATTGTAACAACAGCTTTTGCGCCTGCGCTGCGGCTTTCTCTTCTGCAGCTTGTCTGCATTGAGCTAACCACTCGCGGCGCTCGTGTTTTTCATTGTCAGGCACTGTGCCATGCGTGCCATGCGTGCGATGCGTGCCCTGTCTCAAAGCATCTTGAGCACGGGCATAAACCTGCCAAGCCAGCTCGACCTGGCAAGGTGGCAGGGTAAAACGATGGAAAACGGTGAGCATGCAAAAGAATGCAAAATGCAACAAAAAACTAGACGACGGTTGGCCCGAGAGCGAAAAAGACGTTTTTCAAGCTGCTCTGAGTATGGTAGTCGTAAAAAATAGTCGGTGAATGGTTGTTGAATTGTATATGAGCTATGGAGGGATAAGTTGTGAAAAGTCAGATTGATCAAGAAGAGGATACATGTGACAACCCATGCACATGCACTGTGCTGCTTGGTAAAGGGCATCATATGACACGTGACTTGCAACCACAGAGAGACATAGATAGAGAGAGGGAGAGAGAGACGGAGTTTGCGTCCTATCCCTCCTATTATTTTTCACACGCACAGAACCTTTTTACACACAGACGCTTTTGCACAGAAGCTGTTACACACAGACGCATTTACACACAGACGCTTTTACACACAGAAGCGTTTACACACAGACGCTTTTACACACAGAAGCTTTTACACACAGAAGGTTTCTCACACAGACACTAGACATTTTTACACACATAGGCTTTTACACACAGACGCCTTTACACACAGACACTAGGCACTTTTACACAGAGAAGGCTTTTACACACAGGCGCCTTTACACACACACACAGACGCTTTTATACCCAGATGCTTGTACACACACACACTTTCACGCACAAACGCTTTTGCACACAGAAGCTTTTATACACAGAGGCTTTTACACAGCTTTTACACACAGAAGCTTTTACACACAGACACTTTTACACACAGACATTTTTACCCACAGAAGCTTTTACACACACACAAACACACAGAAGCTCTACAACAGCTGAGAGCATCACATCAACAGCGCACATTGTTTTGGTCTGCTACATCATCACGACAAATCTGTTCACACCGTGCGAAACTCCTTTACACATAGAAACTTTCACACACAGAAACTCCTTTACACACAAACACTTTCACACACAGACGCTTTTACACACAGACGCTTTTACACACAGACTCCTTTACACACAGACTCTTTTACACAGAAGCTTTTACACACAGAAGCTTTTACACACAAACACTTTTACACACAGACGCTTTTACACACAGACGCTTTTACACACAGACGGTTTTACACACAGAAGCTTTTACACACACACACACTTTCACACACAGAGGCTTTTACACACAGACGCTTGCACAGAGACTTGTACATGCAAACACTTTCACACACAGACGCTTTTACACAACACTTTTACACACAGACGCTTTTACACACAGACACTCTTACACAGACGCTTTTACACACAGACGCTTTCACACACAGAGGCTTTTACACACAGAAGCTCCTGTATACACAGAGGCTTTTACACAGACACTTTTCCACACAAACGCTTTTACTCACAGACGCTTTTACACACAGACACTTTTACACACACACGCACGCACACTTTTGCACAGACGCTTTTACACACAGACGCTTTTACACACAGACGCTTTTACACACAAACACTTTCACACACAGAGGCTTTTACACACAGACGCTTTTACACACAGAGGCTTTTACACACAGAAACTTTTACACACAGACACTTTTACACACAGACACTTTTACACAAAGAGGCTTTTACACACAGACGCTTTTACACACAAAAGCTTTTACACACAAACGCTTTTACACGCGGCACTTTTACACACAGACACTTTTACACACAGACGCTTTTACACACAGACGCTTTTACACACAGACCCTTTTTCACACAAACACTTTCACACACAGAAGCGTTTACACACAGACTCCTTTACACACAGGCGCTTTTACACACAGAAGCTTTTAAACACAGAAGATTTTACACAAAAACAAAACTTTCACACACAGAGGCTTTTACACAGAGGCTTTTACACAGAGGCTTTTACACACAGACGGTTTTACACACAGACGGTTTTACACACAGACGCTTTTACACACAGACACTTTGAAACACAGACGCTTTTACACACAGACGCTTTTACACACAGAGGCTTTTACACACAGACGCTTTTACACAGACACTTTGACACACAGACGCTTTTACACACAGACGCTTTTACACACAGACACTTTTACACACAGAGGCTTTTACACACAGAGGCTTTTACACACAGAGGCTTTTACACACAGACACTTTTACACAGACGAAAGCGTTACGATTGACCAAGTAAAATCGCATTTTTTCCTCAGCTTTTGACGTCCAACGTCCATTTCGTGCGTAACGGTTGCGATTGAATAAGTAAAATCGCAATTTTTCCTCAGTTTTTGACGTCCAACGTCCATTTCGTGTGTAAGGGTTGCGATTGACAACTCAAAGTCGCAATTTTTCCTCAGTTTTTGACGTCCAACGTCCATTTCGTGTGTAAGGGTTGCGATTGACACCTCAAAGTCGCAATTTTTCCTCAGTTTTTGACGTCCAACGTCCATTTCGTGTGTAAGGGTTGCGATTGACACCTCAAAGTCGCAATTTTTCCTCAGTTTTTGACGTCCAACGTCCATTTCGTGCGAAAGGGTTGCGCGCGACCAATAAAAGTCGCAATTTTTCAGTTTTTGACGTCCAACGTCCATTTCGTGCGAAAGGGTTGCGCGCGACCAATAAAAGTCGCAATTTTTCCTCAGTTTTTGACGTCCAACGTCCATTTCGTGCGAAAGGGTTGCCGGGGACGCTTCAAAATCGCAATTTTACCTAGGTTTTGGACGTCCAACGTGCATTTCGTGCGAAAGGGTTGCGTTTCGTGGCGCTCCGGCGGCACCGCCCCCGCCTTAAGAGAGAATAGAAAGAAGAGCGAGAGGAGATCTGCAGATGTGAAGGTGTGAAGATGTAGATCTGCAGATGTGAAGGTGTGAAGATCTAGATCTGCAGGTGTCAGGGTGTGAAGATGTAGATCTGCAAGTGTGAGGGTGTGAAGATGTAGATCAGCAGATGTGAGGGGTGTGAAGATGTAGATCTGCAGATGTGAGGGTGTTCTGCAGGTGTGAGGGTGTGAAGATGTAGATCTGCAGATGTGAGGGTGTGAAGATGTAGATCAGCAGGTGTGAGGGTGTGAAGATGTAGATCAGCAGATGTGAAAGTGTGAATATGTAGATCTGCAGATGTGAAGGTGTGAAGATCTAGATCTGCAGGTGTGAGGGTGTGAAGATGTAGATCTGCAGATGTGAGGGTGTGAAGATGTAGATCAGCACATGTGAGGGTGTGAAGATGTAGATCTGCAGATGTGAGGGTGTGAAGATGTAGAAGGTGTGTGAAGATCTGCAGATGTGAAAGGTGTGTGAAGATCTAGATCTGCAGGTGTGAGGGTGTGAAGAAGATCTGCAGATGTGAAGGTGTGAAGATGTAGATCAGCAGATGTGAAGGTGTGAAGATGTAGTATAACGGCTGCTTTTTTACGAAGAACCCTTCGCAGGCGCTCTCGGGAATAAAAAAAAGTAAATCTCAGTCCCATGACACCATGTCACACCTGTAAAGATAGCGCGTCAGAATCGAAAACTGTTGTCAGCCAGCCAAGTCTCTGCAATTCCTGCAAGAATCTAAAATAAAGCGGTGGCGTTGCTGCATTCTCGATTCTGCGAGGTTCCATCAATCAGATCAAATCTATGCAACGTGTTTCTTGTTGTTTGTAGGGGGCACTATGGTTTGAGTGGCGTGCTAACATTCAACTCCCTGGGCAGCTTGCCTTTTCCAAAGAAAACTATAAGTCACGAACACTGATCTTGCTGGAACTTGTTTCCCCCAAGGAACTGGACTGGTCGCCGTTCGCTGGCAGGATTTGCAGCTGAAGTAACCACTAATACAATTCAATTTGGGCTACACATTTTTTGGTCCTCATTCCATTTCTTTTGGACCTGTGCCTGTTTAATGGACCTTACAACAATTCTTTTGGACATGCTTACATGTTTTTTGGGCCTGCCCTGGACCTGGCCCTGCTGCAGGGAGTGCAGAGCCCCTCTCCTCGTGACACATTGGGTTTCCCACATCCTTCCCATTCTGCCCTCTTCTTCTTAATTTCTACTCTTCACACCCCTCCCGGCCTTTCAGTTACGCAAGGGCTCAGCCTGGTGTCAACCTGAGTGAAGGTGCGCCCCACTTGGGGGCATTCATCTGGTTTCAATATCTAAACTTTTCACCCGCCTCGCGCCTCTCAGCAAATTCCTGCATTCATTCACTTGGTCTCAAGACTTCCCCTCTGGCCCCTCAACAGCTTTTTGCATGCATCTTCATTTGGTTTCAACGTCTGGGCTTCCCCCCTTGTCTCTCAACAACTTCTTGTGCTCATCTGGTTTCAATATCTAACTTCCGGCCCCCCCCCATGTGCCTCTCATCAAATGCCTGAACTTCCTGCATTGATTTGGGTTTCAATATCTATGCTTCCCCCCGGGCCTTCACACAACTTCTTGCGTTCATCTGGTTTCAATATCTAAACTTCCCCCCCGGTCCCCCTCAACAACTTCCTGCATTCATTTGGTTTCATATCTGGTTCCCCCGTGGCCTCTCCACAATTTCTTGCATGCATCTTGTTTCAATATCTAAGCTCTCCCCCTCGTCTCTCCACAACTTCTTGCATGCATCGTGGTTTGGGTTCAATGTCTAGGCTTCACCTCAACAACTTCTTGCGCTTATCTTGTTTCAACATCTAACTTTCCCTTCCCCACAATGTGCCTCTCAACTTCCTGCGTCCATTTGGTTTCATATGTAAGTTACCCCCGTTGGCCATCGTTGGCCTCTACACAATTTCTTGCATTTATGTTGTTTCAATATCCGAATTTCCCCTGCACCCCTGTGCCTCTCAGCAACTTCCTGCATTCATGCGGTCTCAATATCTAAGCTTCCCCCCCTCGTCTCAGCAACTCTTGCGCTCATCTTGTTTCGACGTCTAACTTCCCCCCTCCCACCTGCCTCTCTCACGAATTTCTGCATCACCTGGCTTCAATATCTACATATTCCCCTCTTTCTCTCATCTCGATGTCTAAATTCCCCCTGCCCCTGTGCCTCTCAGCAGCTTCCTGCATTGATTTGGTCCACATTCCCCTGCATCTCTCAACATTTGTTCTTGCATGTATCGTCATGTATCTTCATTTAGTTTCAATGTCTAGAGTCTAGAGTCTAGGCTTCACCTCTCATCTCTCAACAACTCATTGTGCCCACCTGGTGTCAATATCTAACTTTCCCTTCCACCCAATGTGCCTCTCAACTTCCTGCATCCATTTGGCTTTATATGTAGGCTAACCCCGTTGGCCTCTCCACCGCTTCTTCCGTTTATGTTGTTCAATATCCGGATTTCCCCTGCATCAACAACTTCTTGCATGCATCTTGCCACAATATCTAAATACCCCCACTGTGCCAGGTCCAAAAAAAAACATGTACAGGTCCCAAAAAGAAGGTGCCAAGGTCCCAAAAACATCTAGATTCTAGCTCAATTTGAGCGCATATAAACAATGTAGTTTCCCCCCATCCCATATGGAAGCAAGGTCCACAAAGCAGGTGCACGGGTCCAAAAAATAAAAACGGTGTCAAAAACAAATACCATCTCTGTCCAAAAGAATTCCTTCAGGTCCAACACAAATTCATCCAGGTCCACAAAAAATATCACTGCAAGGTCCAGGAAACACACATGCAAGTCTTCCACATTTTTCGCGCCCCCAGGTCCCCCCAAAAAAAGGCCAGGTCCAAAAAACATGTACAGGTCCAAAAAACATGCATCCCGTACTTACCAGCATAAACGGCTGCCTGTGCCGACATGTGCTTCTTTCCTGTTTTGTCCTTTTGGACTATCCCCGGCCTGGGGTACATCTTTAAGGATGTTTTCATTTGGGGTTCAGCAGTTGCAACAGTGTTCAGTGATATTCACAGTTGGGCTACTCTGAGATTCAGTGTCTTTGTGGCCAACACCCTGCAAACACCGGACTGCCACTGACCATGCCAAATGCAATCCAAATGCCACATATCACAACATTATCTTTCAAAATTGTTTCAAAGAATTGCCTTTCCCACATGCTAGGAATGTACGTACCAAGCTTGGGGGCTTTAATAGAATATAATAGAATTACCTTTAGACGATTCCATTAGTTTGGTGAGCTGCATGCTCCTTGTTACGAGTACCATGATCTGTGCGCAATTTGACTGTGGCAAACCATGACCACGACTAACTTCCCTCATGCTCTCTGACCTTGTGTTCAATATATATATATTTATATATATATATTTATATTCCTTGAAACATATTCCGCAAAAAGTGCAGCAGCATACTTGAGATCTTGAAGCTGACGATGTTTGGTCATGTTGACGGCGTGCATTGTGCTGTCCTTGACCACCACCAATGCCTGCTGCACAGGACTATCAGCAACCTCTAGGGAAAGCCGCGCATCGAAGTTCCGCAACTCTGCAGGGCTTGGAGGTTCTGCAGCTTTCGCCTCCTGCGAATTCTCGCAAAGAAATCAACACTTCATCCACCAACAATGACCAGCTATGCATCAAATCTCAAAACGTCTACCAAACACTCGCAGACAGTGAACAGTGATCTTGAAAGGCTCTAACTTTCACTTGGAATGCAGATTGGCTTGCCCCTGGGGTCGAAGACTACCAAGATATACCAAGATCCTGTAAATTCCATTTGGGTACAAGCATGGACTGTGTAAAATTAAACATAATAATTAATATTTGTAATTCATTTATATTGTAATATTGTAAAATTTGTACATTAATATATATTCATTAATTCATTAATATTTGTAAATTAAACATATTAATATTGTAACTCATTTGTAAAACAGTTGTAAGACCCTGAGAGCGAGTGCTGTGCGCCTTCCGGAGGACACCCTGGAGCTTCGCTGAGGGGCGAAGTACGGGATGTGCACTTCTGCGCGCTTCGATCCGCTCAGCACACCTTGGAATAGTGCAACATATACCGAGTTATACCGTATACATCCGTATGCGAGTAGCATATCCTACCACATCCTACCATACTGTAACCATCTGCAACCCCCAAAATCAGGCTTTCAAGGCTCAGGATCGAGATGAGGCAGTGAGATCAAGCAACATCAAATCTCATAAATGTTCAAAATGATTGAAAACTAGTTAGTAATCCCGCATAATAACTTCATCACCCACAGTGCTTTTCAAGAGTGCTGTTGCATGTTTGATACACCTTGTAACTTTAAACTGAACTCCCTCACCCACGTCCATTGTGAGTGCACATTCTTTATTAATCATCACAGCCCCGTTCCCAGAGCCTCACAGCAGCTCGTGGTCTCCCAATACCCAATGCAATTGGAGCACAAAGTGATATGATTTTGACTGAATCTCTTAGAGAGCTGCCCGTCAGCGCCATAACCGAAAACATCACTGCTGTGATTGAACTCCAGCAGCAAAGTCCTCTCAGTGTTTCTCAACGTGCAAACGACAGCAAGGGTCACAGCAGCTTCGATAATCCCAGGTTTTGCATAAATCACCTCAGTCCCTTCTCCTGCATTGCCGCTGTCGCCAGCGCAGCTTTTGCAAAACCGCAATGATGTCGACTCGTTGATTGGACAGCAAATGGGTCCTCATACATGGACAAAGGCCCAAAAACGGCCATCAAATTTCTAGCCGCTCCATGACTGTGAATCCATGTGCCAGAAAACCGACATGGAGCGCAATGTTTCACAAACACACACCCACACACACCCACACACACACCCACACTTTTGTACAATGTTTATCAATGTTTCATGTGACAGTCCTGTCAACGTACACCAGCTTGTCCCCCTCGTTGCTCAGCTTCTTTGGAGCAAAGGGATCCTGACACGAAGAATGCAGAAGATGCCAATGATGCCAATGAGAATCCAGCATCGGCTGTGCGTCGCTGAGCGTCTCTGCAGTGTTGTTTTTATTCGCGGTCCCTGGCCCTAATGATATCCTTGTGTCTACTTGGGATGATCCGTGATAATGCCAAGTTCATATATTAATACGCATCCCCGAATTCATCAACACTCACATTCCCCCCAAAAAATATTTGGCAATACTTTGGGTTGGTCCCTCCCTATTAATCAACATGGGTGGTCACCCCCTATTAGACAATACCCTCTGGAAAATCCTAATTTTTGGATTCAAACATCAACGGAAAACCAATAGAAAACCAATGGTTTCAAAGCATTTCTCATACTAAATCTCATGAATCCCATTTGTAGTTTTGCTGCCGATTGTTTGGGGGTGAATACCTTCTCATGGATCTAGACTTTCTGGGGGGTGGTTATTATATAATACGAACTTGGCATTAAGGATGATTCGTGATATGGGACTATTGGTGACTTGATCTCGATGTCTCTCTCCGCCTTAGAAAATCTTAGTCTGCCTCTCACATGGTGTCATGAGTTGCACTGCAGGCCTCAGATTCATCGGCCACTTCTTGCGGACTTGTGCCGGATAGGCCTAAACGAGGCAGTAACCAGCATAGCCAGCCAGGACAAATGATGAAAAATGTGAATGGCGCAGGCTCCCCTTCCAAGGCCCTCAGCCTTTGGATCGCTTTTCGCTCTTTGTAGCTGATAAACTTTTGGTCAAGGCTTTCTTCAAAGAACCTGGAACTTGGACTGATCCAACCAGAGTCACTAGAGTCACCAGAGCTTGACACGGCCCCATGGCAGAAAACTGGGGATCCATTAGGCATGGACAATCCAACCTCTACAATTCCAGATCCTCTAGTTTTCATGATGTTTCCAGTGGAAAGTTTCCAGCATATCTTGCCAACATTGGACGAGCTGCTCTGGAATGCCCTCCTTTGGGAAGGCCAGGTCTTGGTGATCTCATCAAAATGGATGTGTTCACCGCCAATCACCTGAACAACGTGTTCCCGCTGCTGCAAATGGCCTAAACAAGCAGCGTGTACCAAGTCTTCAGCCAGTGCAACTTCCTCATTAGTTCGGGTTTCAACGGGTCAGGAGCTCCGACCTTCTGCAAGACACTGCATAGGGTGGTCTTCCCGGAGCCCCGCATGCCTCCATCTCCAAGCATCTCCAAGCTTTCGAGATTCTTTGTGATGCATGGCATTGAACACACTTCAGAACACACATTCGCCACCTGCGAGGACGATGCAAACACATCTGGCAGCGGGCGCCACCTGAAGAACGCATGTGGAAGGCATGAGGAGGCGATATTGTGAGTGTGTTTGTGAACATCACATGGATGTGGCCATCAACATTTGGTTTAAGTTGCGATGCTACACACTATATGCACGCATTCAATCAACGTTGTAGAATATCCAGTGTTAGACACGTACACTGTGAAGTGGTTCCCATTTTCGTTCCTTTGATTTGACGGTGGTGGGCACATATGGGGACACAAAATAAAACCATATAAAACCTCACTGATACCTTCAAGTCGAGGACTCAGTCCAAACCGCACTTGACTTAGCACACTCCTCTGACTTCCCATGCGCAAATGCACAAGTTGCGTCCTGTCATTGCTGTTGCAGGAACCGAATCACCCACAAGTTGCACACCTCTGCCTCCTTAGCGCCAGTTGGCAAGGCCTCTGCCTTGGCCGTTGTTTTTTCCACATATAGTCATTCACATTCAAATTATGCTGATGTTTTTCCCTTGAACTCATAACTCCGGATTTCATTCACAATGATTCTGAAAAGCCTTCAATGTCTGCAGCTAAGGCAGCGACGGGAGATGCATCTTCCCCTGCTTCAACTCGTCGGCACTTTGCAGCTGGCTCTATCCTTTCCGTTTCGCGGTGCTTCGCAGTCAGTTTGGGTGACCATCACCATGAAGGTCCGACGTGATCTGACAGAGTCCTCTGGTCTTCCCCTGCGAAAAGGAGCTCTTGCACTGCTTCAGCTAGCTGCACAACTGCCTTCTCCTGAGGCTTCTTGATAAGTAGATAGAAGTAGCAGCTGATTGACTCACGGCTACCTATTTACGGCTATATGCAGCGTGAGTGTTTTCTTGTGGACTGGGGATGATCAAATGATCATTCCGCTGCAATATGGAGGATGTGACAAACCTGGCTGATGAAATTTGAAATGGCATGTATTGAATCACCAGGGCCAACATTGTCACAATATGGACAAAATGTGGCGGCGCATTACCGCGATGTGATGTGGGCCTCTTCCCCACTTTCGGCCAAATCCAAGGCTGCTGCAACTTCTGACCTCAAACATATTTTTGCATTTCAGAGTCCACACGGTGGGTAAGGTCAAGTGAAGGTATGATGTCCACACATATATCATATATATTCATACAGCACATCAGTATATCATATCTGAGTCGCTCTGATGCAAAACAGCCACAGACTGCTGACTGCAATTCCGACTTTGACAGAACATGGCCTATGAACTTTGAGAGTGCTAAGAAACCATATGAAAGAATAAGAAAATAAGAATCACTAGGATTATACACCCATGCTATCCCATGCTACAGTTGTATCTGAATTCAGCCAAGAATCTGCTCAGCAAGCCAGGCCATAGCAGCTTGCTCGCTCTTAAAGGCCTGGCACTCCATCGATTCTGAGGGCAGTGATGCAGTCCATGGATCGCTGGCACTAGTCATCGCTGATACGTGCCTCAAGCGCTTGCCTTTCTGCATGCGAGACTGTCTGCATGGCTCAATGCGTCGAAGGGGCACTCCATAGCACTCCCTCAATTCCACATAGGTTTCGCGGATTTTCGCGGGATGTTCCTTCGCTTTTCACTTCGGCCGAAGCAAGGCTACAGTAGCTTCACGCTCTATGGAGTTACTTGCCGCATGCGACAGCACTGCTGCCTATTCACATGTAGACTACAGTGGTCTAGCCTCTAGACTACGTTAGTTTATGTTAGTTTATCATAGTTTATCTATGTTTTTTTTGGGGGTATATATATATATATAATTTGCTAAGCCCCTATTATGCTTAACTTACCCCCTGTTTGCTGGGCAGGGGGGGGCCTATGTAGTGGTGCAACTGGTGGTGCGTAGTCTGGACGATCCAAGTTCAAATTCCATTGAAAATTGAAATAAAAACCGAACATCATCCCCGTCGCAAACATTTTAATACTAATGGTCCCGAGACCCAACATATCCAGAAAAGCATTTGTTCCTCTCTGACGCCAATTGATTTCCTGGGTGTTGATTCTGATGCAAATAGTAATGAAATATGGCCATAATTTTATTGTGTTGTCAAAGCAAACACGTTTTCATTTGTCCAAAGATCGCATTTCCATGCGAAAATCACCATTTAGATTCACGCGGTCCCATTGCACTTTCCGATCTGGTTACAATATAGGTTCCGACGCGGCTCCGAGGCGGCTCCGACGGAACCGCGTCGGAACCGCGTCGGAACCGAGTCGGAACCGAGTCGGGACCGAGTCGGAACCGAGTCGGAAACGCGTCGGAACCGCGTCGGAACTGCGTCGGAACCGAGTCGGAACCGAGTCGGAACCGAGTCGGAACCGCGTGGGAACCGCGTCGGAACCGCGTCGGAACCGAGTCGGAACCGAGTCGGAACCGAGTCGGAGCCGAGTCGGAACCGAGTCGGAACCGAGTCGGAACCGAGTTAACCGAGTCGGAACCGCGTCGGAACCGAGTCGGAACCGAGTCGGAACTGAGTCGGAACTGCGTCGGGAACGTGTTGGCCCCAGAAGGGGCCTCTATAATGCTTAGTAAACCTATACACTACTTAATGTGCATGGGGCGGTGTCAAACAGGACGCGGGGCAAGTAATGACCGCAGCAAAGTCGCCCCATTAGTAACTGCAGATGTTTGGGCGGGCGAAGAAAACGAATCGGGCATTCCATCAGGCTCCCCGTTCCTGAGCCCCGAGAGCACCACCAAATGCCGACATAACACAGGCCACCTATTATAAGCATATATGGAGGCCCATTCTGGGGCCAACATCTTCCCGACTCGGTTCCGACTCGGTTAATTCCGACGCGGTTCCGACTCGGTTCCGACGCGGTTTCGACGCGCTTCCGACGCGCTTCCGACACGCTTCCGACACGCTTCCGACGCGCTTCCGACGCGAGCAAACCGAAGTGTGGAACGACAAGACCGTCTATAGACCAAACTTGGGGTATCTTTCAGCAAACGGGGTCCTATACAAATTGGGAAACAGAGGCCAATCCAGCCGCGAAAGAGCTGCAGGAAACGTGCCCACACATAAACAGTGAGCGTTTCACCTTAAAACTAAAAAAAAACTTTTGGAAGAGCAACTTCGGCACCGCTTCCTCAACCACAAAAATTGAATCCAATGCTCGGCATGGACCTTAACTTCACTTCTTCGACTTCCAAGAAAAACGAGACACCCGTTAGAGCACCGGGGTTAACACCACTTCCTTCAAGACGAAAAATCAACTTATTTTTGGGTTACTTACTGGACACCAGCCCTAGCACCACCTCTGTCCCCACCAAAAGTGCCTCCGGGGGTACCCGGCCCTAAAACCAAAGTTAAGCATTACAGGTTCCTATCAATATATAATTGTCCGATTTAAATTGATTCGCAAATGGCGCGCCGCTCAAGACTCATGACAGTGAATCTTTTTATGCAGTAGATGGCTCACGTGGGATCTTGCAAGGTGCGGGGGTTGCTGATCTTCTTTTATGTCTTGAGATTCTTGAGCTGAAAGCATGATTCGTGACACATGCAGGATGGTCAGGATGGTCCCTGTGCTGAAATCTCTGGCATCCGCAGCAACAGGCAGCAACAGGCAGCAACAGGCAGCATGCAGAACTGCGATGCGCTTTCTGGTCGGGATCAAACAGGTTGGAGGCGGAACCGAGCATCACTGGCCGCATCCTCACCTGCAGCAGCCAGTGGTGAATCTTTAAGCTTGAAAATGCTCTTTCCAGCGTTGGCCATCATCTAATTCTGGCATCACACCCGCAGCAAAGTGCACTTTGTGCAAAAAAGGGGGATATGTAGATTAAGCATGATTAAGCTGCAAAATGCAGCAAATGATGCGAAGCAATACCACATACCACAACCTGTTTTGACATGCGAAAGCAAACGTCGATCTGTCCATGCTTCGAAGGTTGAAGCGAAGCTAAATGCCTCAGGCAAAATTCAGCAGCCTTTTGGAGCTGCAGGGTGAAACTCTTCGAAGTGCGTAATTCTTGTGATTACTTTTTTTTTTGTTGCAGGATGTTTCAAACATGTGATATTTTGCCACTGCACACACTGCGCCACTGCGCCAATCATTGGACACTCAGCACTCAAATGGGCCCTCGTGACCCCTGCAGAAGAGGTCATGAGTATTTTCTACAAGGATGCCGCCCAGAACTGCGCCCAAGTCTCCAATGAAGCACCAAAAGGAGTACGAAGCCAAGTTATGTTCAGCTGGCACCTCTTTATCCACGTGATTTGCTGTGAGCCCATAGATTGTTCCATTGCCCCAAAAGATCATGAAGATGGCAATGGGAATGATGATGGCAATGGCCAAGGACTCTAGGTAAAGCCCCACCACGATCATAGCCATGGCTAACCCAAGACAAGCCAATCTCTTCCTCAAACTTGGCGTTTTTAGGTAGATCGCTATCCGGCGACTGATGGAGTCACCCAAGAAAATGAAGATGTAGGTGATTGCAAAGAACTGGCCCCACTTCATCAAATGCTCATCACTCTTCGGATTGAACAGAGGCACCTTGGGTGGATGGAACATGTAGAAGACTGCTGGCCAGTTCTCCATAGCAAAATGGCTCAAAAATTGTGCTGCAAAGAAGGGCACCATGCTGGGCATCCACTGCCGTGCTTGGCACAAGGAGACCCCGAAGTTGGCCGTCTTCAGTTCCGTCTTGCCTCGAGGGGCGTGCTTCAAGAAGATGGCGAGCCCCAAAGGCAAGCAGGCCACAATGTACCAATAGAGGGAGACAACTGGGACTCCAAAAGAGCTCAAGGTCAGTCCCAAAATGTTGATGGTTGCAAAGCCAGAGGGGCAACCGATGATTGCCCAGGACTTGGTTGCTTTCCCAAGTGGCGTGATGACACTTAGGAAGGTGACTTCAAAAATGCCTAGGCCTAGGCCAGAGAGCATGTATGCAATGAAAACGCTGCCCACCCAATGCCAGCCCAAGGTAAAGACCAGAACTGGTGGAATGAGAACCCCTACGAACATAAAGATCATGGCAATCACCACGCGTGCCCATGGACTGAGACATGCGAAAACCACATTGTGCCCCAGTCGTGCTATCAATTTTCCATAGTGAACACCCACGGCAGCTTGCGTGAATGCATGTGCTGCATCGGTACCATGCGAAATGCCAAGCTCATGTTTGTAAGCTGATTGAAGTGGTCCCACCATCGAGGCATATCCTTGGAACATGCTCAGCATGACCAAGAGCATGATGCGTCGTGGCGGCAGCTCTGGTGTGTTCTCAATTTTCTCATCTTTCTCCTGGCCTTCTTTTGGCACGTCGATCTCCAGGTCATGGTGGTCACGGTGGTCACGGTCAGTGACACCTGTGAACTCTGGCCCTGCAGTACCCGCGGGGCCCGCGGACTCCTCCGTTGGGGTCATCATGGCTGGCGGTGGCGCAGCCGCGACTGTTCGAAAGCTACAGTAGCTGTTCTATTTTGTTCTATTTACATGTCTTGTTTAGACATTTGAGCATCAAAGCCAAAGCATGAGCATTCACTTTTATGAATTCATTCTCACGGCTCCATGCTGACATATGCCGACCCTTCCAAAACAACGGTTGGGCACACGAAAGGCCAACTGGGTGTTCAATGAAGCTAAGCAAAGCTCATCACAGTCTCTGACGAATCGGTCAGGTGTCCGGACCAGCTTCCCATAAGGAAACCTCAGCTCAACGACTCGACACCATTCGACACCCACATGTCAACATGTCCCAAAAAGATGTGCCGAGGGACCACCCTGAAACTGTGACTCACTCTGAGGGCCCGGCATATTGCCAACCGGAATTCCCGGCGAAGACCTTTCCACAGAACCTGTGCACACTGTTTTTTTCCAGGTTTTTCTGGTTGGATCCATGTAATCCATTGCGATCTATCACGCTTCACAACTTGCTAGCAGTTGACCGTCTTTTGAGGCGTTGCAGTTTGACTTTTTCCCCTGCCAAGTTGACCCTGCACCTGTTCAAGCCTGTGGTCTTGCATGGACCTGAATCCTGCGCTTAGAGGTGGAGGGTCAAGTGAGGCCAGCTATAGAAAAACAATGGAAAAACAGTGAGGAAAGGACTCTGAACATTTGGGTCATGAAATTTGGTGTCATCTCCTGTCAGCCATGCATCAAAATGCATCAAAGAGACTCCGCTGCTTTTTGCCCAGCACAATTATGCAAGCACTTTACCCGTGCTTCTTATGTACAGCTTTAGTGGCAGAGAATGTGTGCACTGTGCACATCATTGCTCTAGCCTTTGGTCCCCACTCACTGCACGCAGAAGTGCAGCCTCCGCATGATTCTTGAACACATAACCCACTCTTATATATATACATACATATATAGATATATAATTATATATATAGCATTATATAACATATCGTTCGAAGAAATGAAGGCCTGGAGGCCTTGGCCACACAACTTGAGACTGACACGGCTGACAGTTAAACTCTCAACACCCGACAAGCAAACATCAAAAAATATCAAAAATGCCCAACAACTGCATGAAATCCCTTTGTTTTCTCCGCTGCTCTCACATTGCTGCGCTGATGAAACTCGAATTGATCGAATCTACCTCAGGCAAGCGAGCTTGAAGCCATGGATAAGCCATGGCACTGCACGGCACTCCATCGATAGAATTTGTACCCGACCTTTCCAGTGCTGACAAGTCGCGACTCTTTCAACATCTCCCCAGTCGAGCCAGTTTCCATGCCATGCTCTTTGATCACCCCCTGCTCTGCAATCTTCTCGGCTTGCCTGAGCACTGCGAAGTGACTCAGTGGCCAGCAGTTCAATAATATGCATCTATAATGATCTCTCTCTAAATTGTTAATATTTGTTAATAAATATATGTTTATACATATATGAGCTCATATATAAAATCATACAGGATATAACCTGAGAAGGCGGGAACGAAAGCCAGCATCCCATCTATCCCTATGTTCCCCAATATTGTTCACCCAGAGCCTCTTCACCCAGAAACCCTTCTTGCACATACTTTTCACCCATATACTTTTCACCCAGAGACTCTTCACCCAGAAACTCTTCTTGCACATACTTTAACCCAGAACATACTTTTCACCCATATACTTTTCACCCAGAGACTCCTCACCCAGAAACTCTTCTTGCACATACTTTTCACATTTTCACCCATATACTTTTCACCCAGAGACTCTTCACCCAGAAACTCTTTTTGCACAGATTTTTCATCCAGAGACTCTTCACCCGAGACTCTTCACCCAGAAACTCTTCTTGCACATACTTTTCACTCATATACTTTTCACCCAGAGACTCTTCACCCAGAAACCCTTCTTGCACATACTTTTCACCCATATACTTTTCACCCAGAGACTCTTCACCCAGAAACTCTTCTTGCACATCAGTTCACCCATACACTTTTCACCCAGAGACAGAGATTCTTCACCCAGAAACTCTCCTTGCACAGACTTTTCACCCAGAGACTCTTCTTGCACATACTTTTCACCCATATACTTTTCACCCAGAGACTCTTCACCCAGAAACTCTTCTTGCACATACTTTTCACCAATATACTGTTCACATCTTTTCACCCAGAGACTCTTCACCCAGAAACTCTTCTTGCACAGACTTTTCACCCAGAGACTCTTCACCCAGAAACTCTTCTTGCACATACTTTTCACCCATATACTTTTCACCCAGAGACTCTTCACCCAGAAACTCTTCTTGCACAGATTTTTCACCCAGAGACTCTTCACCCAGAAACTCTTCTTGCACATACTTTTCACCCATATACTTTTCACCCAGAGACTCTTCACCCAGAAACTCTTCTTGCACATACTTTTCACCCAGATACTTTTCACCCAGAGACTCTTCACCCAGAAACTCTTCTTGCACATACTTTTCACCCATATACTTTTCACCCAGAGACTCTTCACCCAGAAACTCTTCTTGCACATATTTTTCACCCATATACTCTTCACCCAGAAACTCTTCACCCAGAAACTCTTTTTGCACATACTTTTCACCCATATACTTTTCACCCAGAGACTCTTCACCCAGAAACTCTTCTTGCACAGACTTTTCACCCAGAGACTCTTATTCAGAAATTCTTCACCCAGAAACTCTTCTTGCACATACTTTTCACCCATATACTTTTCACCCAGAGACTCTTCACCCAGAAACCCTTCTTGCACATACTTTTCACCCATATACTTATACTTTTCACCCAGAGACTCTTCTTGCACATACTTTTCACCCATATACTTTTTACCCAGAGACTCTTCACCCATATACGTTTCACCCAGAGACTCTTCACCCAAAAAATCTTATTACACATACTATTCACCAATATACTTTTCACCCACAGACTCTTCACCCAGAAACCATTCTTGCACATACTTTTCACCCAAACACTTTTCACCCAGAAACTCTTCTAGCACATACTTTTCACCCATATACTTTTCACCCAGAGACTCTTCACCCAGAGACTCTTCACCAAGAAACTCTTCTTGCATAGATTTTTCACCCAAAGACTGATTCTTTACCCAGAAACTCTTCTTGCACATACTTTTCTGCCATACACTTTTCACCCAGAGACTCTTCACCCAGAAACTCTTCTTGCACATACTTTTCATCCATATACTTTTCATCCAGAGACTCTTCACCCAGAAACTCTTCTTGCACATACTTTTCACCCAGAAACTCTTCTTGCACATGCTTTTCACCAATATACTTTTCACCCAGAGACTCTTCATCCAGATCCTCTTCTTGCACATACTTTTCACCCATATACTTTTCACCCAGAGACTCTTCATCCAGAAACTCTTCTTGCACATACTTTTCACCCATATACTTTTCACCCAGAGACTCTTCTTGCACATACTTTTCACCCATATACTTTTAACCCAGACACTCTTTACCCAGAAACTCTTCTTGCACATACTTTTCACCAATATACTTTTCACCGATAGACTCTTCACCCAGAAACTCTTCTTGCACATATTTTTAACCCATATACTTTTCACCCAGGGACTCTTCACCCAGAAACTCTTCTTGCACAGACTTTTCACCCATATATTTTTCACCCAGAGACTTTTCACCCAGAAACTCTTCTTGCACATACTTTTCACCCATAAACTATTCACCCACAGACTCTTCACCCAGAAACTCTTCTTGCACATACTTTTCACCCATATACTTTTCACCCAGAGACTCTTCACCCAGAAACTCTTCATATAAATACTTTTCACCCACATATTTTCATGCAGAGACTCTTCACCCAGAAACTCTTCTTGCACAAACTTTTCACCCAGAAACTCTTCTTGCACTAATTTTTCAACCATATATGCCATATTATTTCACCCAGAGACTCTTCACCCAGAAACTCTTCTCGCAAATACCTTTAACCCACATACTTTTCACCCATAGACTCTTCACCAAGAAACTCTTCTTGCACATACTTTTCACCCATATACTTTTCACCCAGAGACTGTTCACCCAGAAACTCTTCGTGCACATACTTTTCACCCATATACTTTTTACCCAGAGACTCTTCACCCAGAAACTCTTCTTGCACAGACTTTTCACCCAGAAACTCTTCTTGCACATACTTTTCACCCATATACTTTTCACCCAGAGACTCTTCACCCAGAAACTCTTCTTATAAATACTTTTCACCCACATATTTTCACCCAGAGACTCTTCACCCAGAAACTCTTCTTATAAATACTTTTCATCTCATACTGCTTTTCATCCAGAGACTCTTCACCCAGAAACTCTTCTTGCACATACTTTTCACCCATATACTTTTCACCCAGAGAAACTCTTCTTGCACCACATATACTTTCACCCAGAGACTCTTCACCCAGAAATTCTTCTTGCACAGACTTTTCACCCAGAAACTCTTCTTGCACATGCTTTTCACCCATATACTTTTCACCCAGAGAATCTTCACCCAGAAACTCTTCGTGCACATACTTTTCATCCATATACTTTTCATCCAGAGACTCTTCACCCAGAAACTCTTCTTGCATATACTTTAATACCACATACTTTTCACTCTTTCTACTTTTCACCCTTTTCCCAGAGACTCTCACCCAGAATCTTCTTGCACATACTTTAGATATTACTTTTCTCACCAGAACTCTTCATCCAGAACTCTTCTTGTACATAGTTTTCACAGAGACTCTTCACCCAGAAACTCTTCTTGCACTCTTCACCAGAGGACTCTTACCCAGAAACTCTTCTTGCACTACTTTTCACCCATATACTTTTCACCCAGAATCTTCACCCAGAAACTCTTTGCACATACTTTTCACCCATAACTTTACTTTTACATTTTCACTTTTCACCCAGACTCTTCACCCAGAAACTCTTCTTGCACAGATACCAGAAACTCTTCTTGCACATACTTTTCACCCATATACTTTTCACCCAGAGACTCTTCACCCAGAAACTCTCACGACTTTTCACCCAGAGACTCTTCACCCAGAAACTCTTCTTGCACATACTTTTCACTCTTCACCCAGAGACTCTTCATACTTTTCACCCACCCAGAGACTCTTCACCCAGAAACTCTTCTTGCACATACTTTTCACCCATATACTTTTCACCCAGAGACTCTTCACCCAGAAACTCTTCTTGCACAGACTTTTCACCCAAAGACTCTTCACCCAGAAACTCTTCTTGCACATATTTTCACCCATATACTTTTCACCCAGAGACTCTTCACCCAGAAAACCTTCTCTCTCCAATCTCCTCTAACTAGCTGGCCCATCTATCTGTCCATTGACTGAGCCCAGAAAACACCAGAAAACCTCAGAAAACCTGACCTAGGGGGAATCGATACCCACCGTCACTGTTTTGCCGCCTGGTACATTACCATGCAAAACCATACTTTGGGCGGTCCTGAAACACCACCTATTTCCGCAATTTTTGACCCGTTTGGCAACTACTCCCCCCAGACCCCCTATTCTCACTTCGTTCGCAAATAACAACTAGCCAGCTTCCCGGCCGGCTTTCGTAATATATAGGGGGTATATATATAATACATGGATATACATGGTCCAATGGTCCCATTGACAACAGAAAATCATCAGAATGCCTCACATCTTCAGAATATGCCAGGTCACTTGGCAGGGGAAATAAATTTCAGGAGATCATCCTCTTCAGGAGCTGGTGGTGGCTTCGCAGGAGTGGCACTGAGATGCATTTCATCGTCCTATCACGACATAGGGTCGCTGAAATCTGCAAATCTGGAATCTGGCCACATGTAGCAGCTGTATGCCAAGATATGCCAAGGATGGTGCTCGCTGCAGCTTTGCTAGATTAGATCCATGACCAACTCAATATCCAAGCATCAGGATATAACAGGATAAATCATCAAGCAGGGACCTCAACTGCTGCAGTGATCTGCAGTGAAGGCCCATGAAGGTCCTGGAAATAGTCAATGGGCTCATCATTGGAGTCCAGCGCTGTGACCTTCAAGGTGTAGTTTTGTGCGGCCTGGCCAGAGGGGAAACACATCATTCCGTATTTTTAAGTGGGTTTGGCCATGTTTGACCGCAGGGCTCCTGAAATTGCTTAGGAACCACATGCAGACACAGGTCGTAGCTGCCTCCGGACAAAAGGTCAAGAAGCGCAGCCTAAGCTGACAAGCTCGTTGCAGCTCTTTAGATCTGCATGTATGCGTGAATGCACATTAATATATGATCGAATCTGATTGAATTACAAATACGTGTTACAGTATATGTATATTTATAATTTTGATCATATTCTATGCAACCTCATTGGAACATGTTGAAGAATTGTCCCTAGCAATGACACTGCTCCATGGCCAAGGTTTGCTGATTTTGCTGTGGACATCAGGATGTAAATGGCCAAGAGGACAAAACACACAGACTCAAGCAAAACTGAGATGTGTATAGATGTGTGAGGATATATGTGGATGTGACACAAGTGGATGAAAAATGATGAAAATGTGGATATGGCATCTTTGTGGATCCATGTGGATCCAGCATAAATGACTGTAAATGGGGATCAGTTGGGGGGACAATTGCAGCAAAGCATCTGCTTTCCACCTGCGGGAATCGCAGGTGTTGTCTCAGTGAGGGTTGGCCTAAAGCGTGGCTGTCAGCCAGTCTCTAAATCTTTTTGTGAGTCTCTGAAAACGGAAAATTAATGAAAATGGATGAAAAATGGATGAACATGAAGGGTGACCAAGCAACTGCAGACAATGTACGGCAATGCTTTGACTGCAAATCAAACACACCTCCGATTACTTGACAAGCGGCACATCACCACTCTTGAGGAAGCGTAGGAGGTCATATGTGGCATCCTTGCAATGCAAACGGACAGCATTTCCTTCATTGGATCTGGCACAAATACTGAGCACAGCGGCCCACTGAGTCTTCTGAGTGTTGTCATTTACCTGAGCTCTCACGAAGAAAGGAAAACAAAGATGACGAGTAGCACGCCAAAACAAAAGGATGCAAAGATATGCAAGGTCTGACAGTATGGCCAGTCTCAGTGGCTAAGTTGACCTTCAATTTCTGGATTCTTCCAAGGAAATCCTGGGCCAAAGTGAGAGGCTTGCGTGGTATGACACCAGGTTCACGGGGTCTGGGGCAAGTCCCCTGAAAACATCGGCACAATTCGATGAAACTCTACACATTCTACACTTGCTGAAGCTTGCTCCAAAGCACTGGGTGTAGATCGATGAATTCCTGCCGAAAAGAAATACTTGGATGCGACATCCTTGGTTGATTTCGATTTGTTGTGTCGCTCAGAATTCATTCTCATCATTCTCATGAATTTGCTGCTACGGTAATTGGGATTACAGGTCAAATAGAAAATCACCAGGACGCAGAATCGTCACACTTCAGAGGACAGCAGCAATTTGAACATGTGCAATGTGGTATTCAGCACCAATAACTGTCTACATTGACTGCCCACTGTGTAAATGCTTCTGGAGCTCGCAGGTCGCCAATCTTGCCCACCACATTTGCAGCCAAATGTGGGTTTCCTTGTTTACAAGCGACTTTGGGCAAGCGACACAGGGAGCTGAGCAGCAAGGGACAGTCACTTGCTTCCAGGATTCATCTCACCGTCTTCTCCGGAGCCAATATCCTGTGAGCAAAGCATGAGGGAAACTCTTTACAAAAGAAACAAAAGTGAAGCACAGCGAAGCAATCGCATACCTGTGCAAATGCAGCTTGCCACCAACGACTTGAATTTGGCGATATCAACTGACTGAGTCATGCTGTCATGACTCTGACGAGAATTCATGCATAATATATATATATACAGTATATACAGTACAGTTGTAAAGCCTAGAAGCCAGGAAATGACCATATGAATAAAAGACCGCTAAACTTAAACAAATTGTAAGCGGTCACTTCCCAGCAGTCCTTCGAAAAGTAAGCTACTGCTGGCGAGGTCACCTTCACCTCCCTTGGCAGAGAAGCCCATGAAGATATATCTTTATATATATATATCTTTATATATATATATCTTTATATATATATATATATCTTTATATATATATATATCTTTATATATATATATATCTTTATATATATATATATCTTTATATATATACGAGTATATATATATATATCTTGAAATATCTTGAAACCATAATGGAGCCATCATGAAGGCATGAAGCCAACAGCCATCACTGCAGCATAATCGTACTGTCCGCCGTCTGAGGGCTAAGGCGGCTAAGGATTAAGGCAGCAGCGGTAGTCCATCCAAGTTCTCCCACATTGGAGGCATCGGCACGTCCTTCTCTTTGGCAGCTTCCTCAGCTTAAACCTTTCCAGAGTATGAAGGGGGTCAAAAACAGAAACGGCTCCAACATGGTTGTGTCAAAAACACATGCTGAGGAAGAAAGGAAGCAATCTGGAAGCTCTTCAATATGCAAAGTGAGCTGCATCATTGGAATCTTGAAGAGCAGGAGCATTGTCCTTCAGTTGGGTTACACTTTCAAACGCAACAAGGGCTATCTATACAGACCAGCACCCGGAGGTAGCTCTGCACAACCGCGATATAACCCGAACATCTCCGACATGAATTATTAATTATGTGAACATCAAGATTCGTCACAGCAGTCTATATTTGCAAGCAAGTTGCTCTGTCCACCTCAAATGCCTTCAGCGTCAGCTGCTAAGCGTGAGAATTGCAGTGATTTGCCAAAAAAAATGGGTTCAACTCAAACCTGGTGAAATCATCTTGAAATCAAAAGTAGATGATTGCCACACAAGGATAAGATTCACTAAGAGCACACTTGTGCACTTCTTGCAAACAAGTCGCTGTGCGTATGGGCCTTGGCCATCTCAAGCTAAAACGGTTGATGCTGCAAATGCTTCAAGCACAGCTTTTATTGTCTTGGTGCCCCGGATGGTGAGACCTTTCTACGCCGGAAAATTCCATATTTGTCATTGTTTGTCCATCTCAGCGCCGAGGAACTTGTTTATTGAAGGGAGTGCCGTCATCCACATAGCGCGGCGTAAGGCCCTGTCAGTCAACAGGTGTCAAAAGGGGTCAAAAGGCATCAAAAGGTAGTGCCATCACAGGCATCATATGCACCATCGTCGCAGGGTTAAGCAAGGGAAGTGAGATGAAGCGAGCAAGAGATCGAGATCTGACATTGGTCCCAACACTTGACCAATGATTATATAATATGCTATATTTATTAATCAATTAAGCAGCGCTGCCATCTTCCAAGTTCCAGGTGCCTTTGTCCTTGCGATGCTGCCGTCAGCGTGACTGCTGCATCAACGCCATATCTCTGCCTCAGAGTCACAGCATCTTCCTCGAATCACAGCATGTCACAGCCGGTGGCTGGTGGTGGCAGTGGCCATTGGTTGCCATTGGTTGCCTGAAAAAACTGACGCCATGCCACGCACTCTTCAGGCTTGGAGCCACTGGAGCCACTGGAGCCACTGGAGCTGAAGAGTTGAGCACCTCCAAATGAAAACACCAATGGGGCGAGTCTACAAAGCATGTCGCACATCTGCCAGTAATTGAAACCTGGTAAATGTCTGCTGTATGTCATGTAGTCATGTACATAACACACAGTATTAGACAGTAAATGTCACTAAAGTTAAATGGTTACACATCCAAATCCACTCAGAAATAACATTCAACATCATTCAATATAAGTATATCTACACACACACACATATATATACACAGAATTATACATGTCACATATATATATATAATTATATAATATATAATAATGTACAATCAATGCAAATTTAATGCAATGACTATCAATGACTAGATTAAATATGATTAAATTACGAACTTTCAGCATTGGAGTGCAGTTGATGACCACGCACAGTGTGGACACTTGGCCTCACAAAGTGCTGAATCCAGCCGCATGAGGACCAAAGGATACCAAAGGACCAACCTCTAAATGACTATGGCCATTGTGATTTGCTCCTTGAAATCAAGGCCGAAAACCATCGAAAACCCGTGCACGTGATGCATGATGCTCACCTAGTCGCATCTAGTCTCTTGTTTCAGCTGGCTACTGAAGCCTGAAATGGAAATGCGTTGAAAAACCCATCATGAACATCTGCATCACCGAAGTCCATCAGGGGCTCTGAGCCTCAAAAATCTTGAGCCTTCAATTCTCAGCATAACTTCGGGGACACCACAAACATGCCAAAAGCTTGAACAAACACAGCACAACAAAGCAAACATACAAAGCAAACATGTTTGGCAAACGGAGAAACGGAGTTGCCCTGGTTGGTGAGCATCTCTTGGCGATATGATCGATATGCTGTAAATTGCTCTGACATGCTCCCGGCGCACCGCATTGCTGTCAGAACCCCTGAAACCCCGGAGCTGGGTTGCCTCTGCGGATGTGAAGTTCCAAGATTTTCCAAGATGGTCTTGGATGTCACTTTTAGATACTTTTAGTGCATAGTGCCGGGCACTTAGTGCCGATCTGGCTGTGAGATGCTCCAAGGCTGGCACTTGTTCTGCTGCTGTGATGGCCGCAAGGGTGCTGCGTTGTCGTTGTGTCCTGATTCAGCATGGAGGGGGTACTACGAGTGCTGAAGCGAGGGAGACGCAATGCGATGCATCAAAGAAGAGCTGACACAATTTACGTCAATTTACAATCATTTACACTATGCTACACTGAGCTCGTGCGTGGGCACCTGTCAGTGGTTACGGCATGTGTCGGTGTTTGATTTCTCGATGACGAAGCCTTCAGAAATGTCAGCTCGTGTTGACACATTGCCACTGAAGCTAAAGCTGCTTGTGGGTGACGATGTGCCATTCAAGGCAAGAACTTCGAAGGATTGATTCAAATGATTCAAATGATTCAATATGTTTCAATATGATACTCAATGATACTCAATGATACTCAATGTTCAGCATCTTGAGGGCATCACGGCACCAGGGGAGGGAGTCTCAAAGTTGGACCTCGAATCCTGGCAGAGGATTCAGCCACACTTGCACAAGTCATCCACCAGGTCTGCCCCATCTGAATGAACCAGATTGAACCGGTGAAAGACCGGTTATCAAATATCCAGTGTCCACATAGAGACCTGAAATCATCGTAAACTACAGCAGTCCTCATAGTCTACCGAGCCGCTAGCAGGCCTACGAAGACAAAATGGCTTAAAATTGAAAAGCATGGTCAAAGATTGTAAACGCATGACAAAGCAACAGGATGCCGATAGCCAAGCAACCAAACACAATGCAACATGTTGATTTGGGTGGGAACGAGATTGGAGGGAAGTTGTGTGACGTTCACCGCTTTTTGTCTGCACTTCAAGCGCTGAGACTTTGCTTGTGGCGGGTGCATCTTTGTGTCACCATGCACAAGAAGGAAAGTCACGTAGACAGATCTTTGTAAACCCATCCGGCATCATCTCATCCATCATCACCCAACACAAACAATACATGACAATACCATACAATACCCAAACATCCTTGCAAATATCCTTAGGAGTCCTCGTCACATGTTGCACTGAAGATTTGGTGCTCGATCCGAACCTCTCTGTCTAGGGCTGCAGATATGCAGCTACCAGCTACCTAAACTACTCCTAAACTGTACAGTGTCAAACCACACAGAGATTTCCAAGCATTAACTGGCAAGGGTGCAAACACTGCAGGAGGTCAATTGATGGTCAATTGAACTCTGCAAAATTAATCAACGGAAAATCATAAGGAGTCATGAGTGTTCCCAAAAGACGTTGGCTGCACAGAAGTAGTGAGAGTGAAGCCTCAGTAGCAGTGCGCTCGACCAATCACCGATGATTTCAACACCGCATGACAGTCTTGACACAGATCACCTTTTGAAATATGTTGAAATCTCTCAGTTTGACCGGGGCACGTCCACTTCCAAGATGTCTAGCAGATATTGATGTGGAGACGGCGCTGAAAACCCCCACCTCAGCAACCATATCAGGACAAAGTCTATCAAAGTGTATCGGCATGTGGGCACGATGGGCACGAGGGAGGGAACACACACACAGACATTTTGTGTTAGGGACGAAGCTTTCCCAAAGTGAGGGAGCTACTTGGTAGTTACATGTAGCTACCTACTTTGTAGCTACGTGCTGAGCGTGCCAAGGCTAATTGTCAAGGAACGATTTCGAGAGAACTGCACTTCGTCGCCCCCTGGAGCTCACGCATCTGCAAGTGCCCTTGACATTCCTTGGCCGACTGAACATCTATGACAATCTATTCCTTCGCAAGGCGCTCTACCACGTTTTCTCAAAAGAAATTGGATGAAATTGGTGATTGTTGGCCCCTGCATTAAGGCGTCAACAATTCACCCAAATTGACCAAATCATCCAAATTTGCCACCCAGTCTATGCTTCTATATTCTCTGAATATAATTATCCGTCCAATTCATGAAACGCTGATTTTTTCTGGATGTCGCTCAACCACGTTGTCTTACCTCAAAAGATGTGTCAAAAAGGCAAGCTTTAAGGGTGCAAAAGATAATATAACAAAATAAGGAAGTTGGTTCTAATTATGCCCCAAACAAGAGGTTAACAGGGTCAAAGATTCTAAACAAGAGGAGCATAGTTACAATGACAATAGTTCACCAAATATGGGGAGAGTAATTCCCCACATAAGGGGTCAATACTTCAGGATATGGCCCAAAACTGTGGTAGAGAACAATGCCAGGCCAGGCCAAAGTGGGACATTGCCGCAGCTGAGATACGATGGCCATGCCAGCAGAAGACTGTGGAACCTCTCCTGAGATTTCGAGACATCAAGCTATCAGCGGCCATCAGCAAAGTCAGAAAGATCATTGAATGTCTCTTACTTGGGTCATTGACCTCTGAATATCTCAATGGTCAATACATGTCAATACCATTGTGTTAGCATTGTGATATTCAGAGGAATTGGTGCTTTGGTGCTCTGAGGTCATGTCGCCAAGTAAGTTCACCAGACTCTCGATGCTTGCCCGTGATTTTGTACTGAGATGAAGTGTCGTAGCAATGTCCAGCCTCAGTAGCTGCTGTAGCTTTTCTGTCGCCCATGAGGTGAAAAGAACATCCACAGAAGTTATCATGCCAAGGGACTAGCCTGCCTGCCCGTTGGAAATTCAGCTTGTACTCCTGCAACACTGATATGCCTCACAGCCTTCCATGCAAAATATGTGCCAGAATTGACTTGCTCATGTTTCTTGGGGATATCTCGCAGCAGCAACAGCTGCAGCAAGCAATTACTGCCTCCAACACCACTGCTATTGCTGCTGCTGCGTCAATTCGCCGAACCAGTTCTTACTGAGTTACTTCTGGGTACCATAATATCTAATCCTTAATTCTCCTGCTACTGCTAAAACCTCACTTGGTACCGAAATCATTGTCACTGTATGCCGCTATCTATGACACAAAATCTCCGTCCTTACTCAGCGGCAACGGCACCGTCTGACGAACATGGGGAAGCTCCGTCCAAACCAAACTGCCGGTCCAGCAGCTGGGGCTTAGGGTTTGACACCTTGCAGAGGAAGAGGGCGAGCTCAAAGATCAGAATGATGAGAATGATGAGAATGATCAGAAACAGCAATGGCACACAGCAGCACCATGCCTTTTCAGCAGAAGAAATTCAAACCATTCCAATTTGGCCAAGCAGCAGCGTCTGGTTCAGCTGTTGATCAACCAATGTCCATTGTGCCTGTGGCCTTGCACAAGGCATCCGATGGCATCCGATGGTATCCGATGGCAATCGTGGCCACAAAACCACAACAGCCAGAAGATGCTGGAAGCATGTCTCATCGACCCAGCCTTCCGCCAACTTCGGGATGGACGTCAGTCAGTGTGATGGGATTGGGCATCTCTGGCACCTTGCACGACAATCTGAAAATCCCTGAGCCCCAGATGTTCTTCCACTCCAATCAACCAGCAAAACAAAGAAATGTAGGCTTCCCTGCTCCGCAATCTATGGCAATCTATGGCAATCTATGGCAATCTATGGCAATCTATGGCAATTTCGTAACCATGTGAAAACTCGCAGTGTCTCACGCTGGCGGCACCTCACTACACATGGCGTGTGCCGGTGGAGAGTCCGCCGGAGGTGGCAGTGGCGGGTCGGAGAGCTCCCTTTCGGGTCCCCCAGCCTTGGTTTGACAAATCCTCAAGTCGACATGGGCAAATTTATTTGTTTGAATGGCTTTACAATGCTTTATACCATTTGATTGTTGAGATTATTTAATTATATTCAAACATATTTAAACTACGTATATTTGATTGGCATTTAATTGTCGTTATTTCTGATTCTGTGTTTAATTCGCGGCTCCAAGTTGCTCAAATTCTTAGTGAGGCACCGTACCTTTGCTAATAGATCTAATAGTCTAAGCCACGGGAAAGAAACCTCAGATGTAACATGGCAACTTGACAGATTCTAAGAAGATCTCAGCAACTCAGCAAGTAAAACATAGTAAAATATGAGGCAAAAGAAGGAAGAAGTTTAGTCTGTTCCCAGGGGCTCAGCTGACCACCCCAAGCGGAACCTGGGATAGCAATCGACATCAGATGGCATCAGTGGTCAGAGACTGCATGGTGAGGGAAGGGTTTTTGTGTTCTCACATGGTGCCCTTCAAATATCTTCAAACTGATCAAACACTTGGGACTTTTCGGGACCACATACCGCCAAGGATGCCAAGGCACCTACACCAACTGCCAAGGAGTTCGGCTCTGGCAGAGCTGCGTCGCCATCTAAACCATTGGCGTATCCAGCACCAGCATTTCCAGCTCCATCCATCTCAATCAGCGGAGGCATTGAATCTTCCGTCACATCTTCCTGGGCATGCGCCCACCCAACAAGCTTGACATAGCTTGACAGGTTGCAAAATGTTGCAAATGACAAGAAAGTTGATGCCATAGTGAGTCTGACGTGTCAGAGAGGTGTTTGATGTATGTGTTTTTTTTTTTTTAAATATATCATAAATATAAATAAATATATGTATAATGTATATATAAATATATGTATATATAATATATATATAAATCTTATATATTCTTATAATATGTATATATACTATCTCTCTCTTTCTCTCTCTCTCTCTCTCTCCGTTCAGCCATCTTCAACCAGGAATCCTTCTTTTCCAGCAACTCATCCGACTCCTTCCGACCTTGGCAGGGCAACCAACCGCACCGAACTTCTGCGGCTGCTTGGTGACGCTTGGTGACGCTTGGTGACGCTTGGTGCAGCTCAGATTCCGGTGCAAAGTTTCCACACCAAGGCAGCCAACATGACCAAACAAGCGATCACAGCCTTGGTCGTAACAGCTCAAGCTCACTGCCATCCACTCGTAATGTCGATATTCCGATATACGAACCCAACCCGCCGGTTTTGGCTTCGGATTCCGCATCTATATGTGTATGTACATACCACACCATATCATTACATTACATTACACTTGATTGCAATATCATATTGTATTATATATCATACTAAATTAAGTTATATTATATTATACTACATTAGAGTATATTATGTGCGTTATTTCATATTTTTTTATATAGTATTGTAAAATGTTGCATTAATCTTAGTATCAACCAAATGGCATTATATTGTGTTATACCATAGCGATACTATCTTACATTGTATCAAATTATTACAATATATGATGCTCATTGAGTTTCATCTTCTTAGATGGTGGCATATTATTATGCGATATTAGATCATATTATATTCCTCTAATATCTGTTATATAATATTATTTAACACGTATCAACATGTATTAAGTATATAATATTACATAAATGTATAATATTCAGTTCTTCCTCGCTACCTCCTCGGGATTCTATTTCACCGCTCTCCTTCCAAATGCATCAAACTGGTCCAACTCAGCATCTTAGTTATCATTAGTTAGAATTCATTTTATAGCTAGATATCATGATATCTTTGGCATCTTTGGGAACCAAATGGAACCAGTTAGGGTTCCGCGCTATCGGAACACGTCCAGTCCCTGCATTTGTGATGAGCAGCTGCCACGATGATGATGATCTCCGAAGAATCACCTCCCTCATTGGTGCCCTGCAGGGAAATGGCGGAGGGAAAAACATCTGGGGACAGTAACCCAAACATAGTCAAAGTAGGTTAAAGTCGTGCCAATTCTCACCAACATTTCAACTATTTCTCTATTTCTGCTGTTTCATCATGTTTCATCCAGTCCTGATCTTGGGATAGAAGGTCCAAGCTGACATTGAAATTTGCTCCTGGCTGACCACCTCGAAGTTCCAGCTCCTGCCCAGGTCTTCAGCTGATTCCAAAGTGATCCAGAGTGGTCTTTTGATTCTTTTGGTCTCTTGCACTGCTTTCAAATTTCATATGCTTTCAGAGTCTTTAGCTTTAAACAGTCGCTCGTGGATCAGCTACTGAAGGTCAACTCTAGCGCTCACTTGATGCTGCGAGATGGTCAACACCAAAATTCTCTCAAAACGCACAGCATCTGAAACTGTTGATCAAAATTTCATGGAATGATTAGAACTGATGCCAAAATACCAAATCTCGTTATGCATCTAGGCCTATGGGGGCCTTGGGGCCTTGACGCCTTGGGGATCCTTGGGGCCTTTGGAATCCTTTGGAGCAATGGCCCGCCCTGCGATCTGCGGAGCCTCCTTCAGCTTGTCAGCAAAATCTTCTGAGTTCTTCAGCTGCTGCAGTTTCGTCATCACCACAGCTTCTTCGCTAGGAAGCGTGTCAATCTCAAAGTTGACCCTCCAAATACCACCTTGGAATTGCATGGAAATGGAATCATTCATCTGCATCCATGGTATGACTTCCTCCTTGCTGCGATATGCTGCGATATTCAACTGAGATACTCAAGCGCCGCAGTTTTGCATAGGCTTGGGCACTGCTTCGAATGCGGCTTTCCAAGAGGCCTTCGATGAAGCATGCGATGGTCAAACGCAATTCAGCTACCAGCCATCAATCTCATCATGTCTATCTATGATAGACGAACCGGTAATGTCCTGTAGTTATCTATTCTCTCATCTTGCAAAGCTTGCGAATGAAAAGGCTGCAAACGTTCAGGTTGTTCAAGTTTTGGTGTAATTACTTGCTTGAATCTGAAATCACGAACACTGGGGAGAAGTTTCAGGAACTCATCTCGCGTTGAAAGTCTGATTTCTGTGTCTCGCGAATGATGAGCTTGCCTGTGGCCCGTGACAGCGCAGAGGCAACCGCCATTTCCTGGGATGCGAGAGCCAAAAGAATCAAGATCTCAACCTGTGAAAACTCCAAGAAAGCATCATGCAGCATCACAAAATATCACAACGCATGGTCCAAGTGTGGTCAACCAACTGTCAGCTCTTGACCTATATCAATGGCTTGATCAGCCAAGGGACGGCAGCGGATTGACTTACACCATCTTGTGCGAACGAAACAACTCCCTCTACTACGACCCACTCTGCTGAAGTTGAGCTTTGGACCTCAATTCTGCGCACTCAACTGGCTTTGACCAACGGAGTGGCACCAGCAAGCATTTGTGATATTCGACCTGCACGTTTAGAAGTTTAGATGCCAGGCTACCAAGGTTGCACTCGAGCTTGTTTCAAGCCTTGGACAAAATAACACGTATGCCGCATGCCTGTGACAAAATCACCGGGACACAAAAATGACAGAACATGCCATTAAACAAAACAAGACACAACAATCTGATCTCATCTACTTGGTCTGAGAAACGCCGTTGTGCTTGGGCTGCTGGTTGAGGCAACCTTTGCCAGAAACATGCAGCGATCATCAGCGATCACTGCGAAGTTTGGATCCGTCCACGGAGGCTGAGGCGGCAGCCATCAAACTTCCATCAGTCGCATTCGTTTCGTTTGTGACCTCAGGCCATCTGTACCATCTGGATGCCCAAAGTTAAAGTTAGCCAAACCACACCGAAGTCATGCAAAGGCCATTAGACTTCACTAGAAATCTGGCCTGAAAACTTCAAAAGTGCGGCAAGACACATTGGGTTCAAGTGCCTCGTCTTCCCTCTGAGACGTTGTCCTCAAAAGCAGCTAGCGCAAGCTGTCGCCGCAACAGCAAGGTTTTCAGTTCCGGGAAACTGAAGCTCTGCCTCAAACCTTTCCTTTACGTGTGAAAACATGGGAAAACAATAGGGCTCTGCAGCAACTGTAGTGACTAACTTCGCATGCGGAAATATGCAACATTGATTTCAAAGAATCCAAAAATGCTGCTCCGCTAGCTGGAGAGAGAGAAAGAGGGAGAGGATACTAAGATTGCCAGGTATCTGCCATGTGTTTGGCATATGTTTGTCTTTGCCCTATTTGCCCTAATCACACCCAGTCCCTGCACCAGGCTTGACGCTGGACCAAGGAAGAAGGGAGACGGCCTGAAATAAGCAGATAAACGGAAAGTACACCATGAAATGTAGTCAGCAGGCCAGGGATGTTATCTTGGTCATTCCCTGATTGATTCTGATTGTACCAAGACCCATCATGGCAGCAGGTTCCAACATAGTTCCAAAATATATATATATATATAAATATATATATATAAATATATATATATGTACGATGGACCTTTATGTACTATTTGAACGTTTGCATGTCGAAAGGATTTTATTGAAATTATACCTCTTTCTGGAGAATCCCTACTAGTTAATCTATATACCAAAAAGAAAGAAATGGAATTCAAAAAATTCAAAAAAAAATGAATACATATTTTTTTTGAATTTTTTGAATTCCATTTCTTTCTTTTTGGGACTTTCATTTTTTTTTGAATTTTTTGAATTTTTTGAATTCAAAAAATTCAAAAAAAATGAATACATATTTTTTTTTTGAATTTTTTGAATTCAAAAAATTCAAAAAATTCAAAAAAAAGTGAATGCATAATTTTTTTTGAATTTTTTGAATTCAAAAAATTCAAAAAAAAAGTGAATACATAATTTTTTTTGAATTTTTTGAATTTTTTGAATTCAAAAAATTCAACAAATTCAAAAAAAAAAGTGAATACATATTTTTTTTGAATTTTTTGAATTCAAAAAATTCAAAAAAAAATGAAAGTCCCAAAAAGAAAGAAATGGAATTCAAAAAATTCAAAAAATTCAAAAAAAAAATGAATACATATTTTTTTTGAATTTTTTGAATTTTTTGAATTCCATTTCTTTCTTTTTGGGACTTTCATTTTTTTTTGAATTTTTTGAATTTTTTGAATTCAAAAAATTCAAAAAAAATTAAAAAAAGTGAATACATATTTTTTTTGAATTTTTTGAATTTTTTGAATTCAAAAAAATCAAAAAAAAAGTGAATACATATTTTTTTTTGAATTTTTTGAATTCAAAAAATTCAAAAAAAAGTGAATGCATATTTTTTTTTGAATTTTTGAATTTTTTGAATTCAAAAAATTCAAAAAATTCAAAAAAAAATGAAAGTCCCAAAAAGAAAGAAATGGAATTCAAAAAATTCAAAAAAAAATGAATACATAATTTTTTTTGAATTTTTTGAATTCCATTTCTTTCTTTTTGGGACTTTCATTTTTTTTGAATTTTTTGATTTTTCTCGTGCCTTAAGGCGGGCCCAATGTTTTTTTGACCCCTGACCCTGTTTTTTTGACCCCTGCCGGTTTTTTTTGACCCCTGGGCACCTGTTTTTTTGACCCCTGGTTTTTCTGACCCCTGACCTTGTCCGACTGGCCCTCGTGCCTCAAAACTGGCCCTCGTGCCTCAAGACTGGCCCTCGTGCCTCAAGACTGGCCCTCGTGCCTTAAGACTGGCCCTCGTGCCTTAAGACTGGCCCTCGTGCCTTAAGACTGGCCCTCGTGCCTTAAGACTGGCCCTCGTGCCTTAAGACTGGCCCTCGTGCCTCAAGACTGGCCCTCGTGCCTCAAGACTGGCCCTCGTGCCTCAAGACTGGCCCTCGTGCCTCAAGACTGGCCCTCGTGCCTTAAGACTGGCCCTCGTGCTTCAAGACTGGCCCTCGTGCCTCAAGACTGGCCCTCGTGCCTTAAGACTGGCCCTCGTGCCTTAAAGACTGGCCCTCGTGCCTTAAGACTGGCCTCGTGCCTTAAGACTGGCCCTCGTGCCTCAAGACTGGCCCTCGTGCCTTGAGACTGGCCCTCGTGCCTTAAGACTGGCCCTCGTGCCTTAAGACTGGCCCTCGTGCCTTAAGACGGGCCCTCGTGCCTCAAGACTGGCCCTCGTGCCTTAAGACTGGCCCTCGTGCCTTAAGACTGGCCCTCGTGCCTTAAGACTGGCCCTCGTGCCTCAAGACCGGCCCTCGTGGCTTAAGACCGGCCCTCGTGCCTTAAGACTGGCCCTCGTGCCTTTAAGACTGTGGCAGCGTCTCTGCATCTTGAATTGTTCCCAATAATTTGTCTAATAGTCTCAGATTTTTAAATTTGTCTAATAGACAAATTTTAAAAATTTGTCTTAGACAAATTTTTGCTCGACAAATTTGTCTAAGACACCAGTCTTAGACAAATAAAGTTGTCTAAGGCAGATTTTTTGCCAATCCTCCGTGAGGACGTGTGTTTTGTGAAACTGCCTTCAAACTACCTCATGTTTTAAAGGGAAACTTCCTCACTTTTTTGGGGATTTTTGGGGAAACTGCCTCACTATTTCTCTTACTCTTTGATACTTTTTGCACACCCTCCACCAAATGATAGAAAAATGATAAGGTAGTTTGGAGGCAGTTTTGGAGGCAGTTTTGAGGCAGTTTTGAGGCAGTTTGAAAAAACTGATGTAGTTTCAATTTGGCTAAGACAAAAAAAACTGTCTAAGACAAATATTTTTTGTCTAAGACAACTTTTTTTTGTCTAAGACAAATTTTCAAAATTTGTCTTGGACAAAAAAAAGTTATCTTAGAAAAAAAAGTCTACCTAATAGTCAGATTTCTACAGAATAGGGATTAGACAAATTTTTGTCTTAGCCAGTCTATTGGGTTGTGACTGTTGCACAGCCCTTTCAGTTTCAAGCTCGGTCACGCTGCGCTACTTGTTAGCCATGCCTGTCAAATATGGGCTCGGTGCTGCGGTGGATTATGAGGACAGCAATGGCAGCACACATCGCCTTTTTGTCTATGGGATTGCGTTAGATGGAAAATATCTACTTTCCCGAAGCGCCTAGGTTGCACTTTAAGTTGTGCACCCTGTTCCTTGACTGTTTCGAATGGATTGAGTTGATGGGTACTGATGGATATAGATGGGGCATATAGTTTTAATGCGGCCAACAAGACGGGGTTTGTTACTCAAGTATTCGGGGATCATTGTCTAATGAGTGGGAGTCCTAATAGGTAACATATATTTTTTTGACACTTGGTTTCTGTTGGCGAATAGCATGGAATTGATAAGGTTTAAGACCCGAGTAGTTGCCCTTCCTCTGCAAGGCTCAAAGGTGCCCCCCCCAAACCAAAAAGTTTTTAAATGACGAAGTATTCACCAACAACCCATAGTAGAGGGTAATAATCATCTACTATTTGGATCTAGTTGGGATTGTCAGCTTTTAGGAGGTTGACTGAATCCTCAAGATTTTTCGGTGATCTGCCGGCCCATGCTTGGAGGTGTTCACCGTCAACCAGACTGTGAGTCGTGGATCCCAGAGAGCCGGTTGAAGGCGCCGCTCACATTGTTCCCCAAACAGTGTGCCACACCTGGGGTTCTTACGGCCGGCATCTTCCCTGTCAATTTCTAGGAGCTTGCGAAGAGATCTTGCCACGGAGACATCCTGTAGAGATCTTGTATAGAGGGCTCTTAGAGACACCTTGTGCAGAGATCGCCAAGAGGCATCTTCCAGAGGTCTTGCCAGGAGAGCTCGTATAGAGAGCTTGTACAGAGATCTTGCCAAGAGACCTCTTATAGAGATCTTGCACAGAGATCTTACCATGAAATCTCTTATAGAGTTCTTGTACAGAGGCTCGGTGAGGAAAGTAAAGTCTTGCTCGGAGATCGTTGATAGCTAGCTTGATCAGCGATCTTATTTTGAGATCCCTTACAAAGATTTTTCCGTGGAGATCTCCTGTAGACACCTTGTACAGTCGACCTTCGCGGAGATCTTGCACAGCAGCTTCTACAGAGAACCTGTCAAGGAGATCTTGCGCACGATCTTGTATGGAGATCTTCACAAAGGTAACTTGCAACACAATGCTTTCACTACTAGGGTCGCTCTTGTCCTGCTAGCTTGTGGCCAATTTTTTTAAAGACCCTTTCCACCTTCCCCTTTCGAATCGTAACTACGCACTGTTTGGGGTCTGCATTCTTCCGGCAGGCGGTGCCAGACAGTGCTTGTGAGACACCTGTGGCTTCGCTGGCTTCGCTGGCTTCGCTGGCTGACTACAGGGTTCCTGATCGGCAGTCAGCTCGTATTCATATGCTATGCTGCTATGTTTCATGCAACCGAATGTGTTGTCATTATGGCGTAGAAGCAAACTCACAGTTCCCCCTTTGAACCGGACTAAGCGACAAACTAAGCTCAGAGTTGCACACCTGATGGCTGATGCTTGTCAATCAATTTCTCTTGATGGATTTTTGCGTTTCTTGTAGGTTCTTGTTGCGAGCTAATGTTTGCCATTGGGTTGTACCATCACTTTCTTGGGTGCAACACGTGCACGAAGATTTTCAAATTATTGCTAGTTGATTCGCATGGACATTCTCACGTTTTGCCAGTTTCACCTCCCATGTGTGATTTCCTCTTCCAGTCTTTGGTTAGATCAAGCCTGCAATGATTTGATTTCCAGTTGACTTTCACTTCGCCCTCCATGCAGGATTTCAATGAGATCCGAAGCAACCGAACTCTTGTTCCATCATCTTGTTCGGCGCCTCGGCTGCTTGAAATATTCAGGGCAACCCAAAATGGAATGTTGAAGAAAACATTAAGTAGTGTGTTACCATATTCGTGCGCGAATATGCTAACACGGGTTTGTTAACAAGTTAACATGATTTGTCTTCTAAATGGCGAGTCGGGCGTCGGACGCAGCTAATTGCTGGCTCACCACAATGAACAATTGATGGTTACATGGGGTTCTGGTGAATGGCGTGCTTTGGGAGTTTACTAGGCAAGGGAATTGCATAAAGAAAAAGCTCATATAGATAGATGGATGGATGGATGGATGGATGGATAGATAGATAGATAGATAGATGGATGGATAGGTAGATAGATGGATAGATATGAATCAATGTTGCGAATCAGTTAATATGTTGCCGACCAAGTGTGAGAAGAAATGCTAGGTAATATGGTTCGTAAAAAACAACAACAGCACAAGGAAGTAAAATAACAGCGTAACAATGTGTATACGGCAAAGAACCTCCAGGTTAACCCTTGCAAAAGCAACACTCCTGCATGTCAACGTGCAAAAGCACAGCTGTCCTGCAGCTTGAGGCCCAGCATTGTGTCAGGAGCTAAAGCATCACAGACAAAAGGCATCCCTCCCATAGAGAGCACGCAAATACTCATAGCAGAACAATGCACAGCATGAAGCCTCCAGGTTAACCCTTTGGTTCACCTGGAACTTCATGTGGTAGTGGAGCAGCACTGCTGAGTGCAAGCGTGCACAAGCAGAGTTGTCCTGCAGCTTGAGGCCCAGCAGTGTGTCAGGAGCCACAGCATCACAGACAAAAGGGCATCCCTCCCATAGAGAGCAAGCAAATACTCATAGCAGAACAATGCACAGCATGAAGCCTCCAGGTTAACCCTTGGGTTCACCTGGAACTTCATGTGGTAGTGGAGCAGCACTGCTGAGTGCAAGCGTGCACAAGCAGAGTTGTCCTGCAGCTTGAGGCCCAGCAGTGTGTCAGGAGCCACAGCATCACAGACAAAAAGGCATCCCTCCCATAGAGAGCAAGCAAATACTCATAGCAGAACAATGCACAGCATGAAGCCTCCAGGTTAACCCTTTGGTTCACCTGGAACTTCATGTGGTAGTGGAGCAGCACTGCTGAGTGCAAGCGTGCACAAGCAGAGTTGTCCTGCAGCTTGAGGCCCAGCAGTGTGTCAGGAGCCACAGCATCACAGACAAAAGGGCATCCCTCCCATAGAGAGCGAGCAAATACTCATAGCAGAACAATGCACAGCATGAAGCCTCCAGGTTAACCCTTGGGTTCACCTGGAACTTCATGTGGTAGTGGAGCAGCACTGCTGAGTGCAAGCGTGCACAAGCAGAGTTGTCCTGCAGCTTGAGGCCCAGCAGTGTGTCAGGAGCCACAGCATCACAGACAAAAAGGCATCCCTCCCATAGAGAGCAAGCAAATACTCATAGCAGAACAATGCACAGCATGAACCTCCAGGTCAACCCTTGGGTTCACCTGGAACTTTATGTGGTAGTGGAGCAGCACTGCTGAGTGCAAGCGTGCACAAGCAGAGTTGTCCTGCAGCTTGAGGCCCAGCAGTGTGTCAGGAGCCACAGCATCACAGACAAAAGGGCATCCCTCCCATAGAGAGCAAGCAAATACTCATAGCAGAACAATGCACAGCATGAAGCCTCCAGGTTAACCCTTGGGTTCACCTGGAACTTCATGTGGTAGTGGAGCAGCACTGCTGAGCATCCAAAGACAAGGACACTTGCCATGAAGAGCGCATGTTGAAATTGCATAGTAGCAGCGCCGAGTCTGAGTCAGCAATTTGTTTTCTTTGAATGACCAATCCTGTGGTTTCTGATATGCAGGGCGTGGACTCGAATTACTAAGCAATGCTTCATCAATTCTCTATGCATCTCATCGTTTACGGTGGAAACGCAATATTGTTGCGAATGGCGTCGCCAGCAACGGCTTTGCAGGTGGCAGGTGGCGGTGACCAAGCGCCCTATGATATGGTAGATAAGCTGCTGCAGGCAAGATCGCGGGGCTGCAGTCCATTGCCTTTGCAAAACTCATGGTGCGTAGTAAGTACAGACAGTTCGGTAGATAAGAGGTGGGAAAAGGACAAAGCTACCAATGTCGCCGCAAGACTGCAATGCTGTCGCTCGCATCGCCGCAGCAACTTCGCCTCTAGCGTTTTGTCGCAACTTCGCTTACTTCGCCTCCAACACTTGGGTTGCCATGATGCCTTTTGATCCTCTCGGATTGGCAGCTGAGGGTGTGCGCAACTTGGGGTGCTACCATGGCGCGGCATTGTTGCTGCATATGTGTCGTAAGCCATCCCGATGTGCCTCGGCCGCAAACATCGGTGCTGCTAAGTAAAGATACATTCTGTCTATGTCATGGACTGGGATGTGCCGTTCCTTTTTCGTTCAGCTCCCACCGCTTGCATGCCCAGGTGCTGACGAAAGCATGAAGTTTAACCAACGAGGCCACATTGAAGGCCTGTTGTTTGCACATGGCATCTCTTGATGGCAGCTACTGAGGCATGATTCATGATGTTGAAAACATGAACTGTATAGCCATTGTTCCGGGTTCGCCAAAATAGGGTGCAAGGTGACAATTGCTTTTAAGTTTGAAAGCTGTGTGAAGGACGGTGGGGGCCTCTGGTATGGCGAGGAGATGTGGATTGCGTGGAGACGGGCTGGTGTCATTAACTTAAGAAACGTGAGCGGGTAGCAAAGTCTCAAAGCGGCAAATGACTAGACGTTGCTTCATGTGCGGTATAGGCGATGGTCCTTGCCTGAGTGCCCCAAGCAGCCGCACTCAGGCCAATATTTAATGGTTGCAGTGGTTGATCGATTGCGCCGGAAGCAAGACGAGCATGCGTCTTGGTGACCCTTGGTTTAGAACCTCATGGATTAACATGGGCTGCCCGAAGCTGACGGTGCTTGTGTGTGTTTGTTCTGTGTGTGCTGCACTGCTAGACCCATCCAGGCAGATACTTTATGGAATCCATTCGGAAGCGTCTGGAGCACGAGTGCGATCATGAATGCCGTGAGCAAGGACGCTGTCCCTTGGACGCATATGATATGCCTTCCGCCTGCCAAACTTCTGTCTGCCTTGCCTGGGGCTTGCCTGCCCGTGGCGCTTCTTCAGGGAAGCGTTTCTGCATTGGGAAGCGCTGGGAGTGCGAGATTGCTTGCGAGAAGAGTGCGACGACTGGCTTGTGGCAGAATACTCGTTGGTGTCAGTGGCCCTAGCTTTGTGCCATACAGATTTTGTTCCTGTATAACACTTGTAAACAAAGTTTCTTCCTATGAGTGGCCCTTACCTTCGAATTCTGTGTTGTTTGTTGCAGGTGATGGCCTCGTCCAGAAAATTACCTCCCGGCTCTGTTCGACGGCCCGGCTGCCAACGTCCTGTTCTCACTCTTGGCGTCGCCTGGCGCGACCTGTCTTCTACAGGAGGTTTCATGGATGGCGCTTTGCCTGCACGTAGAGAGGAAAAACGTAGAAATTCCAGCGGTTCATGCTGGTCCATTGGCAAGCAAACTGTCCTCCACCCAGGGGCCCTGGCAAGAAGGCGGATGACAGCAGCCTCCCTAAGTCCCTTGGTCCAACTAATTTACACGGTGCTTGCAAAACTTGAGTAGAACACAAGAGCTTCTGTCTACTAAAAAACACCAAAGAAGCAAGTAGTATTCAATCCGCCAGTGTGTCAGGACAGGCTGCGATGAGTCGGATAAGAAGCTTGGCAGCAAGTATAGCTTCAATATGATGGATGCATGACTTGTCCTTGTGGCTCACCTTTGTTTGCTACACATTGTCTGCGACGCAGGTGCTTTGCCATGGATGCCCTCCTGCCACTTAGCTTCAAACAGTGCCATCCAGGCTTGGAACAACAGTTTAGCTGCTTCTGCTTGCCAGTCTTCATGAGGTCACAGCAAGGAGCCGCATACAGCAGATTGCGGGAGTATCTTTTTTGCAGTGATGTATGGAACAAAGAAACATTGCCACATGCAAGTGCAAAATACGACGTGGTCGATAAAATTCCGCATTCGAGGCCGGGCATTACCAAGCGTCAGCGGCGACGTCGCTACGAAGACGTGTATTGGACCAATGTCCATGTCAATGCCATCAAATCCCGGACTCGGAGATTGAAGCGCATGGACAAGGCCGCAGACGCAATCTTCAATGAGTACGCAGAACTTGTTGCTCAAGAACGTCTCCATTGCCTCTTAGATGCAAAGAAGGTCCTTCATGTCAGTGCTCCGGTTAGCGTCTATGTGACGATGTCATGGCTCCCTTCAGGTCCGCGTGAGAAGGCGCAGCCAGCGCGTGGCAAGTTGTCTGACTTCAAGCTACCGATGCTATGTAGCTGCAGTGATGGCATGTTGTTTTCAGGTTCATTGTTCAAGTTCTTTGTTCGCACCATTCTACAAACACAGGTAAACGCAGGCGGTGTTGGCATATTGGACAGGACTTTGTGGAAGCTGATAAACACAAACAATTATCAACCCGGTAACAGCAACCACTCACAAAAAGGACATCATTGGATTAAGGGTAGTTGGAAGATCGTAGATGAGTGCAATCCCAGGAAAAAAGCTTCGGTCGAAATGCCCTTCAAGGACACCTGCCTGGTGGACGCCTTCCGCTCCATTGGTATCAAGGTACCTTATACGGGCCCCGGTCCATTCTGGGCCGTGTCTGACGGAGCCAAAATGTTGGAGCCTTTGGGGCAGCTTGGCGGCCATTGGAGCATGTTGTCGGGATTATTCAGTCGAGCAATGCAGGTTTGCTTAATTGTCGTCCCTGCATCAGGTATATTATTACTATGCTCAGGGTAGCCCCGTCGGTGCTTCCAACTGGGAAGTACGTGCTGTATCGCCGCAATCATTTCCAAGGCTTCCGGGCCTTTTCTGATGGCACTTGTCGGTTGCAAACGTCGTGCAGATGCCACATCGGCATTGATTGTGACGCCAATAAGTTCGATACGAGCTCATTCGAGGCCATCTTCCAGGTCATCCCCCTGCGGGCTGACAGAGCGGTTGATGCCTGCTCGCCCATCGATTTCCAGGGCGGAGCCCTAACGCAACCTACTTCGGATGCATCTAGCACTAGCACGTTGTTTGAGCAGCCAAATTTCCTGGACAGTGAGTTTTCCAGTCCCAGATCCTTGGTTGGCTCCAAGCCTGTCTCAGTGCCAATCTTCATGCTTTTCCCAGATTTCCTGGAAAGTTGCATTGCTGCCTTTGAAGGGCTGTGTGCTGACTACATAGCGCTGTTGACAGCCAAGCCGGAATTGTGGACCCGCATCCCATGTCCATTCCTCCACACGTCTCAGTCAGAATGGAACAGCTGCCTGTCATCCACCCGCAGCTTGTTCTGTAGCAATTTGATATCCGAAGTGGGCTCAGTGGAGGAAAGCCGCGTGAGCAAGAGATTGCGCTTGTATATTACGCTGCTGCGCCAGAATCGGCACCAAATTGCCAGCGGCGGTGTCAGCTTGAAGGCCATCCCCAACCCATGCGACCACAATGTCAGCAAAAGGCAGTGGGAAAGGGCTTGCAAACACTGGCGGCAAGATGCGCGGGGCGGATCTGAGGTGGAAATTTTGGGGCGGGAGCAGAATCCAAATTGTATCTTGCAGGACAGTGCCCTAATTCACGCCATTTTTCATCGCAACGCGATTCCAGCTGGATGCTTGCAGGCCGCATCTCACATTGCCGCTAGCCAGACAGACCCAGTAGGCGCATTGGAGGTGCTCCGGTCAGCCCCTGATCGAAAGCTGCCAGACCATGAAGGCCTACGGCCCATCCATCATACCATGTGCACAGATTCCAGCCAACAGTTCGGCACGCTCCAGGTTTTGATCTGGTTCGGTGCAGATGTTTTGAGCCAGCATTTCCCCGGTGATTCTGGATTTTCCTTGGCCCCGCCTGGGCTATGCATAGCTGTCTGCATGGATGAGTGCTGGTATAGGCTGCCCATGTTTGAGGTGTTGGCGCGGCACACGGAGGAACTAGTGGATTTGTGTGGGCGTTCTGCTTTGTGGAACACTTGCAAGATCATGTGACAGCAAAGCTTCATGTTCCCATTGGCCGACGATGTTGAAGGCGGTAGTGAAATTGTCTCGTTCCAGATGGCTTGCACAGGAGTGACGGTTTGTGCCTTGTTCGTATCAGATGACGACACCATCCTGACCTTAAAGCAGCAGGTTGCCTTGCATCTAGGGCACCTTCCCTTCGCTGTTGTTTTTCTGGTGGGCAATGAAGTTGTTCCATTTGCGCAGACATGGGCCAGAGCTGGATCCCCGCCACTTATGCACGTGATTCTTAAACCCAGGACCAACTGTCACAGACTTGCCTTATCAAAAGCCATCCAAGCGCAAAACCACAATACAGTGATCGACCTCCTCAGTAATGGCCAAGAGCCAGATTGCATGGGCTTGATCGACCGCACTCGCCGCTTAGAGCCAGTATTGGTGACTGCAGCTTCAACCGGCTTCTTCTATTCTGCATTTTTGCTCCTCAATGCATGGGCAGACCCTAATATTGCTGGCAATGACCGCCGGACTTCCTTGCATTTTGCCGTTCTCACACATTCGCCAATGACTGTGCAGGTTTTGCTGGCTGGAAGGGCTGATGTGCATGTGAGGGATTTGCATGGCGAAACCGCTTTACATTTTGCTGCCATCAGCGAGAACGTGGCTTTCGTGAAACAGCTGATCATGGCAGGGGCTGACCCTTTGACTCCCAATGAGGAAGGAGATGTCCCGCTACTTTGGGGCCGTGAAGTGGACACTAAGGGTGCCCTTTTGGAAGGCTGTTGGCATGACATGTCGTATACCATGCTCTTTCTCTTAAACTTGCGAACCTTGTCAGCCTATACAACTTGCAGGCCATTGGAAAAGCTTTGCAAGTGCATGCGCAAGCTGCTCTGTGAATATGTCTTGCACGATGAAGCTGACTTCCAAGGAGGGGCCGGGTCAAACGCACCAACGGAGCGCCTTTTGCACTTGTACTTGTTTCGCAATCCGCTCCCTGCAGATCGGCCCCGGGTATGGCATCAATTGCAATTGTTTCAGTTATATGTGGAGCCTCTCCAGCCCACATTGCAGAAATTCCCGAGATTGTTTTGGATTTTGCCGGTGCCATTTGATGTCTCGCAAAGCAAGGAACAGTGGAAGGTGAAGCTGTTTGCTGCCTCCACGTTTTTGAATTTGCTGCAGAAGGGCGAAGTCGTGAAGCTGGAGGGTGCCCTCATCACCTGGTTTTGGCCAGAAATTTTGCAGGACATGTCCTTATTGGACATTCTTAGCACAAGGAACACATCATCCAGCGCACGTTCTAGAGCGAGGCAGCTATCTACTGCTGTCCTCTTCTTCTCAGTGCTGGCCACACCTTTGCCGCAGACCATCCCAAAGAAATTGAGTTCAATGGGGACAAACATCTGTCATCGTTGGGTTCTTCTGCAAAGATTTTTGCTCAGCAACAACCACCGCAAACCCAAGAGAGAGCAGCCTAGAGGAAATCCCGTTTTGTTGCTGTCAGCAGCCCTGCGGCAGGAACTTGCACGACCCGCAAATTTTGAGGATAGGCAAGGTGGCGCAGAAGATGTGAGCCAAGGTGGCACAGAAGATGTGACCCGCCGAATCTTGGAGAACAGGGGCGTGGCCCGTTCCCGCAAAATGCTGAAGTTGGTGCAATGGTCGCATGGACTTGGAATGGAGTTGCCGTTGCGGGGAGACAGCGTGGATGCTATGGTTCCCTATCGTCACGAACATTTTGCTCCCTGCGTAGACATCACAACTCTGGCATGGCTTCACCCCCATGACAGAGACCGTCACGTTCGGTTCGAGTCTGAAGGCCACGTGTATTACATCCGTGGCAAGCAGACCAATGGATCTGTGACTGGGTTGATCCATGCCTTGGCACGACCATTCGATGCCGACGAAGTAATTTCCAATATGATGGCAGGTGACAGATGGCCTCGCGCAGGCTATTTGCGACCATTCTTAGGAGAGACTGTATTGAAGCGCGTCCGCCAAGTTGATGCAGACCTTGTGCTTGCTCTCCTGGACTCCCCCCGCAATGATACATGGATCTCCAACCGGCTCCAGAGCCTGCGGACGAACTTTCCAGAGATTGTCCAGAGTCTGGTATTTGGCCCGCATGAAATCAAGCGCATGTGGGAAGCCAACCGAATTGATGCTGCTCTTCGAGGCACCCACATGCATTTTTGGTTTGGAGCGCATGTGAATGGATATGTGGTGCCAAAAACAAGTCCAGAATTCTCGATGCTTGAAACCTTCTTACAAGACATGCAAGGGTGGCGCGCCTTCCGCACGGAATGGGTTATTTTTGGTGAGGAAGAGAACATTGCTGGGTCAATCGATCTCACTGCACAAAACCCAAATGGGCAGTTGGCACTGATTGACTGGAAGCGGACCTCCAGCCTAGCATCGAAATTCTCTTCGCCGTGGACGATGCTACCGCCTTTAGATCATGTTCCGGACTGTGCTGGGTGGCATTACCGGCTCCAACTGAACATTTACAGGTATATTGTGGAGAAATACTACGGCTTTGAGGTGGCTATGATGCTAGTGGTTTGCACCCACCCCGACCAACAATTGCGGCCTTTCATCGACCATGTGCCGCGTCTCGACAAGGAGATTGAAGTCGTGATGAGTTTGCGGCGGGACAAAGCACATGCTGTTGATGTGTCTGGAGGATCAGATTTTGAGGAACAACTTGAGAAAGAAATGGATTGGCTGAATGAGCAGGCGAAAGCCGAGGAGGCGGCTAGTAGGAGAGATGGGAGGGGTGGGCCAGAGGGACCGGAAGAAGCACAGCAACCTGAAGGACTTGCAAGTCAAGCTCTTGAGGATGATGGAGCAAACCCACTGCCAGAAGTAGATGATGCAAATCTGAGACAATGCAAGAAGCGCCGCTTGCTTCCTGGAGCTGCTCAGTCCATGCCGAAGTTTCAGAAAGAATTTGACAGCTTGCGGGCTGCTGCAAATACATCTCTGCAGCAGGCGTCAATCAAAAAGCCTGAGCAGAGCCATTCCCTTTTGCAACAGAGCAGCTACATGATCAAGCAGGTGCGTGCTCGCAAGCCACAATGGCCTGAGCAGCTTGTGCGCTTGGTGGCGTGCGCTTGCGTTTTGCCCCACATGCGGCTCTGCGATGCCTACCTCCGGGAACATATTTACTTGATCTGGCTGATGGAAGGTGGCCGCTACCTTCGTGTCCACAACGGACAATGCTTTCTGTACCATGATTGCGGGGCTTTCCAAGTCTTTCGCGGAAGCCCGCCGGAACAAACAGTTGCCCGGATCAAAGAGTTCATACTTCAAGTCGAAGGGTTTTTTCGAAGCATCCAAGGAGCAGTAGATCGAACACAGGAGAGTATAGTGCAAATGGTAGAAGGCATGGGGGCAGATACGAATGGAGATATAAAGGTGCTACTTGACAAGTGGATATCTGCCGCGCTCTTCATGAAGCAGCTTCCGCGCGGCCGCAGAGCGCCTCAATTTGATGAAGTTGGTGATGCGGAACCAGAAGCGGCGGCAACTGGTGATGCAGGAGGGTGGACCCAATCCATTGCTATCGCCCTAAGCAAGTTGAGCGTAACCCTGCAAAAGGAAGTCATGGATGATAAGATATATGGTCTCATGATTGAATGGTGTGAAACGCCTTGCCAGAAGCAAGCTGGCTGTGCGTACAAAGATATATGCGTTGTGTATGATTCAAATGAAGAGAATGTGGAATTTGTGCAGCCAAGCCACGACAACAACCTCTACACATTGATCCCGCATGCCTTAAAGCCTTCTTTGCCGGATCCCGTCCTCCAAGCTGCGAGCTGCCGTTTGGAGAAGTTTTTCCGCGAGACCTTTTGGCGGAACTTCGATGTCTTTTTGTGCTGTCAGGCAGCCCAAGCCATCGCGAAAAGGGGTGAGAATATTGACCGATGCTTCATTGGTGAGAGCCCCGGTGGAGTAGGCCAATCTTTATACAGTTCTCACTTGAATGCGGTTTATGGACACAATCACGCATTCATTGACCCTAATATTTGGTACGATGAGCAAGAGCTCCGGAAGCAGATTGAGCAATTTGCAGGCTGCTTTATCTTAACAGCGCAGGAGGCGCCTGAAACTTCACGCCGAATGCGGGAAGACTTGTACAAAAAGACAATGAGTGCAGATGGCATGGCTGGGAGGCGGCCGTACGGGTATGTCACCCGCATGATTGAACTTACCGGATGGAAGAGGATGGAGGTCAATCGTCTGATGCAGTTCAAGGGTGTATCTGAGCATAACTTCCCATCAATCCTGCGGCGCAGTTTCCTTTGGCGTCCGCACGCTCGATTTGTATGTCCGCAATACTTGGAAGAGCATTACACAGATGCGGCGCTGGATGGGTACTTTCCAAAAGATCCAACTTTGAAGGAGTTCCTTGTCTCAGGACCAGCAATCGCCAGCAGCATGCAGCTGCAGCACGCGTTTGAACATACATACTCACGAGCTGAATGCATACATATGATAGAATCATATTGCAATTTGGGTGGTGATCAGGGATTGACAGAGGACAAAATGCGAATCGCTTGTGGGCTCCCACCGTGTCAGCGTGCCGAGATCGCTGCTCCTGGGCTAGGCCCTGTGGATGATCAACTAAGCCAGGATCAAGCAGAAAGTGTAAAAACAGGTTCTGAAGCAGTGGCCCGCCGCATTGTGGAGGAATGTCTTTCAAAGGGGTTCTTCATGTTCACATTGCAACAGTTCAAGACCATGTCTCTGCCTTCGAATGCACCCAATTTAGACAAAGAGAGCATGTTGACACAGCTACAAGAGCATTTATTGGTAAAGCAAATAGCAAGAAAGCGCGGCAAAGGAAAGCAGATCATTGTTCCATGCGTCCTGGGGCAAGGCAGTTTGCAGGATGTCTTTGATCTGAAAAGCTCAAACGACACGGCACTAGTATTCCCCGAAATGTGGCACACAAGTTGCTTGCGGGACTTTGCTTCCAAACATCTTGCCAGAGAACACAATGTCGTCACTATGATAGCATTCTTGGATGCCAGCATTGCTGCATTGAAGAGGAAAGGCTCCGGAAAGTTAACGTCTGAGGTCAAGCTCAGACACGATGCGTTGGTCGAAAGGAGGCGTAAGTTGGAAGCCAACGAGCAGTTGATTGGGAAGCTCCTCGCTGCTGCTGGTGGTGAGGCTGGTGACCTGGAAGGGCAGGCTAGCAGTCACAGATGCACAGGGAAGCAGCAATTGCGACATAGCAAGACAAAGTACAGACAAGGCTCAGATTTGATCCGTGGACGAAGGTATGCTTGTCAGCCAGGAGCACAGCAATGCTCTCGGAAACTTCTCAGGTTCTTGTGCCCTCAATCTATTGACTTAGCTTCTTGGATTGGAAAGGAAGCTTTCGCATTGTTTTTCTCCTGGGTTTCTCTTGCTTATGATTCTTACCCCTGAAAGTTAAACCTTTGTTAGCTTTGTAAAAGTGGAAGCCAAGGACATTGAAAATGCCTTTTTCACGTTGATGTCACAGCTCATCCATAAATTGGATCCTGTGTTCAAGATGCCGGATGATGCCGCAAAAGCATTGAAAAGATGCGCTGAGGCACGCAGTGATGTGATCAAGGAGCTAGGTTTGCCAGCTGCGGAAGGGAAGAAAGTTTTGCTTGAAGTCATAAACGGTGGCGGTCCGCCTAGCCGTCTGTCGGAACATGATGTAATTGTTGGGCTTCGGAAAGCTGCCATCTGGATTAAATGGCTTGCAATTTCAAATTTTCCCGATCTCTACAGCCACTGTGATGCAGACAGAAGCAAGCCATCGCCAGACAACTCCATGATAGCATACTTGTACCAAGCTGTTGAAGATCTAGTTTTGTCTAGCTGGGTGCAATTCCTCATGACGCAAGATCTCGTGCATTTATCCCTTCACTTCGACGGTTGCCGAATTCAGGGTCGAGCGCTTGACACGGCTTCAATGTGTCAAGAGTCTTCGGAGTGGATTGCCAAAGAGACTGGGTTTCAGGTGGTTGTGAAGCAGAAGAAGCACCTGCTTCTCGCGGAGCTGTTGGGAAGGGATGGACGTGTTTGCGATACTCTGTCACTTTCTTCCAGCTTCGACTACTCTGCAAATGGCATTCTTACATGCCTGGCCTACATTGCAGACCTCTGGTCACCATTGGACGCATGGCTACAGGAACATAAGTTAAGGCAAACATTGAAGGAGGTCAAACACATCGTTCATATAAAGAATGTTTCAAAGCTGCAGATGTTGCCTTCTCAGTAGACATTGGTTTCTGTGCTGAGAAGACGGGGAAGTACCTACTCCATTGTGAGCACAATGGATCTCCGCTCGTCCTTGGATGTGTAATGGCCGAAGAAACTTGCAAAGTGTTAGTCCGGGACACAGTATATGCGCTATCAGCAGATGCTTTCAAGGCATGTGCTGAGGAGTCAATTGATTATGCCTCCCTAGTGACATTTCGCATGCTGAAAGCAGGCGAAAAACCCCGGCAAGAATCTGAAGTTCTTCTGGAACTGCAGGCCGGCTTCGATCTATCTGGCGGTGCTGAGTTGGAGATGTTGTGTGAGTGCGAAGGATTGCTGGAGAATTCTGATGATGAAGGCATGGCCGGATCACATGTTGATGAATCAATAGTGCAGGTGGGCGAAGAGTTGCTGGCGTTGCTCGCAGAAGAAAGAGGTGAAGTCCTAGATAGCACTGAGACTGTGCATGAAGGCAGTATGCACCGTTGTCCGTTCTGTCCGTTCCGGCAATTCCCTCGACCTTCTCGTGTGATGGAGCATGTGCAAAAGTATCATACAACGAAACGACAATTCTGTTGCAGTGGCACCAAGCAAGTCAGAGTCATTCAGGCTTTGTTTGACGATGACCAGCTCCGCAATATACAGCCAAGTGCTCGCTACCTCCGCAGGAGCGCCGCCGTGTTGCGAACATCAATTGGGAATGGGGATGGAAGCATCAATCATCTTGATCGTCGATTACGCTTGGTCTTGACGGAGAAGGGCCCCGTGTACAAAAGCTTGCAACACGTTGCTGAGAACGAAACAGTGTACCGTCGAGCCAAGAACTTGTATTACACGCATGGATTTGCAGATATGCTTTTCCAAGAGATGATGGTTAGCAATGCAAAAATGAAGCAAGCATCTCGACTGAAGCTTGTAGACATGTATCCCTTGGATGCACTCTTTGTTGCTCCTTTAAATTGTGACATTGACTGTTTTTGTTACAAGCGATAACCCCTGTTGATTCTAAGGCGGCTAGCCGGTTGGCTTTGAGACTCGCAGCAAGTGGCAGCAAGCTCACGGGCCTCTTGCCTCAGCATGTTCGACACTGGTGGCCGCTCGTGGAGGACATCTTCTACTCCGACGCCGTGAACCAGCTGTTCGCCCAATCTATGGCAGAGGCGGTTCACCATACGGAATTTGAATCCGTCAGTGTGGATGCAACCCTGAAGTGTTGCCTCTCCATTCTCGGCCAGAGTTCCTACAGAGCAGGGCCGCAGGAACGAGCCAGCGCTGCTTTCACGGGGAAAGATTGCTTTCGCAAGGTGCCCGGGCTGTTTGTTAGCCTCCTTTTAGACAAAAGCCAAAGGTGTCAAGTTTAAACTAAATTTGTTTGCTTCATTCTCAGAAACCATCTGCCTGGCAGGTTCTGACAGTCCGTGGGCGAACCGGCTGTGTACTGCTCATGGCTCCAACGCCAAATGAGGAGGCACCCGCCATTGCCGAGCGCATTGCTGAGTCGTTGCCTGAAGATGGACTCCGGCAAACACGGATTGTGTGCACGGATGATCCTTCTGCGCATTTGTTGTCGACATTGCGCAATGTCATGCCAAAGCTGGAGCTGCTATGCTTGGACCCTGTCCACCTATGCATGACTTTTGAGTATGGGACGTACAGAAGAAGAACAAAGGCGTCAACCATGTTGAGAACAATTATGCAAAAGTTTAATGCCGTGGACTTTAAGAACATGTCAGCCTACAACTCCAGGCCTTTCAACGGCATTCAGGATGTTTCGTTCGATCACATCACCAAGACACGTCGAGAACAGATTCTGAGTGGAGGAATGGGAAAGGCCAAAGCAGAATCTCTCCTTGACAGCCTGGATGCTGCGAAGCCTTGGCAATGCGAACGGGATTGCATTGAGGCCATGGCAGCATTTGTCCGATGTTTTCCGGACGATGTAGACAAAATCATTCCCGGTCCGAACCGGTCTGGACGGCAAGTGCTGTACACTGCCTGCGTGCCTGCGAGGATGCAATGGTATTTCAACAACATCCGGGCGCGCCATAGTATGCGGCCAGATCGAGTTGTATTACTTCCTGCTGGTACCACTTCCAACGAGGCACTGCATGCTGAAGTACGAGCTTGGTTCCGAGAGACGCAGCAGATGCATAAGAGCACATTGGAAATCAAACTGCGGGTGCTTCACCTGTCCAAACTGATGACCCACCATGCGGGCATGTACAGACCAACTTTGCGGCAAATTCCGTCGGGCCTGGTGCTGGCTAGATCTGTTGTCTCTTCTGCCTGGAATCGACGAAAGCCCTGGAGCAAATTTGCCGGACAGAGTGGCAAGGCCCATTTGCCTCTCAATGCGAGACGGCAGCAAGAAGCATCATTAGTCAAGGCGCATGCTTCCAAAAAACCGGCTGCCAATATCAAAAGACCAGCGGCCATGAGGCATTGCGCAAAAAAGCCAGCCACGCACGTCCTCCCGCAGAAAGTGCGCAGGACTCCCTTTAACAGAGTAAGAGTGTCCACTTGCCGTATCATGGGCAAAAAAAGGCAAGGAGGTTTGAAAGCCTAGGCCTTTGAGTTATTGGATGCTTGCACTTGACCGATCTCTGCGCAGAAAAAGGTTCAAGTCGGCGCGCGCCCTGCCAGATGACGCTGTGGGACTTGTCAAAGACAACATGTTCCGATTGTATTAAAAGCATTTTCAGAACATCAAGCTACTCCGTCAGGCTTGTTCTTGCGGCCTTCGATCTCTCAAACTCTTCTCAAGGCAAGAAATTTGGAAGGGCACGGGGGTCAGAAGGTTTCTTTGAGTAGCACAGGTAAACCTGAAACATGAACCCTTCTCTTAGTATTTTTCCTAGCTGGAAGACCATGGTCAACTTCGGAAAGCAGGACATGAGGCGGTATGATGATGTTGGCCTGGTTCTTCTTATGTCTCCGCACTGGTTGTGATGTGAGAAGAGTGTGTCAAGTCTCGGGCTTGAGGGCTGTCAACAAGAAGGGCTGTCAAGATTCAGGGATGTCAAGGGCAAACCGGATCAAGAGAAAGTGCGGCATTATCAGACAAGACTGTCGAGAAAAAAATATCAAGGAGAAAGAGTTCCAAGAGATCACGCAGGCAACGGCCGTGACAACCAGGCGGCCAGGAGTCGCTCTTATAGGTTATCCCTTTTCTTTATAGACTTCTTACTTTTGTCTTTCGAAACTTCCGTCACCCGGCTTGCCCGGGCCTTACTAAGTTTTCACGGGGAATAGTCTGAAACAATATTTTCCAGCGGGTTCATGTCATGGCATAGCCTCCTCAGGGAGACGAGTCGGCATGGGAGCACCACTGGCGCCCCTGGTCAAGGGGGTGGGGCAAGTGGCGCCTCGATTGCAATTCTTGTGGATGTCGTTGCCACTTTGTTTTGAGCGTTCTCCACTGGTAGAAAGGCGTGTTCATGTCTTGTCCGCCGGTGGGCGACATTGAGCAAAAAAAAATCAACTATTTTGGATATATGATATATTGTAAAGATGACTATATCGAACATTGCGCGTTGCAAACGCTATTTTCCCATATTTGGTTAGCCCTCTTGCAAGAATGTTGTTTGAAACTTGAGGGACCGATGGGGACCATACGGGAAGAAAGATGCTTGTCCGCCAGAGTGCACGTGCAGCAGTGATTTCGTGATTTCTTTGTCACATTCACGATGTTTCTTGTGTTGCAGCACATGGCTTCTATTGGATCCCCGATGCTTACCCCTGGCTGAGAACCCGGGGGTCCAGCCCAAAAAAATAGCCAGGGGGTACCTTGAGTATCTTGTACCAAATTTTTATCCCAGTAGCTGTTTCTTATATTTTGGGGTTGTATCGGAATTTTATTCGCCGGATACCTTTACTCTCAAATATAAAAATTCTACATGCTCTTGACTGTCAGTCCCACGGAATTTTATCCAGGAGGGATTTTGGTACATGAAACAGTTCAAGCAGGGTCTGATATCAAGAAATCAACCCCAGATAAAACCCACGGGTCTGAGATTCTATGGTCCAAAAGGTTCCTCATTTCTAAGGTCAGATAAGGTTTGAGATGTAAAGATCCTAAAAAATATCAATATTTTGTAAAACAAACATGACAGCCTATGGGATATCAAAAATGATAGATCATATAGATATGATATTAAGAAATCGACCCCAGATAGAATCCATGAGCCTGAGATTGTATGGTCCAAAAGGTTCCCCATGTCCAAGGTCAGAAAAGATTTGGGATATAAAGATCCTAAAGATTAAACATTTTATATAACAAGATAACAGTCTATGGGATATCAATGATGATAGATTGGATGTCAAGAAATCAACACCAGATAAAATCATATAAAATCCACGAGTCTGAGATTATATGGTCCAAAAGGTTCCCCATTTCCAAGGTTAGATAAGGTTTGAGATGTAAAGATTGTAAAGAATGTAAAGATTTGTCCCCTATTTGTGCCAATTACATTCTATAGTTTTGCGGAAGTGATTTGAAGAAACAAATCTGGGTTCGTGAAAACAGATGCGCAGAGTTGAAATCCCAAGGTCTAAGCTTTTTCTTTTCGGATGTTTCAGCAAGTGCTTGCCTAGGCCCTTCCTGGAAACTTCAACAGGTATAAATGAATTTCTGAATCATTCTGAATCTGCGGCTTTTGGAAGATTTGGATGAGCTGGGAAACTTTTTTTTCGATGAGCATATCCAAGCATCATGAAGATCATTGTGGATCATAACCTGCAAAGATCTCACATTTTTCAAAAATTGACTCGGCCGAATAGACCTCAAACCCTTGGATTTTATCTGCCTGATATCTCTCTACAAACCAAGTGGGGTGGTATAATTTTTTGGTCTCGAGCCCGAATTTTCGCCTATGCAGGACCTCATGCCCAAATTTTATCCAGCCTTGTTTTGGGGTAGGTTCGGAGTTTTAGCTGGCTAAAATCGAGGCATGAGACTAAAAGGCACAAGCAACGGGGATCTATTGGTAAACCCGCTATAAATTCTAGTTGATATCCTCATTCCCCCAGGAACAATCAGAACATCGGTGTCAAGTGACTATCCCATGCGAGAGCAAAGAGATGATGGAGGAGCTGGTCAAGCAACTGGAATTTTGGGGTGGCTTGGAGAAACTTCTTGTCCAATCAAAATTGGACACAGTTCAGTGTTTTTAGGTCTGACTTCACAATGTCTGGTTCCAACACATAGAGGTTCTTCTTTGGGCAAGTAACGTGGAATCTTGAGGTGTTATTTGCATTACGGGCGTTGAGAAGTCTTGGTTGTAATTGGGTTACAAATTATGGTGGTATTCAGTGTCTGATGTGTTTTCGATGCATCTCAATTGCGGAGACCTGTTTTTAAAGCTTATTTTGACCAAAATTGAATGAGGATTACTATTTGATTCGGTTTCGATTCTGATTCTGCGGCCAGACTCTCAGGCACCATCGAAGGTCGTTTTTTGGATGAAGAGAACAAGGTGCTGAAAATTCGGTTTCAAAGGGCCGTGCAGGCCAAAGCGTGTGTGGCTGGGATGCCTAAGGTTAGCTGGGCATAGAACTTGAGGCTGAGAGCGGCTTGAGTCGGGCATGGAAAAAAGCTGGCCTGGAGTGGCTGGAGAGATTCCGAATATTTCATGAAGGGCCCCAATGGAAGGCAAATAGCTGTATCAGCAGAGGCAAGGGGTACGGTCATATTATACCAGAAGGTCCCTGCCACATATATATATATATATGCGCTGTATATACTACATATATGTACATTTACAATCATGCACATACATATCAGATGTGAGTAAACGAGGCGTTCTTGGATCGGCAGATGACGATATTGCCTGTTTTCTGCATATTCTGTCAATTTTAGTGGTCATATATTTTTTTTGCTGATCATGAGCATGTTTTTTTGGCGAATACCTGCATATTCTACACATTTATAATACGATATTGCATTTGTTCTGCATATTATGACATTGTTTATTGTTCATGGAAAGATTTGTTTGCAATTTACATGCATATTCTGCATATTTGCAGTACCATATGCATGGAAGACACGGAACGGTCGAAAAATGCGTCAAACATTTTGGAGTTTTAGGGGTTTCAGGACTAAATAAATAGGGTTAGAATGCCCGTCGCGGATTTTCCCACGGTATTCCCCAGGATAATGAAATGTTGATTAAACAGGATGGTAACCTCCGAAAACGGCCTTGTACACACATATATGCGCTGTACGTATGTACATTTACAATCATGTACATATACATATCAGATGTGAGTAAACGAGGTGTTCTTGGATCGGCGGATGACGATATTGCATTTTTTCTGCATATTGTGACATTTTTTATTGATCATGGGTAGATCCATTATTTTTCATTGTTTTTTCGTTATTTTGACGATGTGTTTCATTATTTTTCATTGTTTTTTTCCTAATTATATGGTACAACCGAAAGTTATATTGCCACCCTGGTGGAAAGACATGGATTATGAGAAATCCGGGAGGCATTCTAACCTTATTTATTTAGTCCTGAACCCCCTTAAAAAATCCGGGACGGCATTCGGTGATTTTTCAGTATTTTGAAGATGTTGTTCATTATTGTTCAGTGTTTTTTTATTTTGAAGATGGTGTTCATTGATTCTAATTATTTTGAGGATGTTAGTTCATTATTTTTCAATGATTTTTCATTATTTTCAAGATGTGTTTCATTATTTTTCGTTGATTTTTCAATGTTGTTAATTACATGTTGTTCATTGATTTTTTAGTGTTTTTGAATTTGTTTCATTCTTTTTCATCATGTTTTGGGTGGTTTTTTTTGGCAATTTACATGCGTATTCTACATATTTGCAGTACCATATACATGGAAGACACGGGACAGTCAAAAATTCGTCAAAAAAATTGGAGTTTTAGGGGTTTCAGGACTAAATAAATAGGGTTAGAATGCCCGTCGGAGATTTTCCCACGGCATTCTCCACGATAATGAAATGTTGATTAAAATGGTAACCTCCAAAAACGGCATTATGCACACATATATGCGCTGTATGTATGTACAATTACAACCATGTACATACATATCAGATGTGAGTAAACGAGGTGTTCTTGGATCGGCGGATGACGATATTGCATTTTTTCTGCATATTGTGACATTTTTTAATTGATCATGGGTAGATCCATTATTTTTCATTGTGTTTTCGTTATTTTGACGATGTGCTTCATTATTTTTCATTGTTTTTTCCAATTATATGGTACAACTGAAAGTTATAATGTCACTTTGGTGGAAAGACATGGATTTCAAAAAAAAACGTGTACCGCGTGAGAAATCCGGGAGGCATTCTAACCTTGTTTATTTAGTCCCGAAACCCCTTTTAAAAAATCCGGGACGGCATTCAGTGATTTTTCAGTATTTCGAAGATGTTTTTCATTATTGTTCAATGTTTTTTTATTTTAAAGATGGTTTTCATTGATGTTTCATTATTTTGAAGATGTTGTTCATTATTTTTTCAATGATTCTTCATTATTTTCAAGATGTGTTTAATTATTTTTCATTGATTGTTCAATGTGTTTACATGTTTTTCATCATTTTTCATTGACTTTTCAATGTTTTAAAGATGTTTTTCATTATTTTTCATTGTATTGTTGGGTAGATTTCATGCATATTCTGCATATTTGTAGTACAAGGAAGACACGGGACGGTCGAAAATTCGATATTTTGGAGTTTTGGGGTCTTCAGGACTACATAAATAGGGTTAGAATGCCGTCCCGGATTTGTTTAGGGGTTTCAGGACTAAATAAATAGGGTTAGAATGCCTCCCAAATTTCTCACGCGGTACGCGGAAATGGATATCTAAATCCACTTGCCGCCACCAAATGGGCATTCTAACTTTCAGTCCGGCGGTATAATTTCGCGATTTTTGATCCGTTAGGGGCGCTCTGCCCCCACACCCCCTAAACTCACTTTGTTCGCAAAAAAACTTCGCCTAGCCTAGCGGCTGGCTCTTCTTGCACAGACTTTTCACCCAGAAACTCTTCACCCAGAATTTTTTCTTGCACATACTTTTCACCCATATAATTTTCACCCAGAGATTCTTCACCCAGAAACTCTTCTTGCACATACTTTTCACCCATATACTTTTTACCCAGAGACTCTTCACCCACAAACTCTTCTTGCACATGCTTTTCACCCATATACTTTTTACCCACAGACTCTTCACCCAGAAACTCTTCTTGCAAATACTTTTCACCCATATACTTTTCACCCATATACTTTTCACCCAGAAACTATTCTTGCACATACATGTCACCCATATACTTTTCACCCAGAGACCCTTCACCCAGAAACTCTTCTTGCACAGACTTTTCACCCAGAGACTCTTCACCCAGAAACTCTTCTTGCACATACTTTTCACCCATATACTTTTCACCTAGAGACTCTTCTTGCACATACTTTTCACCCATATACTTTTCACATCTTTTCACCCAGAGACTCTTCACCCAGAAACTCTTCTTGCACATACTTTTCACCCATATACTTTTCACCCAGAGACGCTTCACCCAGAAACTCTTCTTGCACATACTTTTCACCCACATACTTTTCACCCAGACTCTTCACCAAGAAACTCTTCTTGCACATACCACCCATATACTTTTCACCCAGAGACTCTTCACCCAGAAACTCTTCTTGCACATACTTTTCACCCAGAGACTCTTCACCCAGAAACTCTTCTTGCACATACTTTTCACCCATATACTTTTCACCCAGAGACTCTTCACCCAGAAACTCTTCTTGCACATACTTTTCACCCATATACTTTTCACCCAGAGACTCTTCACCCAGAAACTCTTCTTGCACATACATGTCACCCATATACTTTTACCCACCCTAGAGCACAGGCTTTTCGCCCAGAACTCTTCACTCAGAAACTCTTCTTGCACATACTTTTCGCCACTTTTTACCCAGAAACTCTTCTTGCACATACTTTTCACCCATATACTTTTCACCCAGAGACTCTTCTTGCACATACTTTTCACCCATATACTTTTCACCCAGAGACTCTTCACCTAGAAACTTTTCTTGCACATATTTTTCACCCATATACTTTCACCCAGAGACTCTTCTTGCACCTACTTTTCACCCATATACTTTTCACCCAGAGACTCTTCACCCAGAAACTCTTCTTGCACATACTTTTCACCCATATACTTTTCACCCAGAGACTCTTCACCCAGAAACTCTTCTTGCACATACTTTTCACCATATACTTTTCACCCAGAGACTCTTCTTGCACATACTTTTCACCCATATACTTTTCACGCAGAAACTCTTCACCCAGAAACTCTTCTTGCACATACTTTTCACCCATATACTTTTCACCCAGAGACTCTTCACCTAGAAACTTTTCTCGCACATATTTTTCACCATATACTTTCACCCAGATACTCTTCTTGCACCTACCTTTCACCCATATACTTTTCACCCAGAGACTCTTCACCCAGAAACTCTTCTTGCTCATACTTTTCACCAATATACTTTTCACCCAGAGACTCTTCTTGCACCTACCATATACTTTTCACCCAGAGACTCTTCACCCAGAAACTCTTCTTGCACATACTTTTCACCAATATACTTTTCACCCAGAGACTTTTCACCTAAAGACTCTTCACCCAGAAACTCTTCTTGCACATATAATGGTCCCACATCGGAGCCTTAATTTTTCCATTGTGTTTCCATCCCATCAATTTCCGTCATTTTACTCTTATTTTACTTGGCATCATTTTGGTCCCACATCAGAGCTGCAATTTTTCCATTGTTTTTTTCCATTGTTTTACTCCACTTCTTCATCATAGTCCCTCGATTTTTCCATGGCTTTTCCATCGCTAATGGTCTCACATCGAAGCCACATTTTTTTTCCATTGCTTTTCCATAGTTTTACTCGACATCATTTTCCCCTCCATTCCAGTCTCCCCAGTGTTGTTTTCACAGTTTTTCCTCCAGTTTTACTCAATCGTCCCATAGTTTACGCTATCAATTTATCCTTCCATCTCATCAATTTTTCCAGTGTTTTGCCATGGTGTTACTCGATTTCTCCATCATTACCCGAATATTATCTCAGTGCGTCTAACGCTTACCCAAATGCACCTCCCACAATCCCTACCGTTGCACCGTATAAACGGTTTTGCTCGTTTCTTCCATGGTTTTATTTCCGCGCTTCTACTCCATAGTGGTCACACATCGAAACCGCAATTTTTCCATTGCTTTTCCATTGTTTCACGCGTGCTTTACGCGATAATGGTCCCACATCGGAGCCTCAATTTTTCCATTGTTTTTCCACCCCATCAATTTCCATCCTTTTACTTCTATTTTATACTTGGCATCATTTTCCAAGCGTTCTACTCAAATTTTCCATTTTTTTCCAATTGTTTTATGTCATATTCCCTCATTTTTTCCATTGTTTTTCTCATCATTTTCCCCTCCATTGCAATCTCCCCAAGTCGAGCTCGGAGGGCGGACCAGGGGGGAATCGATACCCCACGTCACCCAATTGCCACCTGGTACATAACCCTAAACAAGTTTACCTCGGTCCACCTTTTTTACCACCTAATTTCCTCATTTTTGTCCGTTTCGGGGCGCTCTGCCCCCAGACCCCCTAAACTCACTTTGTTCGCAAAAATAACTTCGCCTAGCCTAGCGGCTGGCTTTCGTGACCATTGCAATCTCCCCAAGTCGAGCTCGGAGGGCGGACCAGGGGGGAATCGATACCCCACCGTCACCCAATTGCCACCTGGTACATAACCCTAAACAAGTTTACCTCGGTCCACCTTTTTTACCACCTAATTTCCTCATTTTTGTCCGTTTCGGGGCGCTCTGCCCCCAGACCCCCTAAACTCACTTTGTTCGCAAAAATAACTTCGCCTAGCCTAGCGGCTGGCTTTCGTGATAATTTGATATCTGAATTGGTTGATGGAGCACCAATCTTTCAAAACATTAACTATTTTTCTTGAGATCTTGAACTAAGAATTATCATGAATGAAATCATTCATGCTAAGACCAAGGAACTTGCCAGGTGTTTGCTTTGGACGGATTTAAATTTGGCAACCCGGAAAGATGTTCCTTTGCGACGAAAATATGGAACCAATCCGGTATTTAAATCATCTGTCATCATGTATGACCTTTTGGGGCAAATGGGGCTCAACCCCTCCGTCAATCAAGCGACCAATGGAAAAATAAAATACAACATCTAGAAGTATGGCATTGGAAGACTGCACTCAACTTCACCCTAACATCAACGCTGGTCATATTGCAGTAGGTGGCGTATGGTTAAAATTGGATATGAATATGACATATTCCTCCATCAGAGTCACAAATCAGAAGCTGTTTCACCAACCTGTCACTGGCTGGGATTTGTCCACTGACATCAGCAAAACGTTAACATCACATTAAAGTCCCTGGTTGATTACTTGAAGATTCCCAACCCACGGTGGATAAAAAAGAACTTGACACATCCAGGGGACGCCAGCAAAACTATCGCGAAAATTCGCGAAACACATGTTGAATGTTGAAATGTTACCCAGCCCAATGAACTTCTCTGATGCATCGTCATTTCTGATATGAAGCCTTTCATTTAATAGTCGCTGTAACATGGCCAAGTGTGCATATCCTGCCAACAAACTTTTCTGGCTACATCTCCGTTTGTAGCGAAAAAAACAATAGTCACCATAAAGTAACTCACAAAAAATGTCCCAAAGGGTTGAACCAAACTGTTATATAATAATGAATAATTGTCAATTATAGATGATACTTACATCATTAATCATAGATGATATTTACACATATTTACATCACATTTTTCCGGGGCATCCAGGCGGCATCCTTAAGGCATCCAAGGCACACAGCACGCATATAGGGCCTATACAGTACCGGTGGATCGAGCGAGCTGAGCAAGCGACCATGGTAGACCTAGAAATATTTGGACCAATGAAATGGGATTTTATGATACTTGGTGATAATAGCAATACTGGCTGAATATATGGTCAATACTGGTCAATAACAAACACTAGTAATGGTCAATAATAATGGTTACCCTCTGGTAAAGTGTCACATAACTATGGAAAGATGCACCATGCTATTAATGGGCAAACTCACTATTTCGACTGGGCCATTTTCAATAGCGATGTGGCTGTTTACCAGAGGGTATAGCAAACAGTTGGAAATGGGATTCATTCATGATAGCAAAAACATGCAAAAACCTTAGATATAGGAGTTATCACCCAATTTAAGGCTGTGAAGGGGCCATGACTGCAAGCATTTTACTACGGTGATTCACTTTTGGTTAAATTCCCCAAAAAATGCTGACCTATACACACCCATTACAAAAATTATCCACCATGATAACCCCATGGAATCCCATGCATATTTTGGGCTAAAATCTAACATCCATTATAAACCCAATCACATCCTCATATGGAGGTTTCCTGACATGGAGGTACCCCAAATCCAAGCCATTAGACCATGGCTAAGTACAAAAAAATAACCATGGTGACTTGGGCATCTTCCTTGACTTAAGAAACCCTTATATAGTGATGGTTAGTTCCCCATTATTGATTCCCTATGCCAAGTGTCATGGCTTCAGTCTGTTCAGCACCAGCTCCAGTTTGCAGCCTGGCAACACTAGGCTTGGGTTGGGTCGGTCATGTTTCACAAACATATGGGGTTCGGTTCGAACATCAAAATAGGGGGATACCGGGATACTGATGTAGCTTGCATCCAATCAACAGGTTGGTTTAAGGATGTTTAAGGGAAAATCTGGTGGCGTTGAAAAACATCTAGAAACCAATTCCAGGGGAGTCAGACGACACATACTATGCTGAACGCTAGCGAAGAATCCGGACAATAGAAGGTATGGATAAAAGTGTACCCTCTGGTAATCAATGGGAAATCCCCTTCAAATGAGGACTTATAGGTGGGAAAATCATATATACATGGTGTATTTTCATGTATTTTCCAGCAAGCCATGTTTGATTGCCGGAGGGTACATAAACCAAAGTTAGCAGTAATAAGATGCAAATAGGCTGCTTCCAAATCCGCCACTTAATCATAATGTGCCAATCAACAAATGATAATGTTTGAGTGTCGCTCCTCAAAGTTCGTACTTTTTTTTCACCCAAACCCAGCAATGGAACAGCAACAAGTTGAGATATTAATTTTGTTCATGTGTTCCAACTAAACGCAATTTGAATGCTATCTTTGGCTGGTTAAAACGGGTTCATCATATTGTAAGGTCCAATTATTCCAGTAATTGCATCCTAATAAATGTAGTAAACCCGATGCCATCAATAACCTATCCCACGGCTATCCCAGTAACCAATCATAAATAAAGGGAGACATTTTCATACATCGTCGAATCACGCCCCAGTTGGGATTGTTTATGGCATCGGGTTTGCCGCATTTGTCGTAAATAAATCCCGTGCATGCACCATGTTTGACTTACCCTCTTCCATGGTTTTTTCTCGCCATTTGTTGAGAATCGCCCCTAATATCTTGCACAATATCATCCTATGGGAGAATTGCCCAATGATCAAAAACATGAATATTGTCATCCATCCCATGGTGCTGAAACATCATGGCCAAACCATAGCTGGTTAGTAGATGTTAGTCTGTTAGTAGATATGCCCAGTTGTCGATGATGGCAATATTTTAAGTACTACGTTTTAAACTAAACTGCCCACCCAAGGTTGACCCAGTTAAGGGTACTTAAAACCGTGATTTTTAATTAATTTTCCAGTTACTATTGGGTAAACACCATGGTTTTCCTAATGCTATCCTTACATATCCTTACATGTATTGGCTGGTTGAGGTCGAAAAAAGCTCATCATACTGTGAGTTTCCATCTAACTGCTGATTTCCATTACTTCTCAGATTATCCAATGATTCAACCACGTAGCTATGGGTCAAAACCCTCAAAACCCTGGTGACATTCTGCTCACACCAAGATGGCTGGTAGCTATGGATGTGGTATTTCAATCAAACTTTACAAAATGGTTGCCCAATTCGTTAGCTAATTACAGCTAATTAAGGTGGTGGAAGCAAGTAGGGGGACCCCGACCCCGACCGACGGCTGTGGAAAGAAACATCATGGACCAATGGGTTTTGAGGAGCGGTTTAAACCAGGGGGGCTTCGGAGGGGGTTTCCATGACGTTCTGGACTCTGGACTTCCTGCTACGCTCATTACTAGCTCTTTGAAATGCATGAGATCAGTTTGATTTTCTGACCATTGGCGGCCATGGGTGGCTATTTTCATCTCCCCGAAAAGTGCGTCTTGGAGAATGGTGAGAAAAACTTCACAAAGTTTAAGCTGAAGAATGTCCAATAAACATGAAGTTACGAAGGCGATGGAGCTGAGAAATACCAAACTATAACTTTTGTAAAATTTCCAAATATAGATGTTCAACCCATCAAACATCAAAAAAAGATCCAAAGGATAGATAAGGATAGCCTTGAAACCAGGCGGCTGTCTGGGGGTCGGGCACCGGACTAGTTCACGGGGGTAGCAGCCAACAAACATTTCACTGCGGGGCGCCACCAGGTTTTTTTTCGGGTTTCCTCCATCTCTCGAGGCCTCAGATCTCTTTTATAAAAGAGGAGCCACCAAGATTTGTAAGTTGGTCTATACCACTAGGAGGCGGGGGCGGAAGTTGCCTTAAGGTAGCACTAGTTGGACCTTTTCGCTGCATAGCTTTGCCCGCTGGCCACTGCTGTGTGTCGTCTATGACGTCTTGACACTGCGCACAGCAGGACTCCCGCGTCAGGCAGGCACGATGTCGAAGCCTGGAGCACTCTTTTTCGGGCTCACGTAGAGCCAGCACCTCGGTGAAAAGTTTCTTTTTCATCCAAATTGAATGTAAAGTTTAACGGGGATGGGAATTTATATTCCTCATGCCCTTGTTGATTTTCCCAACTAAGGAATTTATATTCCTAATACCCTTCGTTGATGTTCCATATAGCAACGTTCCTTTGTCCCATATTCCAGAAGTATGAACATGTTCAACCCACTTCCGTCAGCACTCACTTGGACCTTCAAGTTGTCTATGCCGCTCTATCCTTCACGGTCAATCCACGTTGAATCCACAAGTGGATTCTGTCACTGATTTTGTGGTATTTATAATTCATACAAATACCTCCCTATTGTTGTTGCTTGTAGTCCGACTTTGTTCCACTATTAACTATTCCAATTATCATCCCATTAAAAAAAACACAAAATATCCCTATATAGAGCATATATACATGTATACCCCAAAAAATATAAACCATCCCAATTATCATCTGTCGAAACAGCATGATTCCGATCCGTAGATCGCACCAAGGGTTGGCCTGGACCCGGGTGGAATCGTGGGACTCGACGGCGCTGATTTTCTGCTGGTGACGGACTTGGCAGACGACGAGCGTTGGGGCCGACTACCAGACCTCACTGAGGGGCCGGGTCTCAAGGAGGTCTCAGTTGGGCGACTGTGGGGATTTCCATCATCAATGGATTGGTTTAAGGGAAAATCTACAGGAAACCATGGTTTTTACCATCAAATATAGGACATCAAGATTTTACAAGTCAAAAAACTATAGGATTTTTTGGGAGGGAACTAGTGGCTATCAACCATTGATAGGGATGAATTGAAGATTCAACGGGGAATGAAACTGGGATTTCATATGAGTTCGCCATTAAAAAACATCAGGGCTTCAATGGATGAAGATAAACTTCATGATATGAATTTGTGAATGATAGCAACAATTGATTGGCGATTCCAAGGATTTAATGGGGATTGAATTCACGTAGGGGTTCATCAACTGAAAAGCATGAAGTTTAATGAGGATATGCATGAAGAATATGCCAACTTGGCATGGTGATGTTCAATAGGTTGTGAAATATGTATATAGGTTGAGGAGGTGCCTAGTTAGATAAGTTGGTTTAAGAGTACGTTCAGTTGGATTTTTGGTACGCATACAATAGCTAGTATATCATAGTATATCATAATATATCATAGCATATCATAGTATATCATAGTATATCTATGTCATATGTATATCTACATATCTACAGGCAGCTGGGTTTATAAACCAACTTAGAACTGGAGGGAGGGAGCCAACCTGATGATAGATCAGGATCCAATGGAGAGTGAAAATCGATAGGAGACCATCATGATTTCACCCTTATTAAGTTGGCAACTGCACCGCCAAGTGCATGATGGTGGAACCTACAAATTACTCCAGTAATGTTTTATGTCCTATAGATTCCTATAGTCTTGGTAAATGTATCAAAGGTGACCCCAAGACTGTTTGGGTTTATGTTTTGGGCTTATTTGCTCCACCAGCCAATGCATGTTTACAGGGGAAAATCGGGGAGGTTTGCGGCCTGAGGGTGAATCCCCATGATCTTCAAGGAGAGGCACATGTCATCCACTTGCATTGCCTGCAGCTCGTTGTCACGATGCTTCTGCATTAGCTTGGGGGATTTTCTGAAGCCCTGTGTACGGCTTTGTCCATCCTCCTGAGTTTTTTCACATCAAAGTGTCCCAACTGGACCAAGATATGAGGCGCCTTGACAGGACCGTTTGGCTGGGCTCTTCTGTTTGCCCACCATCATCCTCATCATCTTCATGCCGATGTCGATGTTCACCACAAGGGCCCCCGCAAAGTAGTTTTCACCGTGTCCTGCTCTGGACATTTCCACAAGCCATGACAGGCGCAATGCGGCACGATGGTAGTGGTGCCACCAAGGCAGCTTCTTGACGTCGCAGTGCTATTGATCATCGAATCATCACTCGGTTTATCATAAAGGATACAAACGCGAGGCTTTCCTCGAGAAGTTGTGTTTATGTAAAACCATCATTAACCATCTGTCTTTTTGGGGGTATTGAAAATGAAATGACTCACAATTATGGATCATGGTTTTAAGACATCAAAACTGTTCAATGTTCAACCAACCTTTTGGCGACATTCAAAACATTTCCAAAAAAACAAACAACCTTTTTGGCAACATTCCAAATGATACTTCGCAAATTCCCCGATTCAACGATAGCTTTTTACTCAGAAACACATCGTGTTGATATGAACGAGCTGAGCATATAGATCGAAATATGTGTACCTATACATGTGTTTGCAGGATATGAGAGCTGCAAACGTTAGTTTTTGGCCCCAAACATGTTTGTGTCAATCGAACGACGCGCCGCAGCGCCACTTGATGTTTTGTTCCCGTATGGCTTGGTGAATACGTCGCGCCGCGTCCTCATGGTCTACATATGGGGTCTGAAGATAGGCGTGCCTGTATAAATTGCCATTTTGCAACTCCCCATTTTAAGACACCCAAATATTATATATATATATATATATTATAAATATATGTTGTTGTTTTTTTTTTTGGTTGTTGTTGTTGTTGTTGGTTCTATGTTAGATACTCAGTCTTCCTGTAGGATCTCATGAAATATTGCATGATGTTAATATATTGAAATCCGATATGTTTTTGGCAAATCATCTAATTTAATTATGGTTGCACATGGTTGCCAATGGTTGCACCAACATTGCACACGGTGCTGGATCTGGATCAATTTTAACATATCGTGGCTAACCTGAAATAAAACAAGGGACTGGGGACCCATCATATTCCCATAGCTTGTTGGTTCAATCACCATATGGTGGTGGTAGTACATGCGTGTTCCACCGTGTACCCGCACCAAAATAACGATGCGGCCCGCAATTGCGCTAAGTGCAGCTCTGCTGCTGCTCCCTTTTCATCTTGGGCAAGGGCAACCTGAGCTTCGGATGGTGAGCTGTAGGCTGTATCAAAGCAGAATGTCTTGCTATTCAAAAGGAGGTTACTTGGGGGTAAACATGCCGAAAAATATGAAAAACCAATGGGGAAAACCGTTTGGAACATGATCTACAAACTACAAATAGTGAGTTCTCCACATCTATGATACGAGTAGCTTAAAGTGGACCAACAAAAAAATAACATGTGCCGCAGCGCCTACAACTGTTGTTTTTAACCACACACAAAACTTGGGGTTTTGACTCACTGATTCAACCGCGTAGTTTGGGAACATGGGAACCCCAACTGATTGTTCTTAGCTAACTCAGGCATGAACAAAACATAACAAATTTTCTGAGGGAATGTCAACGCCAAATACCCTCTCGTAATCTAGTCTGGTTATCTGGGCCATACCCATCCATACCCCTTCATTGGACAATTTCAAAAAATGCCCTCTACCTAAAAGGTGTATTTTCCATTGACAGATTGGACCATCCCTTTGCAAAACGCTTGAGTTTTGGGTCCCATAGCCATAGTTCATGGCATCATCAATCCACAAATTGCAGCTCCAGTAGGGGTTCTATTTGCGCTATGTTTTCCAAATTCTCCCAATTCTGTGTCTTTTTTTTCACGCTGCCCAAGGGTTAATGAACACATACAAAAATTGCCAAGTGTCAGTTGAAATCGTTCGTCTCGTTGCCTTGGTCGTTGACAGTTTGAGGCTTAATTCTGGAAATGTCATTGCCTTTCTGGAGTTCTTCTGGAATGATCAGATTATGTTTTGTCTCTATACTATACTCCAATAAATTAACATAGACCCTGGCAGATAGGGGTTGAAAGACTAGTTTCCACTATAAATTGGTCAGTTTCAGGGTCTATGTTAATTTACCAGAGGGTGACACCTGGTTCACCAACAAAAAATCCACGACGGCTGCCAGGATGAACTAAGACAAGACGTGTGCCGCATCTGGGAGATACCCCATCTGGTGCAAAGACTGGTGTGATGGCAATGCCAGAAACTGGTTTTGGGAAACTCTGTGGATGTTGTAGCTATATAATGTTATATCATGTTATATCATGTTATATCATGTTATATCATGTTATATCATGTTAAATCATGTTATATCATGTTATATAATTTTATCATTTTATATAATGTTATATTATGTTATAATGTTAAATTATGTTATATCATGTTATATCATGTTATATTATTTTTATCGTTTTATATAATGTTATATTATGTTATAATGTTAAATTATGTTAAATCATGTTATATCATGTTATATCATGTTATATCATATTATATCATGTTATATCATGTTATGTCATGTTATATCATGTTATATCATGTTAAATCATGTTATATCATGTAGGTCAGTAACAACAAATATACAGAGTGCCTTTTTCATTCGCAAACATCACAGATAACCCTGAATCTACATCTGCATGTATCATAGGTGCTCGCAAAGCCCCATACACAAGTTGGACTTTGGTGGCCAGGGAGACGTTTCCGGCTCAGCCGAGCCGTGGAACTGAATGATTCGCACATCCAGCAGCCAGCACAACAGTTTGGGAATTACGTTTTTATATGTTTTTATCAGTTTTTAGTTGGTAACTTCGGTAAAACCCTTGGGCAGGCATGATTGAATAGCAAACACATCATCACAATAGTTGCCTGCGATTTTCATGGAAGGACCCTCCAATCATCCATCTGGAGCCAAGGACAAAGAACATGCTGCGATCCGGACGACTCGATGTGTGCACGTTGATTTTCCTACTGTCACCAAACACTTTTCGCAATCATCATACCTGCTACATACACATTTTGAGGATTGTTTGTTGAATTGGTTTCCAGTTTTTCTCCACTTTCCATCACTAGGGTTAGTAAGGCAGTAGTGCAGGTTCTCATGAGGGATCTGGTTTTGCAACCCAAAAGGGTTAGACATGTGAAATTCAAAAAATCACCCCTTGTGATCATATTCTTCTGCAAGTAGTTTGGAACAACCCCGTTTATATGTTTTTTTCTGAATGCACCTGTGCCATTTTCTGCCCTATAAATACATATGACATATGACGTTTTATGATGTTTTATGCACATTGCACGGCGTTACATTTTAGGCTGACCGGGGTAAAAAAATCATGACGTTCCTCCGATTCAACCGCCCCCCGAAGACGGCATGACGTTTCAATAAGAGACGGCACTACGTTTCCGCAGTTTTTCCCACTGAAAACGAATTCACGAGTTACGTGATCAATAAATTGGCACAATGAAAATAATGATTAGATGATATTAGATGGCTAGCAACGCGCATCAAAATTGATGGTGAATGTTACTAAATGCTAGCAATGGGAAATTTTAGAATACCATTAAAAAATACATTAATTATGGACAAGATTTAACTGTTTTCACCAAAATGAAGAATTATCCGCCCAACAATGGATGATTCCAAGCCATCCTCATGTTGTTTTTAACAACGGGGCCTTCCCGCCACGTCACCGAAAAACACAATACCAAGCCAAGCGTCTGCTGCAGTTCACGACGGATCAAGGCCAGCTCTATTTGGCACCTCTCCTGGTGTTCCAGCTGGAAAACGGTCATTCAATGGATTGGTTGAAGGGAAAATCTTAACCGGAAACCATGGTTTAATTCCCATCAAGTATAGGGGTTTCCTGTCAGTTTTCCCATCATCCAATTCTATGAGTCATGGGTCTGTAGTCACAAAGCGCCGCATTCCATATAATTACCGCCGGGGCGAAAGTTTTCGAGAACCAAGCAATGGCTATTAAAAAAAACATGGTAGCCTATGTAATTCTATATAGGATGCAAAAGCGATGAAATGTCGAGATTGTGAGGTAATGGGCAAATATGAGCAAATGGTTCTTGAATGAGTGAAAGACGGAATGAATGAATGTATTATGAATGAATGTATTATGAATGAATGTATTATTTATGAATGAATGAATGAATGAATGAATGACTGAGTGAGTGAGTGAGTGAATGAATGAGTGAATGATGGAATGGGACGGAACGGAACGGAACGGAACGGAAGGGTTGGGAAGGGAAGGGAGTGGAATGGATGAATGACATGAATAAATGCATGAATGCATGGGTGAATGAATGAATTAATGAATGAATAGTGCTAATAGATCTACTATATAGTGGGATTGTTCTATCTGTTCCTTTTTGCCATTATATGACATGAGATGAATGACCATTGATATGTGATTATCTGATGAAATACAGACTACTTAAATTATCATGGATACGGATACTATATTGAATACAATAAACAAGTATACTATATTATTAAATTCAAAAAATGATATAATTGACCTTTGAAAATCTATAAAGCAACATATGTACATATGTATGCATCTGCATGTGTGCATTGTTCAAAATATAATTCACACACATATATATATATATACAATATGTATAGTCATGGGATATCATGGGATTGGGTCAGTTCCAGGCTTACGTTGTGACACCGTAACAGTTGCTATGGTATAGTTTGCCATTTAAACTGATGCTTTCTTAGATGGTGATGTTTCATAGCTATGTTCAATGACCAAAGGGTGTGGGGATGTGTGGGGACTGGTATTCATAGTCATTGTGGTCATCTATTCTCAAACAACCATGGAGGTTAGCAATCATTCTTTAAATAAAATTGTTAAAAATATACTTGTCAAAGCTGTTGTCATTAACCATAGGGTCTCATTTACAATGGGATTAGCAATCCTCAGGAAAAGGAATCATGTATTATTGACCATCTATGATTAATATTTCTCTATTACTTCTCACAAAAGTGGTTATTGACCATCTAATTATTCTTTCCGGAAATAAATAGCAATCTATCTATTGTTCGGGTTTGCCAACCACCAGCAACCACAACAATAAGGGGTAATCTTACCCGTCTATGGTTGGGTTCTCGCTATTTGAGGGGTATTTGACAAACATAAACATTAGCAAGTTTTCGGGATTATGTCCCCTCCCTAACCATCATCTATAGATTACGCGGAGCGCATTGCAATTACCTGTTGGTTTTACAAACCTACCTAACAATATCTCATAATCTCATTACCATGAACATCCATAAACCCAGCTATGATTTCCCGATCCATTGAGGGCCCGGAGCCCACCGGGCTGTGAAGACTCCCAGGGCTCCTGCAAAACGGTCACCTGACTTTGGACCGCCCTGGTGGCCAGTAGAGACGCCACTGCGTCACCTGTGTCTACCCTGCAGGAAACTTACGTAGCCATGGGGAATGAATCAAACCTGTTAATGGGTTTTAGTGGCGAATCATCTGGAAATGGCCCATGTTCATCCATGTTCCATAGCTATATGTATCCAACCAAAGGCTGAATGAGACTAAAAGGAAGGGATTCAACCTGCGAAAGAGGAGATATAGATGCTGTTGTATGAATAAACAAGGCTTCAGCAAAGAACAAGGATTGATTGAAACAACACAAAGAGAGGTTGTACTCATGCGAATATTTCATGACCGGCCAACATGATTTTTCTGAACCACTTGCCCAATGATAACCAGCCCAAAACACCCTGGTGGAAGGTATTGGATATCGCTACATGTAATGTGATCTGGTGACCCGGTGGCGGGATTCTCAAATTCCCAAGCAGAATGCCATTCTTTAGGTAAAGAATGGTAAAGAACGAGAACACATTCGAGGAAAAACGGCAAAAGTACAGCTGAAATGTAAGCTCCATCATCTTTGGTGTGCCTGGGCGATAATTTCTCACCAATGAACCAAGGAGAAAAACAAACACTTCTCCAAAACTTCTCGTGCCACTTTGATGTGCCGGGGTCTTGCTTCTCAGGTCATAATTCTTGTTGGTTGATAGCTTTACCTATGGGTGATGGCTCCAAAAATCAAATGATACTATCAACAAGGGTATATTAACTTATATAGTACTATCTCCATTAAAAATCCCATTAAAAGGAGTTCTAATAATGACGAATCAACCATTGGGTACTTTTAATGGCAGCGTATGTCCAGCGGTTTACGACGTGTCAGCACCTCCCAATCTCCAGGCCCATTCCCCAAACTTAACTCCTCAATGGTCGAGGTGGGCCCCAGGCTCCAGTTAGCTAATTTCGTTTATGCTAGACCAAAGTTCATGTGGGTTATCAACCAAAAAATATATCACAGTGTCACAGACCACCTTGCATAGATTGAACATCATCTGCTTTCCATGATTTTAAAATATGTCATGACATTTCATGGCTATGCAAAACCCCAAAAACATATCCATCAACTTGTCATCGCCCAGGTCCTTGTTGGACCTGCCTCGATGCCCCGTGAAGTCAAGTCGTGTGGCTCTTATTGATCTCGCCACGAATCTTCAGCAAGCCATGGAGCAGCTCCTAGCTCAACCCGGAAGCCACTGCGCCACAGTCAAACGGCAAAGGCAACAAACGAGATACTGTTTTTGGGTTGCTTGAGATGCATTTCATAACTTTGAAAAGATCATTTAATCTGGCTAAAATTGACATATACGAAAAATAATTGCGCACAACTAACACAAAATACAGTGATACAGTATTCTTGAATGAATTTGTACTATTCTTGGGTAATTCCGCATAGTCAAAGTCTGTTTTTTTTTGTCACCGTTGCAGCCAAGCCGCTGTAATTTGTAGAGTTCCCGACGCGTCAGCGTCAATGATCTCGAACCTGCGGCAAACAAAGGAATCAAAACACAAATGACGAACATCTATGGTTAATGCCCCATTATGTATTTATAGCTGGTCAAGCCCCACGAAATATCCCACCATTATGACAACCATACTGATGGTTACTCTCTGGTAATTTGTTACATAGTAGCCGTTGAAAATGGAGACTTATAATTAATTGATTTACCTATATAAATGGATGATTTTCCATAGCTATGTTAGTTCCCGACGCCGCCCCCAGGCAACTGGACACGAAACCCATGTTTTTGATTTTTTTTAGGGTTTGGGGTGGGAGAGAAATGTTTACGTCCTAGTGAACTTGCTCACGTCATGTATGCTTCGTGAACTTCGGGGTTTGGGTGGGGTGGGGGGGGTGTTAAGGTCCCTGTGAACTTGCTCACGTCATGTATGCTTCGTGAACTTCGGGGTATGGGTGGGGGGGGGGAATGGGGGGGAGATGTTATCCCTGTGAACTTCCTCACGTCATGTATGCTTCGTGAACTTCGGGGTTTTGGGTGGGGTGGGATGTTAAGGTCCCTGTGAACTTCCTCACGTCATGTATGCTTCGTGAACTTCGGGGTTTGGGTGGGGTTGGGGGGGAGATGTTAACTTGCTCACGTCATGTATGCTTCGTGAACTTCGGGGTTTGGGTGGGGTGGGGGGGATGTTAACGTCTCTGGTTTTGCCTGGGAAATATATATATATATATAATAGACAAAAATGACACAATGATAATCACATTTAGGTATATATATATATATATCTCTCTAAAAACGTGCATACATATACATTTATTTTCACTACTGTATACATACAAATGTACATATATTCTTGTCTATATTTATACACATAAATACATGTCTGACTTACGTGCACACTCACACACACATATATGTGTATGTATAAATATGTGTATATGTATATATATATATATATATGTCACATGTATATTTGTAAACATATATATATATATAATCTAATGTTGTCTAGCAAATAGTGATATCTTGGCAATAGTAGAATCTAGAAACCTTTTTTCCCAACTCCAGTTTTATCTCCAATACTAAAAGTCAATTAGCTTAATTTGATTTTATCATTGCCAAAAACTCATGTTCTGACCTTGTCCAGAGGGCATGGCCAATAGTGGACCCAACATGGCAATAGTGGAAACTTTTTTTCCCAATTCTAGGTTTATCTTCAATTCAAAAAGTTAATTAGCATTTAATTTTATTACTGTCAAAAAACTAATGTTCTGACCTTGTACAGAGGGCATGGTATAGTATCCAGCCATAGGGTTCCAGGAATCGTCTACTATTCGAATGCTGACCCCCCCTTGAAAAAAAAAACGAAACAACAAATTAGGGGGGAAGTTTTATTATTAGGCAGCCAACATTCTTATATGTATATATAATATACTTATGCTTAGACAACTTAAATTGACTTGTCGGGGAATGTTCCACTGCACTTTCTCAAACAATTGGCCAAAGCTTGCAACGCTCGCTGATAATGGCGCAATAACAAAAGAACACAAGGCGCAAAGAACAAAAGGCACCAAAAAACACCAGTTGCCCAAGGGCGGTGCGACCTGTTAGTTTACCAGAGGGTAATCTTCATATCCATTTTCCATTTACCATCATTTTTCCACTAGAAAAGTGTGTTAGTTTACCAGAGGGTATAAAATGTTACAAACCCCAGTCACATCTCCACCAACTTTTTGGACTTGCTTAAGAATCTACCCCAAATGGTAGATTTTCCACTGAGAAAAGAAACGGGTTCACCGACTAAACAAACCCAGGCTGAATGATATGTGGATCTGATCCAACAAAACAAGTTTATTACATTTCAATAATTGGTTTTGTCAACATTACACACACATATATATATATAGGATGCACATGATACAATGCAACCCTGTTATTGCTTAAATATGTTATTATCAAAATAAATATGCATATATATATATATACATACATATATACATATATACATATATATATTATATATCTGTGTGTTTATATGCATCTGTATTGTAATCTTTGGCCCCTCATCCAAATATCCGCAATAAATCGCAAGAGGTCCACAGCTACATCCGAAACTGGATGCAAAACCATCCTGGAGGCGTTCCCCAGTATCATCTAAGGGTTCTTTGGGGTCGCTGTAAATATCCTTTCCATCTCCAGCAAATAATCATTCCGGCAGCTGAAGTACCCGGATCCCAGTGATTTTGCCCAAAGTGGGGCCTCAATATTCCTCAATATGCCCCCATTTACAGGGGCACAAAGTGAGACCATTTAACTACCCTACAATCGGCTATTCCAAACTCTCGGTGGCCATCGGTTTTTCACAGCTTCAACTTGGGGGCTTGGGGGTGTACTTCCATTTTCAAGTGGACATATAACTGGGGGTTGCATGAAACTAATGCAGGTGTAAATCCTAAGCTTATATCTTATACCCATTAAAATTTCCAATACTAGATCTCCTAGTTTTGATGTTATATTTTAGTCCCAGCATTATCTGTTCATATGATGCAATAGTTATTTGTTAGGAAATTCTATAATCCCTTCCTCCTATTACTAAACGTCCCCAAAATACTAAAAACAGGGGTCCATCTCCAAATTTTGGAAAATTTCAGATTGGCCATTTTGACTTTTAATTGATCCCATTTAGACTTTAGAAAACAATTTAAAAATAAAGCTACCATTTGTGCGTTTCGCCCCCTAAAAATAAAGACTAATCAACCCCAGGGTGTTTAATATTAGGGTCCGTCCGAAAATTTTTAATTTTCAATATTAGGGCTTTTAATCTATTATTAGGGCCCGCTTCGAAAACCAATTTTTGGAAATATTTTAATTTATGGCGTTGAATTAAATAAGGAAATTTAATTGATTCTGAGATCGGGAGAAATAGTTTCTAATTATTAAGGTTTTAATTTTATTAATAGGGTCCGCTTCGAAATCCAATTTTTGGCAATATTTTAATGGCGTTATATAAGAAAATTTAATTGATTCTGAGATCGGGAGAAATAGTTTTTATTATTAAGGTTTTAATTTTATTAATAGGGTCCGCTTCGAAATCCGATTTTGGCAATATCTTAATGGCATTATATAAAGAAATTTAATTGATTTTGAGATCGGAAAAAATAGTTTTTTATTATTAAGGGTTTAATTTTATTAATAGGGTCCGCTTCGAAATCCGATTTTGGCAATATCTTAATGGCGTTATATAAAGAAATTTAATTGATTTTGAGATCGGAAAAAATAGTTTTTATTAGTAAAGGTTTAGTGTTATTAATAGGGTCCGCTTCGAAATCCAACTTTTGGCAATATCTTAATGGCGTTATATAAAGAAATTTCATTAATTTTGAGATCGGAAAAAATAGTTTTTATTAGTAAAGGTTTAGTGTTATTAATAGGGTCCGCTTCGAAATCCAACTTTTGGCAATATCTTAATGGCGTTATATAAGGGATTTTAATTGATTTTGAGATCGGAGAAAACGTTTTTATTAGCAAAGGTTTAGTTTTATTAATTGGGTCCGCTTCGAAATCCCACTTCTGGCAATATCCTAATGGCGCTATATAAGGGAATTTAGTTGATTTTGAAATCAAACAAACTAGTTTTTATTTTTAAGGGTTTAATTTTATTAATAAGGTCCGCTTCGAAATCCAATTTTTGGCAATATTTTAATTGCGTTATTTGAGGGAATTTAAATGCTTTTGAGATCGGAGAAAAAGTTTTTATTATTCAGGGTTTAATTTTATTAATAGGGTTCCCTAATAATAAATACCCCCCTAAAACTAAAAACTACCTGAGGTGTTTATTGTTTGGGGTAGTTAGTATTAGGAAGAAAGGATTATCCATCTAGAGCCATCGAGAAATAAGCATGGCTGAGTACCGCATATCTCTGTAATTCAACTGATTTCAACTGTATTCATTTCCTCCTTGAGTCCCAAATCTTGAACCATTCAGGATCAAGCGACAGGTTGGCGCGATCCGGCGGCAAATCCAACTCGTCCATGAGTGCCTGCGGTGGCTGAGAACACCTTGGGGGTCTAAATGGGTTCTTGTATATTAATATGCTGTATCTGAGAAAGCAATGTTTTCAAAATGCTAGGCCCTAAGGTATGTATGGGCATTTGTTCCATTTGTTGTGCTTTCATGTGTTTTCCGTTCAGTCTCCAGAAAAGAGCGCTGTGAGAGTTGGGTTTTTGAGCATGTGTGAAAATGCCTAATTTGGCATGGGTGAGGTTCATCTCTGGAATTGAATTCCCAATGGTTTTGCAAGCCAAAAAGTCCGACATGAAGTGTTTTCGGGCTAGCCGATATGCATTGTTATTCCCGTAGGCAGCAAATTCTTGGCTTTGAACTGAAGATTCAATGAATTTGTCCTCCTTTAGTTCGTATACATGCAGAACCGCATTTCTGGAATGGAACGTCTGCGTCTGTCTGAAAATGGAGTATGCGGTATATCTAATGTGGCAAATAATTAACAATGACACTTAGTAAGGAAAATCATGATAAACCACTGGATTGAGGGGTTTTCGGTGTTGTTGTTTCCCTAGATTTTCACGCAAGCCCATACCATGACAAGTGGGTGCTTCCGCCTGCACGCTTTGATCTTGGATCACCAGCAAGAACAACTCCTGGGGAGTTCATTGGCTGATTGGTTTCAGCCTGGTCGAATTAAGGCTGACCATCGCATGCTCAGAAGTTCATCATCATATTCAAACATGAACATGTGTAATCCCTTCCTCCCTTTACTAAAACTTCCCCGAACAAAAAAAACATAGGATTGGTGTGGCACTTCCGTTTTTTTTGTTGGGCACAATTGGATTCTTAATTGTGGTTGTGAAAGGAGGTGCACAGCCCTTAAGGTGCACGCGTCACATGAGTAGAGGCAGCCTTGACTAGTGGCTGTGCTCACTTGTGTGGGTGGGTAGAGAAAACCTAAAAGTGGGTTATGAGCCCAACGCTCACACCAGTCAAGGCAATGATAGGTCCTTGATGTCCTTGGCGTGGTGTCGAGCACGGGCGCGCCTGAACCTTGGTAAAGCCAGAAGCCTTGGCTAACGCCAGATGGAGGGCTGAACTGAGGGGAAGGTTTGCGTAGCCGGCCCACCACCGGGGATTGGAGACGTGGGGCTTTGCAGCCGGGGAGTAAAAGAGATTCTCCACAAGAACCTGCAAGTTGCTGCAGCCCGGGGAGCAGAAAAGAAATAAGCGACCTTGGCAAAGGAAAATAGATCATATAGCTGTGGCCGTGGCCTTATCTCTAGTGCAACCTGCTGTCCAGGTGAAGTCAGCAGGTTGGGGGGAGTGTGAAAGGAGGTGCACAGCCCTTAAGGTGCACGCGTCACATGAATAGAGGCAGCCTTGACTAGTGGCTGTGCTCACTTGTGTGGGTGGGTAGAGAAAACCTAAAAGTAGTGGTAATTGAAAATCAGGATGGTAAAACAATGGCTTCAACCCTCTATTAAATTATGTTAAAGGATTTCATTGAAATATTTGGGGAAAGCTTTGAAATCCAGTTTTTGGTAATACCTTATATAGATTTGAAACAGGGATTTAATCAAATTTGAAATCAAGTTTGTATTTCCCCACCTGCCAGGTGAGGGTTGTTAGATTTTATGTCAGTTGCCTCCTCCTCCTTCTCCTCCTCCGCCTCCTCCTGCCTCGTCCTCCTCTCCTCCTCCTCCTCGTCCTCCTCGTCGTCCTCGTCGTCCTCGTCGTCCTTGCCTCAACTGCGACCCGCGATCCACAGTGTTCTCTGCCGGACCTCAACCACGACCATCCACGCCCAGTGTTCCCTGCCGGACCTCAACCACGACCATCCACGCCCAATGTTCCCTGCCGGACCTCAACCACGACCATCCCGCCCAGTGTTCCCTGCCGGACCTCAACCACGACCATCCACGCCCAGTGTTCCCTGCCGGACCTCAACCGCGAGTATCCACGCCCAGTGTTCCCTGCCGGACCTCAACCACGACCATCCACGCCCAATGTTCCCTGCCGGACCTCAACCACGACCATCCTCGCACCAGTGTTCCCTGCCGGACCTCAACCACGACCATCCACGCCCAGTGTTCCCTGCCGGACCTCAACCGCGAGTATCCACGCCAAGTGTTCCCTGCCGGACCTCATGTAGGAAGATATGGGACAAAGAATGTGCAGAAGAAAGTTAGAAAGAATGTCAGAAAGAATGTCAGAAGATATGCCAGAAGATATGCCAGAAGATATGCCAGATAGAATGCCAGATAATATGCCAGAAGATATGCCAGATAGAATGCCAGATAGAATGCCAGAAGATTTGCCAGATAGAATGCCAGAAAATATGCCAGAAGATATGCCAGATAGATATGTCAGAAGATATGCCAGAAGATATGCCAGAAGATATGTCAGAATATATGCCAGAAGATATGTCAGATAGAATGCCAGAAGATATGTCAGAATATATGCCAGAAGATATGCCAGATAGAATGCCAGAAGATATGTCAGATAGATGCCAGAAGATATGCCAGATAGAATGCCAGAAGATTTGCCAGATAGAATGCCAGAAGATATGCCAGAAGATATGCCAGATAGAATGTCAAATAGAATGTCAGAAGATATGTCAGATTGAATGCCAGAAGATTTGCCAGTAAGAAAATGTATAAATGTCATGGTGGGGATCACACGAAGTAAAGTATTTTTTTTTATTAGGGTGTTCATTGGAATATTAGGGGCGCCCTAATACAAAATACCCCCTAACAATAAAAATAGATCACCGTGTTTACCATTGAGGGTGTTTTAGGAATAGGGAGAGAGGATGTTTGTTTTTCAAAAACAACAGCTGTCAACTATTCATATAGCAGATATAGCTAAAAACAAACAATAAAATGAAATAAATATCAACTATACACTAACCAAACAAAACAACACCTGTTTGGAATTGTTTGAACAAAACGCATCCGCAACATATTGATCAGGAAATCATGGATGTCTAGCTGTAGGGTCATCTGTTTTGAATGCCCCGATTCGTGGCTCCCATCTGTAGCATTCTGTAGCTGGCTGAACTAACCCCACCCACCAGCCAGTCAGGATTCATTGGTTCACCAGAGTCACTACGCTCTGGTAACTCAAAGTAGCGAGCTGGACAATCACAATTTTTTATGAACAGTCAATCATATATTTATATTCTAACTAAAGGTGCCCATCTATACCATAGCTATGTTAAAGAAACCAAAGGGTAGCAGGTTCCATTCACAAAGGTCTGCTCAGCAAGTCCGATAGCAGGTCCCATGGTCCTTGGAGATGGCGATCTTGTCATGCACTCCATCTTCCTCAAACCTGCGATCCCGCAGGATGGGGGGTAAAAAAGTTGTTTATGGAATATACATAAAAATAGACAGTTTATGGATTATTCATGTTTCACCCTTCGTAAAATGCTGATGTCTATATCTACGTTAGTTCATCAGAGGGTGCATAAAATTATGTTACCTGAAGTGATACATTCATGATGCTAGTTCACTCATTCATTTCAACCAGAAAGCAAGACAACAGGGGAAACATGTCGCAGGCAGGATCTCTCTGACAAAAGCGGGCAATCTATGACAGTCTTGTAGCCCAGTTTCTGCAGCTCATGGTTTTTCAAGTGGAAACTGCTGAACTTGTTTGCAGAGTCTTGCATTTATGCACATATGACATATGGATGTATATTTCACTCAACCATATCAAACAAATATGGCCAGCTACAGATACCCCGCGCAAAAATAACTGATTAGTAAACCTGCCCCCACATAGATGTTATAGAAACAAATTAAGTCCTACAACACTACCCCCCTCCAGCTGGTTGCTTCACAACATAGACTGCCGCCTGGGCAACTAATATCCCCCATACACCAAACAACACGCCACGGCACACTGTGGCTGTCTTCATATTTGCCAGCTTGGTTCTGGTCGATTCCTGGTTCAACTGGAAAGTTGGTCCGATACAACTGGGGAACATGATATTTTTGAAGTGGATTGAAATCTCAGTTTATGGCAAGATTAATGTGTTTCAATGCGGGTTAACATGTTTTCTTTAAGATGTGGCTTGGAACATGGGCAACCATGGGCCCACCAAATTGATGATTTTTGGTACTGAAACTGCCTGTCGCAATCATAGTCATCCCCATCCTTATCTTCATCCGCCTCCTCATCATCATCCTCATCATCCTCATCCTCAACATCCTCCTCATAATCATCATCATCATCAACAACAACATCTTATCACCAATGATAATCAATGATCATGAATGTGGTGATGACAATGAAAGTATCAAATGCAAACACCACAAATTGGTTCAATTAAAACCAAACCCATTGGGAGTGTGACGCTTGTTTCAAAGGCTTTGACACCGTTGTTGAATTGTTCACAAAAAAGGCATGGAAAAGTTTTCTGTGGCCAAAATGTCCATTCAAACCAGGATCCACACTCCGGCAATCCAACATGGCAATGGACAATTCCCGATTTAATGGGTTATTTTCTCTTTGAAACTATTTCGAGGGGACTTCCCAATCGGGCATGTTTGATTGCCAGAAGGTGATCACTATAACTGCATAATCCAGTAAGATAATCATCCCAAGGCAAGAGTTGTGACTCCGACACCAAAGCATGACTTTTGGCACGTATTTGGCCAAATTTCCTCAGCCTTGTCTTCTTCGGTTTCCTGCCGCCCGGGTGCTTAGCAATGGGATTTTCAGTTGATGGATGATGATCATCCCCAAGATAAAGAGTGAAACTTGAATTAATCATCAACCAAAAGGGGTGTCTTGAACACTGATTGACGGAAGGAAATTTGAAAGTCAAACTTCCGACATATGGACAGATGCAGCAACAGTGGTGGGAAGCGTCAGTCAGAGAAGAGAAAGTCCCGAGAAAGAAAATCGAAGGGAATCTAGAAGTCAAACTTCCGACAGTATGGACACATGGAAAAGCAGAGGTGGGAAGAGTCAGAGAAGAAAAAGAGTCAGAAGAGAAAGAGTCAGTAATTAGATGTAATTAGAAAGAAAATCAAAGCGCACGAACGGGTACGAAGCCCGAAGCACTGTGTTTTTCCAATGCTTTGAGGCTCCGGAGGGTCGAAAAGTAGGCTCGCTAAAGCACCGGGTGCAGAGCCATCTGGGCGAATGGGAGACCATAGATTGTGCACGGATGCGGCGCGAAGCACATTTCGAAGTAAAAAAAGAAATCATTGTTGGAGCACTTTTGGAAGTTGAGTCGTTGAAAAAAGCGCACGCCTTGGGAGCACTTTTGGAAGTTGAGCTTTTCAAAAAAATAACACGTGGCAGGCGCAATGGATTCAACACCTTGCCAAAAATGAGCCACACGTCTGGGTTTTGAAGCAGTTTCATCTGCAAAGTTGCATGTCGCGTGGGCCTTTTGAAGGCGTGGGACTTTTGAAGAGGATCTGCAAAGATGCATGTCGCGTGTACAGGCACAATACGAGAGACACCTCCATCAGACATGTTAGGAGGTCAGGGAGCAGATTTCCTGAGACGGTTTCCTTTTTGGAGCATCAGATCGTCAGCTTTGCTAAGATGATTTTGCGGTACAGGTGCAGCACTTCGTATGACTTGGTCTCACTTTTTCGTGGCAGGCGCAGTACTCTAGAGAGATTGGATGGGAAAATCACAAAACGCATTGGCACGAAGCCGTCAGCTCTTCACCTTGAAAGAAGTCTCGCCTTATCGTTTCGTTTTTTGATGTTGCCAAAACTTGAGGAAGTCTCGCAGAACTTGTTCGTTTTGGGTCTGTGGCTGTGAACTACGAATTGCCATTTTTGGAGGAAGTCTCGCAGAATTGCTTCGTTTTGGAGCTGTGAACCTTTATTTTTTGAGGAAGTCTCGGTTGACGTGTTTCATTTTCGATCTGTCAACTTCCACTTTCGAAGGAAGTCTCGCATAATTGCTTCCTTTCAAAAAGATCGACAGATAAAAAAATGTACAGATAGAGATAGAGATAGCGAGAGAGATAGAGTTAAAGATAGATATAGAGATAGATAGATAGATTAGATTAGATTAGATTAGATTAGATTAGATTAGATTAGAATAGATTAGATTAGATAGATAGATAGATAGACAGATAGACAGATAGAACAACATATAGATAGCTAGATAGATAGATAGATAGATAGTTAGATAGATAGATAGCTAGATAGATACATAGGGAGGACGAGAGATAGAGATAAACTAAAGGATAGAGATAGAGATAAAGATGAAGAAACATAGAGAGATAAAGAAAGATAGAGAGAATTAGAGAGATAAAGAAAGAGAAATATATAGAAACAAACATAGATAGATATATAGATGGGTAGAAATATAGATGGATAGATAGGCAGATATAGGGAAAAAAATGCTAGAGAGAGAGAGAGAGAGAGAGGGAGATATAGCTGGTGCTGGATAGATAGAAAAACAGTTAGATAGACAAACAGATAGACGGATAGATCAAAAAACACAGAAAGAGAGAGACATATAGAGATAGAGATAGAAAAAAAGAGAGAGATATAGGAAGATAGATAGAGAGAGATCCAGATAGATAGTCAAAGAGATAGATAAACCAATAGACAGGCAAGTAGATGGAGAGACAGAGGAAAATAATGAGACAGAGAAAGAAAGAGAGAGAGAGAGAGAGAGAGAGACTCAGAGCCTGAGCCACCTTTCGGTCCATCAGTGGTTTCGCTCTGCCATCCATGCATCACAACAAGTCACCTCCCCTATAGGTTTCCTATCTTTGAAGCTTCGGCCACCGCTCGCTGCAGGGATCAGGGGAACATGTTTCTGGAGCCCGGAGAGAAAATGGGGCGGAAATCCAAAACTGGCATTGCTAGTCTTCCTGGCTCGGTTGGCTTCAATTTGGCCATGTTGCTTGATACTGTGGTAAATCAACTCATATAACCTCCAAATGAGGATTGACTATACCCCCCCTGTCTGCGAAAGTCGGGGATGGCGTACTTATAGGTCTACCAGGCCACATTACTAACCCTTCCAGAATTTCTCCATTGAGCACCCTTTCAAAACACGAAGAACCCGGCAGGGACCCACCAATCATAGGAGCAACTTTGGGAAATCGCCGGGAAAAAAAAACATATTTCAGATATCATCTATCAAATTCTATCATGTGGCTGCGAAACTTGAAACTCTATTTGTAGCTCCTGGCTCAGTGGTCTCTCTTGGGAATATCCAGAATTCCCCAGAGCTCCCTTTACCCCTCCAGCCGCTTGTCATGGGATCCACGTCAGTCCTCTCCCTCACTAAGGTGATACAAATGATGCGCCAAAGAAAACCTGGGACGTGGAGCATCGGCCCCGAAGCCGGACGTTTCGCCCGTTGCGAGGATGTACATCCTAAAATTTAACATCGAGCCGAGCCTGAAAAAAGAATCTGGATGATGTTGTTTCTATATACCCTAGGCGCCCTAGGTTCCGGATTAATTTTCAGGTGTAATTCGATTGTAGTGTTCAGGCTACATGTCAATCCTCTTTTCATCAAAGGCGTCCTGAAGGCAACCAGCAAAAGCTGATACACAAAGAGCCACATTATAACACATTCATCATCATTCATCAACGGCTAATTGGAATCTTTCCCTTGGCCCTCACCAAGAGTTTGGTTAAAGGCCTTACGGGCCCGCGGCCCCTTTGCTTTTCTGGTTCTTGCAGGCATCCATGACCAGGGACATGGTTTCTGTGGCCTATCTATCTTCATCACGCAGCTGTCATCCAAGATAGGTAAGTTGCATTTTAATGTCAATGACTGGGGTTGAAAAAAACTATGTACATCTATGTACTGTATCTTACACAAGCGTTACATATTCCTTATGGTAGGTATCTCCAATAAATCGACCTAAAATAAAATGGCCATTGACATTCCATGGGGCACCACCCTGCATGGGAACCTCTGCTGCCTTGGAGAACAGCTGATAGCTGCGATGGCTGCTTCCCCAAAAGCCACCAAGAGTTCAAGTCAATCTGACTCAAATTTATCAATCTTGTCACAATTCAATTCACCAACCTAAAAGAAGATCACATAATCATATTTAGTAAGTAAGACATCTATAAATGGACCGTTTGTTCATAGCCATCTTCAATTAGCACAGAGTAAGTTCATTTTGGTTTGGGATGGTGTTGTTCCCTCTAACCGAATCTTGGCTGACGTCGGCCAGTGAAGTCCTTCTAAGCTGAATATTTCATCCAAATCTATCTTGCTACTATTGCGTGTACATAAATGAATATAATATAATATATTATATATACACCATTTTATTGTTACGCATGATATATCATGTATTTTTATCGTCATTACCCTCCAAGAATATCGCAACAAAGTACAGTGGGCGTGAATATGTTTTACCATCCGGTAATCAAACATGGCAATGGACAATCCACCATTTATAGATGACTTTATCATTAAAACGTCCATTTCTAGCGGATTTCCCGTTGCCACGTTTGATTCCCGGAGGGTGCCCTGATCTGCCACCATTTCCTGGGCTGAAATCACCGGTTTCCCAAGTGGGGCCCCAAGTCACTTCTTCAGCAACTCGCGCGTGGTCCGTGCTATCCTGGCTCCATGTGGCAGCTTCAAAAATTGTCCGTGGTGGGTTGTTGGAAAGCTTTGGAACGGAAATTACACGGACATACTGAAATAAATTAATATATATAATTATATATATATATAACTACATATATAACATATCTGCCATATATATATAACATTTATGTTATAATACATAATATATATATAGGTATAATTATGATATATGGAAACTATCCAGTACTGTAACTTACATTTTTACTGTGGACATATGTTGAAATCCACCATTTGAGATTGTTCCCTCGGAACTATAGGTTCCAGTTGGTTTACTGGAACCCAAAGAGCTGCGGTCCCAAACTCTCTATCCCTTGCGACCTGATCGATTCTCTGGAGTACTGCTCCGCCGTGATCTAGGCCGAAGGGGAAACACTGTAGGGCGCGGACGACATTGCATTTCTGAGCTTGGAGATGCGTTTGGTTTCAATCAATTGATATAACCCCTTCCCCCTATTACAAAATGTACCCCCAATATTAGAAAGTATAGGGTCCGTTTTCAATTTTGGGAAAGTTGAAGCTATCCCCCTTAGAAAACAATCCAAACATGAGGGTACCATTTGAGGGTTTCACCCCCTGTGTACAAAGAGAAACTAGTCAACACATGTCACACACACAACAAGGTGTTTAACTTAGTTTTTGGGGACAGTTCCGAAATCCCGCCTTTTGGCAATATGTTAATTAGATTCCAAACAGCAACTCAATAATTCAATCGATTTTGAAATTTGAAAATACTAGTTTTTCTTCTTGAAAACTTGAATATTCAGGGGAAGCTTCGCACCAATATCCCATGTTCTCCAGGACTAGCGCCGCCCGTATCGCAGACGCCATGGCACCGCATCCGTCTCCTTCGCCGCCTTCATGGTGATATCCACATAGACCTCGGGAAGCTAAGGCTGGTTTCCACCGTGAACATGTGGATCTAACCAGGGATATGGGCATATACTTTATGAATGGGAAATCCTGTTTGGAGATATTGTTGGCCAACAATCAAATGAAACAACATCTGAATAGAATTTGTCTCTCTTCACCGCCTTCTCAAGGAGTTCAGCAAAGTTTTTTAGGTGAGTCAGGATGAGTGAGGTACAACTCTGCTAAGTGGAAGAGGGGTGTCAGCAACCGAGCTGGTGCAATGGAGTTGAATGGATTGTTGTCCTCTCCCAGGGACAGAATGGATAGCTCAAAACATAAGATATGCCGATGCCCATGTGGGGTAACTAGGTGATCTTATTTTGTAACATTGAGCTGAGCATGTATAACATAGAGTAAACTTTGACTGCAATGGTTCGAAGCATCCCTTTTTGAAAAACATGTTTTGCTGCGCCTTCAAATGGGTTCATTATGACATGGCCATTTAAAAGGGGCTACAGAACCAACAACATGTTTGTTTTTTTCTCCGAGACCTATTGAAAACTAATGAAGAGAAATATATGTAAGTTGCAGGCCAAAACTCTTCATTCACAACTGCATCTGTCAAAGTAGATATGTCCTTCAGCAAACTGGTAGATTCCTGGAGTTTGCGGCCTCCTCATGCCTTTGCACTCTACTTGGAAGGCTTCAGATGCACATGACCAGTCCACCTGTCATTCCCTTGGCGTACTGGGATGCCGAGGGGCTGCCAAGATCACATTGAAAATTCCTCAGGGTATTGGGATGATCCCTGAAATTCGGATCCATGGTCAGCAAGTGGGTACCATCTCATGATCCTCCTGCAAATTCATTTATAGAACTTGAAACCGATGTGTTTCTCCAGGATCAAACGGTATTAAAAACGGTGAGTTTTCCATACTTCTAAGATAACTACAAACATATACTACTGAAATGGGTATATTTAAACACACTATTTAAACAATGTGGTGAATATTGCTTGGTTCTCACCCCCTGCCCTCTGGTAATTTAACCTAGCTATTTAAAATGTCCATTTATAGTTGTTTCACCCATTAAACATTGTGATTTTCCATAGTTATGTTAGTTTACCAAGAGGGTACTTAAAGTTTAACTTCCAGTGGCTATGCGTGAATTACCATCATCCTCCCCAAAAAGAAACAAACCTCCAAGGGAATGGCCAAGAACCGCAGCGGGTTAACACAGAGCTTTGATGGGTACGTTTGCAACGGCGAGGAGGGACTTATCATCCCCAAAAGCAACATGTTATCCAATGGAAATAACATGAAATTGCCCATTGAGTCATCTTCACAATTTGTTCGAACAAATCCAAAACCTTCTATTGAGAGCTATTAACACAAGCATATACCCATGAAATATGCCCAAATATTGAGAGTTAATTCCCCATTCTATATTCATTGTTGCTTACATCCCACAAAATATCCCCATCATTGTTGGCTAAAATCCGTGCTTTGACCACCATATGTATGGATACAGTTTCTAGTCAACCTACATGTCCACCATGGAATGCGATATGCCCAGCCTAGCTGGAACATACCCCCTGGTAACTGAACAAAGTGCCATGGACAATTGCCACTTGTTGACGGTGATTTCCATAGCTATGCAGAATTATTGGAGGTTATACAACCAAATCAACCCAATGTATTTTTGCGTACCTGTTTATGATTTTATGTATGTATTAAAAAATGTGTGTGTATGTGCACCCAACATGAGCTTCAAACCGCCCAACAAAAACAACTTTGGTCCCGAGGCCATGATGGCGCTAGCCCGGCACGGCCTTACCGCCCAATGTGGCCCAGCATCCCATGGTGACCAACATGTAGCTGGCCACATAGGCCAAAACAAAGGAATTACCAAACTCGGCGGCCAACATGTAGTGGATGGGTTGACCAGCTTCATTCACCTGGACATCAGCGGACCACCCCTCCTTCACACACAAAATCACAACTAGTAACTAGACTATCTATCTATCTATATATATATATAAATATGCATATGAAGAGAAACATTAAAACAACTGACTAATATAGTTTATACAACGTACTTGGCCCAGTACAGTTTGTAATCAGATTCATGCTAGTATGATGGTACATATAGAGATTCTAACATACTGATCTCACTTGACCTCTATGCACTGTAAAATTAACATTTTGTTTTTAAAATTTTAACATAAGCATGTAACCATGTATCTAAATATTTGTACCGACCTATCTATAATATTCTATAACTCTATAACAATCTAAATAATATGTAGTATAAGTATATGTACGCATGTACGCATATGTATATACGTACGTATGATATTGCATGATTATGTATGCATACAGATGTACAGACACAACAGCCATTGAAAATGAAGTATCGAATGTACGTCTCTGCTGCAAATGAATGGACAAAGAACCCCAACAACCCCAGGAACGGAATAAACCGTACAAAGGGTGCAAATTGACACCCGAAGTGACCCCGGATAGTGTTTTGTAGCGTCTCAGAATGCATGCGACTGTGCTGATACAGGAGGCACTCCAGACTCCAAACTAAGGCAGGAACGAAGGGCTGTTAAGAAAAAACAAAAGGTTCATGTTCCTTACGCGTTCTGTTTGTTAAACGTTGGGCGGGTTCCTTCTATGCTCTGTCTATTAGGCAGCAATACCACCTGAGGCGATTTTTCAAACAACATTCGTGACCCAAATCAAACCGAACATCGCCTAGACTTGGTTGAATGCAAACACAGGACAACCAACTGCTGCTTTGATGGCTCCTGAGCTTCGCTACAGTTTCGTACAGCCAAAAAAATGCAAAAAAGATGTCTGGTTGATGATTTCAACCAATTCCTCTCAAAACATGTGTGCTACAAACCCATGTTTTTTTTACCAGTTATCATTCGTTTCAGGGCCCGCCCAGAGTTAGTTGGTCAACCCGCTTTAGCAACTGCAAGCAGTTCCACCGCGCGACACATTCTCCTGTGAAGCATCGGAAGGCGGTGAACATTGAGTGAGGAATGTTGTAGAAGTATCGTGTGAGGCCCAGCTTTTCCTTCGGAGACGAAGGAGCACTGTGGGTGAAGAAACATCTGAAATACCCCAGTCATATAGATATACTGGAATATCGCAGTATATTGTATAGAAAGGTGATTTGCCATTCTTTTTGTAGGAACTTATTGTCCTATCTTTTTTTTTGGGGTGCTACCCTCCGGTAACCAACGACGGCAATCGAAAACCCAGCCTTTACGGAGAATTGTCCCACATTGAAACCTCCATTTGGAAAGTATTTTCCATTGCTACGTTTGACTACCGGACGGCCAGAGGCTAATCCCATTCATAACCATTATTATAACAATTAAGCCTACAGCTTCAGAAGAGAACAAATAAACGCTCAAGGATATCTATGCCCGTTTACCCCCAAAAAAAACGCGTTTGCAACATCGCCGAAAAAAAGTGCTACGAACCAACCCTTGAAAACCCAGCCATCTCAGTGACATGGGCGTGCACACACCAGCGCGGGCACATTTCCTGGATTTCATCAAGGTCACCATTGCCCAATCGTTGTGCAGTTGTCATGACAGCGTATTCATGAGATAATGTCAGATAATAGATGTGCATTCGTCCGTCTTCATAAGGTTTATTTTTGCACTAACGCGTGAATTCTGAAAAGAACATATCTTCAGTTCGCGCTCCTTTGCAAATATGTGCGCTCTTTTGCGGGTATTTGCGCTCTTTGCTGCCGGTTGAGTTTCCGCAGTCACAACCATAGAACTCAAACGCAGAAACGCAATTCTCTGAAACAGGCAATCTGGTTGCACAATCGCATGAAAGTCCCATTCTGAACTTTAAATATATTTTTTTTAAAGATATATGCTCTTATGAAGGCCCAGGAGCATTATCTAACTACTATTGTTCCATGAATCCTGTCATCCCGCCGGCGATGCCGCCATGCCAAGCATCTGCAACTTCACTGTGTCCAATCCTGAAGCGGCTCACGAGGACAGCACGACGATAATACCCTACAGTGATTCATAATGGTGCTTAACGCTTAAAACTTCATTGTGGTTAAAACTGGTTATGGAATTACCTTCTGGTAATCGAACGTGGCAATTGGACATCGCCTAGACATGGAAGTTTTGATGGGAACACCAATAACTGTCAATAACTGGTGGATTTTCAATTGCCACGATTGACTGCCGGAGGGTGTATGTATATATATATATATGTGTGTGTGTGAGTGTTTGCGTGTAAATGAAAGCGTTATATAGTACATTGCACTTTACATTGTGAACATGATATGTCGGCCTGCAAATGAGCAAATGTGACAAGGCCTCTCTGGGTGTGGGGGTCACTTGAAGTCCATTTGTTGTTATATAGCTGTATCAGGTTGTATTTCCATGTCATGTTTTTGCGCATTGAAAAAGGATGTTTGCCCGTTAGGTCCATCACCAATTAGTTTCGCTAAGTCAATGGTCCCAGAAAGGCGATCAAATGTGACCAGTTGGATGCAACATGTTCAACCCCAGGTGCACACAAATTACAAAGGGGCAAATAGTCACATCCCAACAGTAAGGGGTGAGTTGGCCCATAACCCACTCGAACTATGAATTAATACATCAACCATAAGTATCCACAAGTCCTAGTTAGATCTAGTAGACTAGTGAAGTAAACCAACAAACTTACCTATCGTAAACGGATGCCCAACAACCATCCTCACTCCACATCTTTTGTGACTCGCGGCGTCAAGGTGGCAAAGCCAGACATGACATACAAAACCGTGAAGAGAAGGACGAAGGCCTACGGGATAGTGTGGGGATCATGTGGGATCATGGGAAAAGGATAAAACAACCATCGAAAAGCAAGGCTTGGTTTTCATTTAAAGATGGGCGATTTTCCATAGCAAACTGCTAGATTACCAGAAGATGTAAATTTCTATATCTCATTATATAGCAATCTTCCCAATTAATTCGCAATGTTTGATGGAACGAGTACATCACCATATTTTCCACCCCAAATGGCGCCACCCAGAACCATAGGTCGATCAAAGCTACGGACAACCACCAAGGAACCAGCAAGAGCGTTCGAATACCTGCGATGAGTCCTGCGAGAAAAAAACCCTTGGAAGTGACGTGAAGATCGGTCAACACAGTTGGGGTATCAAAAGATATAACTTGTAACCAATGAAACACATGCTGAACTTCAGGATGTTCATGATTATATAAACTACAAATTCCATAAGTGTTGTTTTTTTTTTTAAGCGGTAGATGGGGGTAGAGAACTTTGACCCTATGTTGTTTTCTCATCAAAGGGGCATAATCACATAATCATTACTCTTCAAGGCCGCCCGCCCATTTCTCCGCACAGCCAGAGCAAAAGATTTTCACAACATCGAACACCAAAGAAACGCCAAAGATCCCTTCCTCCTGTGATTTAGCGAGGCTTTACACATATTTGGGACTATTTAGACTATTTATTAGTAGGTGTTTATTAGATTTTATTAGGGGAATGGGACCAGCTGGACCACACGTTCAACAAAATTCCGGGTGGGAAATTGTTGTTCTTTGGATTAAACCCGAGGGGATCAAGCTCTGAAGAGTAACAGCAGCAATTACCTCAGTATCCCAAAGGAATCGCACAGCTCGACAGCCAAGTGTGGTAAACCCAATCATAAAGCCATCCCCAGCCCATGGGGATGGTTTATACCACCATTTTCCAGGATTTTTTTTGGGGTATGATTTATTTTGGGTATATACCATTATACCATTGTATACCATTTTACCATAAGTATGTCAAATGGGTATAAGTGCCACCAGCCAGGTTATACCATTTTACACTGGATGATTTGTTTATGACACTCATGACACTCATGACACTGCACACTTGTTTTCCAGATTTCTTTTTGATTTACCGGGTTATTGCAAACAAATCTGCAAACAAGTGGATGACACTCATTGACCAAGCGGGTCATGTTGCAGGTATCCGGGAAAGTAACAAAGAATAGTTGTTGAATGTATTGTTCATATCATGTTCGTGCGTTGCCATTGGAAAAAGGCCAGTCATATGAATATATATATATATATACAACTATATATATATATATATATATTCATATTTATTCATTTATCTATTTATTCATTTATATGCTCCTATTCCTACATGAACAAATCCCATGTCCCGGGTGTCAAACATCAGCTGAGGAGGAACCGCCGTCCTTTCACCATCAAACGCAGGTCTCGCATGATGCGGATCCGGAAGACTTTGACGATTCGTATCAGTCGGATCAAACGACAGAACCTTAGAACATGATGGCAAAGCCCTCAAGATATAGTTATATCATATAAATAAATATATATATATATAGAGATATTAGACTATGGATATGACATATATATATATATATTACACATCATATGATAGAAACATGGGAATCGAAGCAACCATGATGTAACCAGCTAGATTTCGCCCACCACACTGGTTTCAGTGGATTGGTCTTGGGTTTTCAGCTAGTTCTGACTCCTATTGGTCCTATGTCTATGGTAACAAGTGGTAAAACACAGATGAACCATCAAATGAATCAAATCACATGTCAATGTCAAACATGCAGAGTATGTATGCATATATATATATATATATGTGTGTGTGTGCGTTTCTCTGTTCAAATGTACGCTGCAAGTACTTAATACACAAAAAAAACAAGTGAGGCTCATCTGGCACTCAATGAGCCAACACCATCATTTCATTAACGGTCGGTCGTCCAAAGAAAGCTCCTTTACCCGCAATGAATCTCAATGATATGCTTTAATCAACCAAATGGACCAGGAAGGTTTCTGAATTTCTGAATATAAGAAACATGTTCAATTGCCACGCGGTCCCATGCTCATTCACAATGACTATGGGGTCATGGGTAGTACAAACTCCTTGGCTTGGCCCACTGAAAAACGTGGGTCATGGCTCAGATCCTGCAAGTAACCTGGACCCCTGTGTGATTGAAATCTGAACCGGAACCATCGGTTTTTCCAACTGTTTTTTTCTGAGTATATTCATGTTGCTTGCACTGATAAGTATGAGAGAATCTTGTCAGAATGGCGCAGCTCCTCCCATCTTTGTTCAAGAAAAAACCTTGTCAAATTGTCCACTTCAGCAAGACACCCATCTCAATTAACTAAAACTATTTTATAGATATACACATATATTCATATATATATATTATATTAATATTAATTTATATATTATACAAATATTAGTAGTATAATGTAATATACGATAACCCCTTTGAACCCAGTCAAATCATCACAAGCTATAAATCAACTTAGTAGGGGGGCCCTTCCTGCGGCTGTTTCCGAGAGACCGAAGAAGGGATGCGTGTTGAATACTCGCATCGGTTCCAAAGAGCTGCAAGCAGAAGTCCTAGAGATGCCCCCGACCACCTTTCTGGATGGTTAACCCTCCATTCCAAGGATCGCTTCAAGACAAATGTCATAATGTCATTTGGGTTCCAGTTCAGGATCACATGGATTACATCTAGAACTGCAAAAGATGACTGGCAAATTTCTTGGATAATCCTAAATGATCCTAAATGCAGGCAGGTCAGCCTGACCAGATTTTCCCAGGTTACTGTACTACCCCCTTTATTGAAGTATTTGCTCTGAACGGCAACTGAGCCAGTACATGTCCAAGTACAGCAAAAAGCGTCTGGATGTGAAACTTGCCACTTGGAATCAGATTTTAGACGTCAAATAGATATTCAACAGCAAATGCTTTTCCATGATGTTCCTGTCAAAAAACAATGTTTATATATTCTATCACAGATAGAAACTTCTCCAGGATTGGTATGGAGCCTCATACGCCATTACCGAAAGCACCAACAACTGGAATGAACAGTCATTGTGTGCCACTATATAACGTCTTACCTCTCCCCAACTAACATAGATCCTGCCATATAGGGGTTTGGAAGACTGCTCGTCTCCTTGTCTAAACATTGCTGATTCTGTGGGTCAATACTAGTTGTGGTGAATGGCATGCTGTAAGCCACAAACAAAAAAAGGGTTCTTACCGCCCACGATCAAATCGCTTCTGAGGAGCTGAGATGCCAACAGCCACCAAGAAAAGATCGAACCAATTCCTGGACGCGTCGGGGGCTGCGGCGTTAAGAGTGATTTATGTCTGTTCTTCTTCGACTGTCGAATTTACGTCCCTCCAGCTAAGGATATTGATTTGTACTTAGCGACTACTAATTTTGGTGGTCAGAGATTCCCTGGTGCAAGGGCGGTGCAAGACCGAATCACTAGGGACCGGTTTTCCCAACCAGCTTGGGGAATAGATTTGGATTAATTTGGTATACCCGGAAGAAACCATGACAAACCATAGACAAAATTTCAGGTGCTGAGGGCCCCCCAAACCAGTTTCATAACCCATTTCATGGATAGTATCATTTGATCAGGGGTTGAAAGTGGTCGGGAAAAAACAAAGACAAACCAAAAAAACATTTATTTCCATATCAGGGACAGTTAAAAGCGTAGGACGTATTAATTTCTGAAGAACATCGTGGAACCCAGGTAGCCAAGAGCGATTGAAGGTCGGCTTGACAACCTGCAGATAGTCTGTGGCACCACGCAGCTTAAATTTAACGCTGGAAGATTGGGGTGCATTAGAAACTATTAATGACTTAGATTATGTGCTATGTATGACTTGCCAACAAGATGTCTTGTCGACATGGGCACACGCACACACACACATATATATAATTATATACATCGCCGGAGATTGATGTTTCCTCCGGTTCCGGCACTTCTGAGGGTACGATAAACATCGATAAACTACCAGATTATCATAAACTACCGGTAAAGAATCCATGACTAGCGTTGGACACACTGCCCTTTTTATTGCTGAGCAGTAAATGCCCACATTTATGACAAACAAGAAACATCATTCAACAACCCAAGCATGATTTACCTAGAATCCAAAGTAGATCCGAAATGTTTGTCTGAAAATAATGAGGCTACACCCAAATCCAAGGGTTGATCATGGTTGATCATTTCAAATAATTTTTGCCATTTGGCGGATTTTGTTGGACTACTACCTCCAAAATCACCATTTCTATGGATGCTATAAACCATCCCCAAATTTTGGAAGGCCCCACCCCAAACTCCCAAACTTCTGCCGAGCGGCCAGGGACTTTCAGGTCCGCACCAATATCGACCACATTTGAGCCTCCGTGGACATAGGCCCATATGGCCCCATATGGGCCCATGGCGCTGACCCGCTTGGAAAGCACACACTTGCGAAGTCATGAAAGACGGTCTTTTTTCATGAATGCAAAGTCTGATTACCTCATGGTAGATTGAAGGCATCACTCGGCCATACCGAGTTAAAAAGGCCAAGCTTATCCGTTGACATTTGAATGTCAGGTTGTTTAAAAGAGAAACCAATACGACTCAATCAAACGTGATCATGAAATGACTGAATGACGGCATGCAGGTTCTTGGGTTAGCCTGATCCCATAAAGTACTAACAGATACGAATATGACCACCAGCTATGACCCCAACATATTGGGTATGTCATCCAGGTGCATCATGCAGGTACGTTTTCGCAACCTAAGGTGAGTGTCTTCATTGGCACAAGACTCACCAAAGGTCCTTGTGCCCCCTGCTATGAATTAAAACGCAACGGTATCCAAAATTTATGGTGGAAAGCAGTTGAAAACTAGTTGGTTGGAATCAGTCGCAAGAAAGTGAGGAACTCTTTGGTACAGAGCTTGACACACACAAAAAGGCACGAAGCCGGGTTGGTATTTCTTTAAAGGCGAGAATGGAAGACATCATCAATAGATTGGTGAGAAACCGCAGAGGAAAATTTTGCAACCTCATCAGCGTGTTAGTAAATATTTTGCCGCAGCCAAAAGGTTAGGTATGCTTGAACTGCCTTCTGTACAGGACGCGTTGGCAGTCTGTTTTGGAGAACCCTTTCTGTACGTACAGCTGAATGAGTTGGTTGAGATCATCACGGACAGATTGTTTGGGAAACGTGTATCTGCGAATTAAGGTTGCACGGGACTTTAGTCCGGACAAGCGGAGACGCATGCTGCCAGCAGAATGGAGATCACGAATTTTCCATAGTGGAGGTACTTGGTACCTTACGGTTCGTTGCACGACATCGATGGTGAACCCAAGGAGTGTACCATCTTCGACGGTTTCCAACTCCACCGGCGCTTGATAAAAGAAACAATCGGAAAGCACTCGCATGGGCAATGCGGGGCGAAATCGATGGTCAAACAAAATGAATCTGTTGTCCACATATCGTGTGAACAGAAGCTGGAGTTGGCTGGATTGAACAAAAGTTAAATACGCATTTCTCCAGCTGCGCTCTATGAGCGTCACAGCCAAACTACTGAGAGAGGGAGAGATGTGTGATCCAATCCCTGCTCCACGATGCTGTACCCAAATTTGGTTGACAGCTTTAAACACGTGGGTACTTAAAGAAGCCTGGACAATTGTCAAAATATCTTGAACTCGAACGGTCTTGATATTCGATGATGTCTTCTTGCACTGTCCCACAAATGAAGTGTGGACAACTGGCCCTTTCAGAGCCATGTTGACCGAAACTTGTGTTTCACCATGTTGATTGACCCATTCCGTGGTCAATTGTTGAATCGCATCAAGTAAACGTGATTGAGGGACGCTGTTGAAAAATCCAACAAGATCAACGTTGATGGCAGCAAATTGAATATCGTCATCTGTACGAAAAAACCGTTGATGGATATGTTTCCAAATTTCAGGAACTGAAAGTTGACCGGCTTCTTGCGGCCAAAGCATCACACACATCGTATCAAGAGTTCTGGCGGTGGCCTGCATGAGTTTACCATAGCGTGAACCAAAATACGAAATCAATGTACGTCCTTTGTTGAACATCTTCTTTCGTTTCAGATGTACAAAGCCGTGAGGCAGTGTCGAGGATGTGTTAATCCCCCATCTGTATCGGTTCTGCAAGGACGGTGTCAAAGCAGTAGCAATGAGCTTTTGAGCATCTTCTTCATTTCCAGGAAAACGGGAAAACAATTCAGGATCATCCCATGTTCTGCAAGCAGACTCAAAGTAGAAGGAAGGACAAAACAGGGTGATGCGATGAATTTCATGATCAGCATGATGAATCACCACATTGGGTGGTAACCATTGAAGGAGGTGCTTGATGTTGTGGAAGGAAAATCTGGGATTAGTCTGCAACTCCTTGGTGTGAGCGGTCCATTGTCGAAGAAGTTCGGCTTGAAGATCACAATGAGAAAACGGAGGGCAACCATGATATTTAGTCCAGTACTGCAATTGTTCATGCCAAATGTTCTGAAATTGTGCGAAGCTGGGAAAAAACGTAGAGGAGGCGTTGGCAGTCTCAAAGATGCGCAACTTGGAGGGCAAGTTCAACTCATGGATACCAACTGCAACATGTTGATGGACACCAAATCAATGAATTGAAGGATCAAAATGTTTGATTTTGGCAATCAATTGAGAGCACGAACATGTCAACTGGGTCGGATCCTGTACAGGGTGCTTGTGCTCATAGTGCTTGTAATTGTGTAGAAAACCTGAAAGTGTCTGTGCTGCAGCTTCCCTCAGTTTTGAGGTTGGAAGATGCAACGGAATTGCAATTTCCTTGTACTGTAGGACATGATTACGTAAAAATCTTGAAACTTGTGCTGAAAAATCAGAGTGTGCCAAAAATGGCATAGTCGCTGGACGATTCAGTTTTGGTATCGTCATATTTCTGAACTTCATGGCTGATGCAAGAAGTTTCCTGGCTCGACCGCGCGCTGGCTGTTCTAAATGATTGCAAAGTCGGTACAACACAGATATTTCCCAATCATCAAATTTCCCAGACCTGAGGGTTGTCGCTGTGTCAAAGGAGAGGCGGCCAGGACTTGTGAGCTCAAAAATAATGTTCCAAGCTTGAGCTTGTTTGCAGTGAATGGAGGGAGGAACACCTTTGGTGATGAGTCTTCTGCGTAGTCTTTGAAACAATCTGTTTCCCTGTGGAATAGATGGAAAAGTCTGAGAATGTTTCTTGTACTGAACCAACCATCCTGATGCTTTCAGCGTCAAGATTTTGGTGATAAATGGATGGTTCAACGGTGGTTGCCATCTTGAAATCAGTAAATGTTCAAAAATCCAGGCTTCTTGATATGTAGAAAAAGAGGCAATTGGAATTGCAGTAGAATTGGAAAAATCCGAACGTCGAGACCAGTACTTAACAGCAAGTTCAACATGAACAGGAGTACCATCTTTGGCCAGTCTGTACTTGGCCATTCTATTGAATTCCCGCTTGGCCATTCCAATGGATGTGGAGCCGATATAAAATCTGCCAGCTTGTTTGTACGAAAGTGAAGTGGAGTTGGGAAGGTTAAACTGCATTTTAAGATAGGTGACAGCTGTACATTGAAAGAATACAAAAGTGTAACTCTCTGGATTAATACCAAGGTTCTGCAGTCTTCGCTGCCAAACCGCGGTATGATACGTGCGTGATCCAAAATGGAAAAGACAAATGAGATGAAGCAAACCAAGGGTTTGCTAATTGCACAAGACTTGTTGACAGCAGGGACAGAGTGCACGATCTCAATAAATACGGATCTCAAAACTGTGATGTAATCCAGAACGGCTTTCGGCCGATGTTTGGAAACATCCATAGCTAGTCAAGCTGTAAGAGCTGCTCCAACAGCAACTGCCTGTTGGAGACTTGTGATGCTGAGCTTGAGGACAGCACTTAAATTAAGGCCATATTGAGTGCTGGCCTGTTGCAACTGTTCCTTGGTGCATTTAGCAGCCTTTATGATATCCATGATTTTCTTGGACATCTGCTGGGTTTCCAGGTTGAAATTCTGGGTCCACTTCTTTACATTGGCTGCAGTGGTTCCGGAAAGCTGATTCTCTCTGAGATTTGGGGCCTTTGGCTCCAAAATCTCCTGAATTGTGATTTCTGTCGGAGAGTGCGTGGCAGAGGTCTCATCTTTTGGTGACGCAGCTGCCTTGCGGAACATAGGTGCCAGCTTTCTTTGCTTTGGCAACGATTTCGGAGAAGCCCCTAATGCCTCGCTAGGTCTCTTCCTGTGAGAAGTAGAAACAACAGCAGGAGAAACAGGAACAACAGAACCAGCAGAACCAGGACCATCAAGATCATCAGTTGGCAATTTGGGATCAGGGGCAAAAGTGCCGGTGGTACGCCGTGATCTCTGGGGTGTATCCGGAATGCCTGCTTGTGCAAGCTTGGACTTGGCAGCTTGAAGCTTCGCTTCGGTCTCCTGGAGCCTTCGCATGGCTTCGGTATCCTGTTTTACAGGACACTGAGCCTTGAGTTTATCGGCTATGAACTGAACTAAAGGTGCCATAAACTCAATCGGTTTGTCCGTGCGATTGGGAATGCCCTGCTGGGGGGCCAACTGGCGATGGAGGCTTTCAGCCGTAGCATCGATATCAATTCCTTGATCACGGAATGTCTTCAAAATTTGGGAACCAAACACAGATTCAGCAACAGATTTCGCACAAATAATTCCAACAAATCTACCCTCACTGAGCGCTCGCAGCGCTGCTTCATCAGGTCCATGTCGAGTAAGATGACTGAGCGGGACGGAAAGTGGATCTTGGCCAGCAAGATTCCTCTTGCGGCTCCATGCAGTCGGTTGAATTGATCTGTACAAACGGTAACCATATTGAACTTGATCATCCCAACATTGACTCGTGCTGCGCCAATTTGATGGTAAACTCACGGGCGGACTCGAAGACGGAGGCGGAGGTGGAGGAGACTGCTGCTGCTGCCATTGATTGTCCCAAGAGTTCCATTGGGACCTGTTCCAATACGACATGGCTGACAACGGAGAAGTTAACACGTCAACAGGAAGCCTAAGAACCCAAAACTGCAGCTATAACTGAAATAACAAAAATTGAAAAATCTGCAATTGGATGCGGCACGTTGATTCAACGCAGCATTCTGATGTATCGTCTTGTTGGACAAAATGGATCACAATTCCGATTGAGTTAAAATATGTACGTCTAAATCACAAATCGGAATGCATGGGTTGTCCATGCGGTTTTTTGGACATCTCAGCAAATGTCGATCGCACATGCAACGGAAATGAATTAAGCATACCGGTAACAAGTCTGATGGAGAAACGGGCAGTTCATATTGAAGCAAAATTCCAATCAGACAAAAATAGAAAATGGTAAAAACAGCAAGGTTCAAAACGGAGTAGGGAATTAGTCTAGTGGGCTTTCAGCTGCCACTCTGAATGCAAAACCTAAGAGTTTGTGGGAGTTTTCATTAGTGACCCACATACGTCCTCTTTGATGGTGGACGCATCCGCCATTCATGGTTTTCTGTACGCATTCCCATTCTCCCCCTTGCTTTACGGCCTCAGCCGTTCCCCATCCTACCGCTACTGCCAGAATGTTACTTGTATTCTTTGCAGCGTACCATGCTGCATGTGTGATTCTGGCCATTTCTTTGTCATCCCAAGCTCTGTCGTTGGTTCTTTTAGATCCAAGACTGAAAAATGAGCAAGATTGGTTGTTGTGTAAACGGCTAGGTCCGATCTTTTGATCAGAAAAAATGCCTTTGATGCCTCCAATACTGCTAGCATGAACCAAATTCACATGTTGTACTTCCTGGAGGTTCATCGCAGGTGCAGCTCGTACTGGGTCTGGTATTTCTCTTTGAGAGAAATGTCCTTTGATAAGGTAATAATGACTCTTGCCCAAATCAGTAGGATGATGTTCATGATCTTGAGGGTCATAAACAAGCAACTTCATTGTGGACAAATGATCAGGAGTATACCTGGTGGAGTCCAGAATTTGTGCAACGAATTTCACCATACTGTCCATCATCGGGTAGTCATCATCTTGATGATTTTTTAACCAAGATCGAATATTTGCCTGGTTCGGAGTGACTGGCTGACTGGTTGGTGTCATTTCGTGACGTCCTGAGCGATCTAATAGAGGGAAGGCTGAAAACGGTCTCAAGGGAGGAGGAGCAGGAACTCTGGGAGGAGGAACATGCGCTCTGGGAGGAATGTTTCCAACATACGGGTCCCAAAGACCAGTATGAATGTCCCATTGACCTGGTGGAGGACGGAGAGCTTGAGAGAAAGAAGAACGAGCCGTTCTAACTGACCTACCTCTTTCAGATCTCGAAGTGGACCTCGGAGAATGGTGATCACGATGATGGTGACGGTGATGGGATGCTCGATGACGACGTCTTGTTCTGGATCTGGAGCAACTTGATGTTGTGCGTCTTTCCTGTTTGTCATCATCTGTTCCAACCGGCACCGCAGGTTGGACTGCTGACGGTCGACGAGGTACGGAGATCGTTCCTGGAATTGCGGCTGGGGCTGCTACCGGAGTTGCTGGAGGAGCATGTGGTGTCAATGCCAGTCTTACTGCTGGCTTCGCCGGTGCTTTCGGTGGCCGAGGTGGAGTCGGGTCCACGTTGCCGGCCACAAAGTAAACATTATACACCGGAGTCGACATGGCTCAGAAATCTAGAGAAAGGAAAATGGAAAATGTGTTGTCTAATATGACAACTTGTTAACTGTACAAGGATTGATCAGTTAGACAACTAACAAGTGATAACGTATTGTTGCTTGCTCAACTGTACACCAAAAGGCATTCATGTGTACAAACACAATTCATCCATTTGGAATTCAATGCTGAGGCTTCAAGTGTGGAATTCAGAAAATTCATCTTATTGGTGACTATCAGTCGCCAAAATTGTCAAAAGTCAAATTCAAGTTCAAACTCAGTGGATTCAAGCTATTTTTGCCGGATAGCATACCGGGATCTATTCTCTCAAATGCACGCTTTGTGTCAGAGACACACGTTCAATCATTGCAATGAGCCACCGTGGCTGAATTCAAGAGTCAAATTCACTTGTGGATTCTCGCACCCCCAGGGGAGATACGACGCCTGGAATTCCAGGATCACGACCGGACTTTGACAGATCCCACGGCCGAAATACACACTTGCGAAGTCATGAAAGACGGTCTCTTTTCATGAATGCAAAGTCTGATTACCTCATGGTAGATTGAAGGCATCACTCGGCCATACCGAGTTAAAAAGGCCAAGCTTATCCGTTGACATTTGAATGTCAGGTTGTTTAAAAGAGAAACCAATACGACTCAATCAAACGTGATCATGAAATGACTGAATGACGGCATGCAGGTTCTTGGGTTAGCCTGATCCCATAAAGTACTAACAGATACGAATATGACCACCAGCTATGACCCCAACATATTGGGTATGTCATCCAGGTGCATCATGCAGGTACGTTTTCACAACCTAAGGTGAATGTCTTCATTGGCACAAGACTCACCAAAGGTCCTTGTGCCCCCTGCTATGAATTAAAACGCAACGGTATCCAAAATTTATGGTGGAAAGCAGTTGAAAACTAGTTGGTTGGAATCAGTCGCAAGAAAGTGAGGAACTCTTTGGTACAGAGCTTGACACACACACATATATATATATATCATACTATATTGTTGTAATATAAATAAATATATATAATATGAAATTTAATAATATGATAATCAAATTATGTTATGTTATGTTACAGTATGTTACGTTATATTTTGAAATATTTTATGTTGAATAATATAATATTATATTTTATAATATTATACAATATTATTTGAAATTATAATATTATTTTATGAAATCATATTTAGTGTTTCATTGTATGACATTACATGTCTTTTTAGTGATGTTATATGATATTTTACCAGACTATATTACATTATATTGTATCAAGGTTTACTGAGTTAAAATATATAACATATTTTACAACATTATATTAAAAGAAAACATGGGTTTAAAATAATATAATATCTTTTAATATTACAATGTATTATTTCATTTTATGTTGCAGTATAATATTTTAAAGTAAAACTATATACGCATATAACTCCAATAGATTCTGATAATTTCAGGTAGGGATGCGAAAACCATCAGACACGTCTCATTCTCTGGCAATGGTATGCAGTGGTTCGATGTTAACCTTCACACTTCACATCTCATTATTAGTGGACTAAGGATCAAACCCGCAAAACAAACATGTGGATTTGATATGATTTGATATGATTTAATTGCTATACCCTCTGGTAAACTAACATAACTATGGAAAATCACCGTTTTCAATGGGAAAATCCACTATAAATTGTCATTTTCACTAGCTTTTTGTATGTTTACCAGAGTGTAAATCAAATATACCTATCAAACATGTGGATCATTTCAGGTTCACCAAACATGGAATGTCTACACCATTTCTGGGGCCCTAGCAGTTGAAACCGTGTCAGCTTCGGGTTCTTTCTTTCTGTACCCTTGACTTTTGCACATGTGTATATATATATATAGTTATGTATATATATATATATTACAATGCAGTAATGATGATTGTTACTATCATTATTGGTATTATCATTTACCTATATATATATATATTATATTATGAATATGATTGAAAATGCAATGGCATTTGCAATGTAGCAAACATAAAAGATCCGAAACGATCAATCCCATGGAGTGGCATTTCAGTTTGAGCATAGATGCCATGCAAGTTCTTGATCGAAGGCTAGATTGATGCTCCCATTTTGGCCAAGGCATTATTCGGTAAATATGCTATGATGAATACCCATACCATCGCGGGAATTCATCCACTCAAATCCCTTAACATCACTCGATTTTTCAACCATGGCACCAATACATCCGCAGCAAAACCTCGAAAATCAGCAGGGATGTGAAGCCTAATTCGAGGAAGGGCCAGCCGGGCCAATTCTCGTAGCCGGGATCCGACTGGAAACCTGAGCGAAGCCAGGAACCATATATACTATATACATCTATATACCTTATGTTGGACATTGTGGCCTGTGTCTGTTCGGGGCTCCCTGGGCCTCAAAAACGAAGAAACCTATAAAAAACTATGGTTTCTTGAAAATCAATGAAATGCAAAAACTAGCAAAAATTGCTGGTTTCTTGATTTTCAATGAAACGCAAAAACTGCAAAAAAACAACGTTTTTTGCAAATTTACAAAATGCGGAAAATCGACGATCTACAATCTCATCATCTTAAAGATATCACTTCCCACCTGAGTCATTTTTTCCGCCAGCCATCTTCGAAAGTTCAGAGTGCAAGGTGCAAAGCACTCACGCAACAACATGTGAATTAAATGGAACAGAATGCTCTGAATGCATTTTTTAACTTGGCAGTTTGGCAGGACTGTAAACCGGCCACCATCTTTAATTCGTGATGCCATCTTGCACAGCATCTTTTCGTCAGAGCCGGTGCTCAGAAGTGGAAGCAATTCACAACACACGCGTGTCACATGGCATTTCCCGTCATGTCACTATCATGTCACTGGCACATGTTACGTGAGCCACAGTCACATTGCATTACGTTAATATTGCATGTGATGTTCGCTTCAGATTATTGAGTTCTTTCAAATCTTTCTTTTTTTGGGAGACTGCTGCTTGGCAAAATGCTCAAGCTTCAACTGTTGCCCTTTGGGCACATATCCACTGGCAGCAGGGCGCTTCATGTTTGAAACATTTCCCTTGGCACCATCTTGAAGCTTCTGCTTCTGCTGACTGTGAGCCTTTGGCTTCGCCGGCTTTGTAAACAGTTTGTCATACTGACTGGAATCATCTTCAGTCGTTACAATCCGCTTTGGACCCACAAAAACATTCATGCGCAGCTCATACTTCGGTCTGGAGCGGGACCGCGATTTGGATCTTATCCTCCTCGATGGGCCCACGTCTTTCACCCTCCAATCGCAACCTTAGTTTTGGCGACGCTAAGCTAAAGTAGTGAGTGGCAGTGGTAGTGAGTGGTGTACCGTGCACCATGCTGATAGTTAAGTTAAGTTATAGTTATAGAGTGTCGGCTTGAGATATGCTGGATTCTGGGTCAGAGTCATAGTCGTTATTGCATAATCCTCATTGTCAATAATGAATCAGCAAAACAATAAATAATAAATCATCATCATCATCATGAATCATCATGGAATCACCATCGAATCGAATCATGAATCATATTAATCATATCATCATATCATCATGTAATGTGTCATGAGCCATGAATCGTCAATGTGAACTCACCTACTCCTACACCACCCTCGACCCTAGCAGCCGAAGTTGCCAAAATTAGCCAAAGACACTTGCCAGCAACACTGCTAACATAGATCCGGCAACATTGATCGAAATCGTGTTGCCTGCCATGGAATTGAGAGCACGGTCCTTACAGGATTGCTGACAGAGGCAGTCCCTGAAACTGAAACACTGTACATGAAGGAACACATACATACAAACTCCAAATCCAGGTCCAAGTCCAAGAATCAGGAACTTCTGGGATGACAATCTCATGGTCAGCTGATGTCATGACAGAGCCACTGACATTCAAGTTGTCAGGAAACCCTTGACCACGAAGTAATTCACATCCAAGGATGACTCCTGAGCGCAGCTGTAGAAATTTCAAGGGGAGAAAACGCAAAGCCACAAAGCAATCCAGGTTCTAAATGGTATACGGTATACGGTATACGGTATAAATATTGACTCTTTGTGCCCTGTGCCCTGGCCACTCCAGCAGTGCAATGGCTAAGCCTAAGCCCAAGCCACTTTTTTTGGAAGTGTGCCACATGCGATGTCCGCGAAGGAGACAAGGCAGTCTCTCTGAATGAGAGGCTGACTTCCAGTTCGAAAAGCAAATGGAATTCGTCAAATCCCAAATGTAACCTTGGCTTTGGCCCTGCCCCTTGGCCAAGGTCTCTGCTGCCTCATTCTTGCTCTTCAAATCCAACCTTGCAAATGCCAGCCCGGATAGATTCAACTCTGATTCTCTCATATTAGATGTTGACAATGAGTCAGTCAGTCAGTTGACAGTTGGTGTTAAGTTAGAGTTAGAGTTAGGGGCTTCCTTAGATGAGATGAGATCAGTGGGTTAATTCAGATTCCAGATATTTAGATTTTGATTCAGATTTGATTTGATTCGGTTGTGAAACGCGCTCGAAGCTTTTGTCATGTCATGGTCCCAGCCATGTCATGTCACTGTCAGAGTATATATGTCACTGCAACTGCAACTGAACTGCTGAACTGCTGAACTGCTGAGCAAGTTTCATCCATTGGTGTAGATACAACAGGTCTTGTTCCCTTGGCGGCAGCGTCTTGCTCCATGCTGAAGAGTATTGGTCAAATAGTTCAGGGCCAGTGGGAACCTCCGTCACGCGGGCACAGAACCAGCTGAGCAGCTAATAGAAAATGAAATGTGCTGATATTCTGACACTGATTCTGAACTTGTGAATGCTGAAACAAAAGAGCCAAGCCAAGCCATGCCCAGCATGAACAAAGACAAAGCCATGAATGAATCTAGATTCACATATGTTTCATTGATTTGAATAGATTGCTACTTATAACTTATTACTTATTAATAACTTACTTATTAACTTATATCTAGTCTATATGTTTTAAAACTTCTTTAGTTGTAACTTAAACTTAAACTTAAAGCAAAGAACAGAACTTGGAATTTGATTTGATCATGAATCGGAATCATGGAAAGACATGCGGCATACCCCAGCCTGCACTTGGAATCTTTCGGCAAGTTGTTTCCTTGCCACCTGGTGTTGCTCATGTCCTGTTGGCCATGTGCTGCCATGTGTCAGGGACTCCTTGACTTCATCTGGCGTAAGTTCCCTGGCCTTCAACTTATCCAGCAAGGCAGCTACTCTGGGATCACTTTCAGAAAGCATCAAATCTCCGAAAGCTGGTGTCTGGCCGATGAGCTCCGAAGAGATTTCCTGGCAAATTGGTCGAGCATTTCAATGGCAGCGACAGGGTGCACTAAATTGAAGTCAATGTACAAATGATCACTGTCAATGACTCAATGACTGTCTATGTCAATGTCAATATCTGATCTGACCTGGGACCTGACATTTTGTCTGCTGTCTGCGGTCTGCCTTTCAAATATAGAGCTGCGAATTTAATAGAGTAATATAGATGGTCTCGGTATCATAGAGTAGTCATTGCGGAATCACATAAGTCAGGTCAGTCCAGTCCAGTAAATTGAACTTCATTAAAAAATTAAGCCTATAATATAACTTATATAACTAAACTGTAACTTGTCACGTCCTGTCAACTGTCACGTCATGTCAAGTCATAAAGTATGCTGCTGATGTCTGACTCATACATTACCATACCGGACCATGTGAGCGTGTGGCACCTGCCTCCAACCACACCTTCCATGTCTCAGGGCCGTGGATGATGTGGCATTGGCCCGGGTCCACGGCCAAGACGTAAAGTCGTGTGCGACTTTGCGGCAACCCGAAGCTAGCGCTGTTGGCAAAAAATGCCTGGGTGACGTAATCCATTTCCTGAAGAGCTGCGGTGACGATCTGCTCAGTCTCCTTTTTTTGAACGTTCTCGATCATGACCAGGGCCTCTCAGTCTTGGCTTGGACAGATTTGCAATCTGACAGTTGACAGTTGACACTGTTGACATTAACATTGAAATTTGCATTGACAGTCTAACAGTGTGACAGTCGTGATAGATAGAATGTCATGTCATGTCGGCTTGACTCTACTCAATCATCAATCCCACAGCAATCACAGCCAACAACCAAACCCTAAGGCCCTAAATCAACTTTAACTTTGGATTAATTTCAGAACACCCACTGCAGCTGAACAGACTTGAGACTCAGACTCAATGATTCAAATGTGAATTTCAGATTTCTGAGGCAGGTTCAGGTCTCTTCTGTTTCACATAGTCCAAACTTTTCTGAAGCGTCTTGGAGCTCATTCCTGACCTGGGTCCATTGTAGTTTAGGGTGGCTTAAAAATAGAAAAATTGCGAAGAACACAAGAGCCAGAGTCAAATCAGAATCAGGACTTTGTTTTATCATGTTTTACTGTTTTATCTCTCAATTCCACAATCAATGAATTTGCTGAGTCCAACACGAATCGGTAATGTTGAGGTCTAGTTTTTTGGGCGCAGTGTTCATAGAGCTCAGGTCCTGCTAAGGATGCAGTCAGTGAAGCCTGCAAGTGCAGAGCAACAGCTGCAGAAGCACCAGCAGCGTTTCAAGTTGCAAGTAACAAAAAACCGGGTCCTGACACTCGAATCCACCTGTGTACACCTTCACAGATGGAACTGGCTTACGCTCACTCGTGATCCAGTCCTTCCCACCTCGTAGGTTGTCCCTTTCCTGAGTCTGAAGCTTGGAGAGGCACTGAGTGCATGGTGTGACAACGACTGAGTAGTGAGTGCAGTGAGTACTAAGTACTAGTAAGACCAGTAATGATTGTCAGTCGATGATTTAATAATATGATATATGACACGAATACGAATACGCATACGGCATACACATACGCACAAGGAAAACCCAACCCCGATCCGAATCCAGTCTTAAGTCAGGAGGCTAGAAGATCATCGAAAATTACTTTGGGGCAGGGATTGCTGTTCAACATCAGCATCTGCTTCTGGTATCTTCCACTTGGGTCAGGAGCTTCAGACGCAAATGAATACTCCAAAGAAATTGTCTTCCCACAGTGTGCCTTCACAGACCCGGCCAAACCAATGACTTGACAACATTCAAGAGTCTAGAGTTTACATTCAAGAGTCTAGTCCAGTCTAGAGTCTAGAGTTTAGACTAGACAACAGAGTCTAGACAGTCTAGAGTCCAGAGTGCAAGGTGCAAAGCGCAATGTATCAAAACTAACACTAACAGCATCAACAACTCCAATTTCTGCCTGGATTGCATCCACCACTGACCGCAATCCATGAAAGGGAGCATCAAGGCCAGAGCAATCTGATCCATACTCCAGCGTGGAGGAAATTGTTCGCTGGCGCAAATGATGTCCAAGCACCTTGATGACAGCGTCCACCCACGTTGCCTGTCCAGATGGATGAATGATGAATGATGAATAATTCTGAATAAGTATAAGTTAAAGTTTAAGTTATAAGTTATAAGTTATAAGTTATAAGTAGTTCTAAGTATCGTATCAGTTTACAACATATGACACTGACAGTGTGATGACAATGCAGTCACTGAGCAGCAGCCACATTTTTTCGGCACAGGCGACAGCTGTCGAGTCAATGAATCCTTTTGCGGCTTTTGCGTTTCTGTCTCAGCATCTGCCCACAACATGGGCAAGGCCCCAAATCGATGCAGCCTTGACAGGGTATGTCAGTGCCACTGCTACCCATTGCAGATTCAACACTGCTCGCAGAAGTTACATTCTTTTCAGCTTCAGGCTCGGGCTGCGGCTCTGGAGGAGACACTGGTGTCATTGGAGGAGTTGATCTAGGAGATGGTCTTGGAAGAGATGGCGAACTCAATGGGAATCCCAGCTCATCTGGCTCGGATGTGATCGTCTCTGAGTCATCTGCAGCTGTATGACCAGTATCAGTATCCTGATCCTTCTTCTCAGCCTTCTCCAAATGATCCACGCCATTGCCATCACTCATGGCTCTGAAATATTTGGAAATTCTCCTACCACTGTACTGCAGTTGTGTCACCATGACCCCTAAGTTAAGTGGCTGCCTCTGGCTAGGCTAGTGCAGTTGGTTTACAGTCTTATCTTATGTTTGTGCGCTCACTCCTGCTGACTGTCAGACCAGACTGTTGACTGAGAGCAGTTACCAAAACATTGACATAAAGCCTCAAACCTGCAGTAGGAGTCGGAGGAGTAGATGGATGCTATATTACATGACATTACCATTCAAATTCAACAAGTTAACTTGAACCTACATCATACATCTAAATAATTAATAAATTATTATATATATACATTATAATAATAAATATTTAATATTTATATAAAAATAAATATATAATATATAAAATATAATTATAATATATATATTGGGGGGGCCGTAACACAACTAATGAAGGCCCTTCTTTACGACTTACACGCTAAGGTTCCAGCACATTTTTTCCACAGTCCACCCGCTCCCCCAGACGTACGTTTTCCACAACATTTTTTCTTGAAAAGCAATGTTTTCCACACCATTTTGCCCTTGAAAAGCAAGGTTTTCCACACCATTTTGCCCTTGAAAAGCAATGTTTTCCACACCATTTTGCCCTTGAAAAGCAATATTTTCCACACCGTTTTGCCATTGAAAAGCGGTGTTTTCCACACCGCTTTGCCCTTGAAAAGCAATGTTTTCCACACCATTTTGCCCATGCCAAGCAATGTTTTCCACACCATTTTGCCCTTGAAAAGCAATGTTTTCCACACCGTTTTGCCCTTGAAAAGCAATGTTTTCCACACCGTTTTGCCCTTGAAAAGCAATGTTTTCCACACCGTTTTGCCCTTGAAAAGCAATGTTTTCCACACCGTTTTGCCATTGAAAAGCGGTGTTTTCCACACCGCTTTGCCCTTGAAAAGCAAGGTTTTCCACACCGTTTTGCCCTTGAAAAAGCAATGTCACACCATCTTCCCTTTCAAACACCAAGTTTTCCACACTATTTTCCTTTCAAAAGCAATGTTTTCCACATCATTTTCCGTTCAAAAACCATGTTTTCCACATCATTTTGCCTTCCAAAAGCAATGTTTTCCACACTTGCGGAAACTTTTGCGGAAACTTGTGCAGAAACTTTTGCGGAAACATGCGCGGAAACTTTTGCGGAAACTTTTGCGGAAGCTTTTGCGGAAACTTTTGCGGAAACTTTTGCGGAAACTTTTGCGGAAACTTTTGCGGAAACTTTTGCGGAAACTTGCGCGGAAACTTTTGCGGAAACTTTTGCGGAAACTTTTGCGGAAACTTTTGCGGAAACTTTTGCGGAAACTTTTGCGGAAACTTTGCGGAAACTTTTGCGGAAACTTTTGCGGAAACATTGCGGAAACTTTGCGGAAACATGGTTGGAACATTGTGGAAACCTATGAAATTAGTTGTTGATTTTCAGTCAACTCTTTACGGAGCCATTTTTTCCACATGTTTTCCACAGTCAAAGGGCTTAATTTTCCACAATCGAAAGCTTATTTTTCCACAATTAAGAGCCCGATTCTCCACAATTAAGAGCCCGATTTTCCACAATCAAGAGCCCGATTTTCCACAATTACTGTAGAGCCCGATTTTCCACAATCAAGAGCCCGATTTTCCACAAGTAAGAACCTAACTTTCAACAATGAAGAGCTTGGTTTTCCACAATGGAGAATTTGATTTTCCACAATCAAAGCCTAATTACACAATGTAGGTTTACTTTTTCCAGTATGGTTTCCAGTTGTTTCTTAAAATTCAATTTGTCCACAAGCTACGGAAGTTCTGCTGTTTCTACACGCTTCAACGGTTTTCCAATCCCAAAATCAGATCATTGTTTGTCCATTCCCAGTGGCCAATGGCGCTTTTGTGGAAACTTGACCCTTTAAGTACGAAAACAATCTCTTTTAAAATTGAAAAATCGACACAAAAAGTGGAAAATGAACCCTCGTAACGTGGAAAATGGACCCCTTAAAGTGTGAAAACAAGCGCTTGTAAATGCGAAAAATCGGCCCTGGAAATGTGAAAATGAATCGTGGAATTAACATTTGAAATGTGGAAAATGCGGCCTCGGAAACGTGCAGCATGAACCTTTGAAATGTGGAAAATGGACCCCTTAAAGTGTGGAAAAATGCCCTTTAAACGTGGAAACTCGGCCTTGGAAATGTGGAAAATGAACCTTTGAAATGTGGAAAATGAACCTTTGAAATGTGGAAAATGGACCCCTTAAAGTGTGGAAAAATTGCCCTTTAAACGTGGAAACTCGGCCTTGGAAATGTGGAAAATGAACTTTTGAAATGTGGAAAATGAACCTTTGAAATGTGGAAAATGGACCCCTTAAAGTGTGGAAAAATTGCCTTTTAAACGTGGAAACTCGGCCTTGGAAATGTGGAAAATGAACGTTTGAAATGTGGAAAATGAACTTTGAAATGTGGAAAATGGACCCCTTAAAGTGTGGAAAAATTGCCTTTTAAACGTGGAAACTCGGCCTTGGAAATGTGGAAAATGAACCCTTGAAATGTGGAAAAAACGTCGCGAAACACGTTTTAGGAACTGTAAAGAATAGTTGTCCACGGGCCCCCCCAATATATATTATATAATTATATATTAATTCATAATTCATAATCATATAATATATATATATTATAATTATGAAATAATTGATATAGAATAATATCATCATATATTATATATACATAGCTTAATTAGAGTTGACTAAATTAATATTTTAATAAAATAAGACTGTCAGACAGCACATATGATATGACTGACAGAAATACATGACATGACAGGACTGCACGACTTCAAGAGCCTTGTGGGACTTGTTGGCCTTGTCAATGTCATCTGCCGCAGCTGGAACATCAGCATCTGCCGCAGCTGGAACATCAGCCTCCTTGACCCCCATAGCCATGCTGGCGATGCTGACATCGCCACTGCCAATTCCGATGCCAATGCCCATGTCCTGAAAAAGGGCGGCTGCCGACAAGTGACAGGTGACATTTGATTGTGAATGAGTGTGGCCAAACCAACCCACATGAGGACTGGATCAAAACCTGTTTGTCTTTTTTGATTTTGATGTTGAGTTACCCGAGTGTTGTATTTGGAACCAGCTTCGTCAGTTGAGTCAAGACTTCACCATATAAAATCAAATGACGGATGCTGACTCCCATGCTGACGGGCCTTGTCCATGTCACACTCGCCACCCGCAGCGGGAACATCATCAGCAGCCTCGTCCACGCCCATGACGGTGCCACCGCCATTATTATCACCACTGCGAATGCTGCTGATGCCGATGGCAATGTCCTGCAAAAAATGTTGGTGACAATTCAATTCAGTGTCAGTGTCAGTGACAAACAGTGTCGTAACAGTGTGACTCTGACTAACTGTGACTCAGTGTGACTGCCAATATCTGCCAATGTGATTGTGAGTCTTGTGGGTGTGGCCGAATTCTGCCACGATTGCATGCGATTGCAATGATCCCCAATCCTCTGCCGCATTGGCTATGGCAATGGCTTCTGTTGGGCCAGCCGCAGAAAATGCGCAGGCACTGCCATCCTGCAAACAGCTCAGTCAGAGTCAGAGTCAGTGCCAGCATGCCGCATATCATATGTGTGTTCTGACGCGATGTGACTGTGATATGAATATTATAGCCAGCCAGCTTTATTCTTTTTAGTCTTAGTTGAATTATAAATTAATAATAATTGATACATAATCATAGCATAGCACATATCATATATTCTAATATGCTAATATATAATAAAAGCTATATGGCTATCTGGCTATATATATATAATAAGACTCGACTCACTACTCAAAGTCAGAGAGTCTGTCTGTCTGTCTGTCTGTCTGTCTGTCTGTCTGTCTGTCTGTCTGTCTGTCTGTCTGTCTGTCTGTCTGTCTGTCTGTCTGTCTGTCTGTGATTATCACAGTGACAGGCACAGTTGCCAGTTAATTTGAATCGCTCATCAGCAGTCCTCGCCGACTTCAGAAACTGTACTAGGTTCTGCTGTGTCAGCCACAGAAGAAGATATGCGGCCATCCTGCATGCAAACAGCACTCATGTCTGATTCAAGAGATTCCTCAATTCACGCCGACTACTCAGGCTCGGGGATTCAGAATTCAGAGATTCAGAAGTTACAAGTTGGAAGTGAAGTGTCCTGTCAGAAGTTCAGAAGTGTCAGTGAGTCAAGTCATGTCCCGTCAGTCAGCCAGTCAGTCAGTCAAACAAACTTTGTCAAGCAGCAAAACACCGCATAATAACAAATCATTAACATAACAAGAAACAAAACATGTATTTGGTTTTAGTGAATGAACGTCTCACACTCACACACTGATTGCTGAATCGACTATTCCAGTCTCAAGTCTCAATGATTCATTTTTTTAACTTAATTACAATTAAGTCAAGTCAAGTCAAGTCGTCAAGTTGTTAAATGCACAAGGAGCCTCTTGTGCAGCCATAGTCAAGGGCGAAGGAATCATAGGAGTTGGAATTGCGGTCTCAGTCAAAGTGGAACTGCTCAAGTCTTCCTGCGCACCACAAGCTTGCAAATCAACAGTGTGAAGCCAAGGATCTTTTAATTGATGATTCAGGGAGTTCAGTTGAGAGTCAAGACTCAAGACAGTCAAGAATCAAGAGTCGCAGTCACAGTCAAGTATTGTCAGTATTGTTGCTATTGTTAACATGTAAATATGGAAAATCAGAATTAGAATTTAGAATCAAAATCAAGTTTAGAGTTCTGGGTTCAGAGTTTCGATGAGCTGGGGTCTCAGTCCGACTCAGTCCGCTGTCCGCAGTCGGCAGTCCGATAGTCCTGTCTCTTGGCATCAGCATGGCCGTCATCTGCATGGTGGTGTGCCATAGATACTGGCACCGCCTGCCATTCAAGTGCAAACTGCTGCAAACTTGCTATGTGATCTATCATAGAATCATAGTCCAAATTCTAGTCTGTATCTACCATCTCATCTATCATCTATCAATCTCAATCATTATCTATCTACCGTCTACCATCATTCATTATACAACTGGGAAAATATAATTTGGTGAAACAACATACTTGGTCGGCCCGAGTCGGCCCCATACCTCCAAAGCATCAACATCTGAAGATGAAGTAGGATGCTCAGCAGCTGCAGCAGGCTCAACATCCTCAGAAATTCAGAATGGCTGAGTCGAGTCTGATTAGTCGATGACAGTCAATGAATGACTGACTGACTAAGTAAGTGACTAAAGTTAACGTATCACTGTATCACCGTATCCGTATCACTATATAGACTATAGACTATACATAATAAATAATATATAGCTTTAGGCTAAATAGGTTTTAGGCTATATAATATATAAAGATTGAAGTTCAGGAGTTTGAAGTTCCCAAGCAGCTACCTGACCCTAGGTCTAAAGTCTAGTCTAAGCTAGGCTAACCAGGCTAAGACTAAGTTCTGTGTTCGAAGTTATTGAAATGATTCTATTCTCATTATGTAGTGTACTGTATGTCATGTCACCTGTCTGCCTGTCTGTCTGAGCAGTCTGACCTGATTGTCACTTGAAATGCCAAGCAGCCTGCACATTGCTTGTGACTGATGTTTCGCAATGTTTCTCCTTCTTCTCAGCGTCAATCTGCCCAATCACCTGGTGGTTGAGCTATGGCCAGGTCTAATGCTAGGGGCTCTAGCTAGGCAGGATAGTCAGAATTCTGAATCAGCAGCAGTGCATCAATCATCAATCATCAAAAAGCAAACTCATCACATCACATCATTCATCATGTAGTCGTTACCACACTACCGCACTACCATTCAGATAGAAGAAATTAATCAATAAACAATGATTGGCAATGACTGATTGATGAATTATTATAAATTATAAACTCAAAAAATGTTGGGCCTTTGAGACTTTGAGCAATTTGATGATCATTAGAAGCAGAATGATAGGATATGTTTCGGCCTCTGGCCTGACCAATGATAGACAGTGACAGATTGATAGACAGAAAAACTAAAAACTAATATAATAAAAAAATATATAATAATATAAATAAAAAAATAAAATTATCACTTCGTGTGATCCCCACCATGACATTTATACATTTTGTCATTGGCAAATCTTCTGGCATTCTATCTGGCATATCTTCTGGCAGATGTTCTGGCATATCTTCTGGTATTCCATCTGGCATTCTATCTGGCATATCATCTGGCACATCGTCTGGCATTCTATCTGGCAAACATTATGGCACTTTATCTGGCATATCATATCTTCTGGCATTCTATCTGACTGACATTCTTTCTGGCATACCTTCTGGCATTCTATCTGGCATATCTTCGAACATTCTATCTGGCAATCTGGCATATCTTCTGGCAAATCTTATGGCATTTTATCTGGCATATCTTCTCGCATTCTATCTGACATTCTATCTGGCACTTCTGGCTTCTGGCATTCTATCTGGCCGTTGAGGTCCAGCGGTGCGCACTGAGCTGGGAAGGTCCCAGGTTGAGGTCCAGCGGTGCGCACTGAGCTGGGAAGGTCCCAGGTTGAGGTCCAGCAGGGCGCACTGAGTTCGGAATTTGGCGAAGAGATGCGAAGAGCTTGGCGAAGAGTTGGCAAGGCGGAAGTCGAGGTGGAAGTTGATGCAGACATGGTCGAGGAGAAACTGGAGGAGGAGGCGGAGGAGGAGGAGAAGGAGGAGGAGGAGGAGGCGGAGGACAACAGCTCTGATAAAATCTAACAACCCTCACCTGGCAGGTGGTGAATAAGTTCAAGACCACCATGTACCATAGACCAACCAACACTGACCATTGCATTTTATTTACCATGGCCGTCCCTGGTATGAAAGGCCTCCAAAGGATCAATGGGTCCATGCACTGCCGTGGCCTGCACAATCGACAATGACATCTGACAACTGACTCTGACTGTGACTCTACAATATCTAGATTGGATGGGATTACAACAACAACAGCTACAGCTACAGAACAAACATCAACTAGACTGGACTAGACTCGACTACACTAGTAGCCTGGCTGCCTGGCCTAGCAGTTCAGTTCAGTCTCTAGCCTACTAGCCTAGCAGTCTGTGAAAGCCCGTCCCCTCAGTCCAGTCAAATCTAATAATCTAATCAACCAAATAAAAAATGATTAATTAAAATCTGGTCATGATCAGATCTGATTTGTGAAACGTTGGTATAATCTAGTCCAAAATCCCAAATCCAAGTCCATTCAATTACAGTTCCAGTCACAGTCCAGTCCAGTGGATCTGTCATTGCGCTGCGCTGCCTCCTCTGGCACACACGCTGGCGCTGGTGCCACGCGCAATGGACCAGATTCAACTGTGCTCACGACCTCTCAGGGCAACATGCATCATTGCATGATGATTCAATGATGATTGGTGTGTGCGCTGTCTGTCAGTTGTTCAATTCATTGGCCTAAATAACTCAAAAAAGTTGATAGTCAAGAGTCAAGTGAAGTCAGAAGTCGAAGTCTGAGTCCGATATCATAAAATTCATCTGTCAGCTGCCCTTCATATCGAAAATCGTGAAATAATCATATGTGACATGAGAAACATCTGAAGAGATGTATATAAAACTTCTAACTTGTGGTTCTTGCTTGCGGCATCTAAGATTCGATTGTCATTTTATCTTGCAGCTGGCATGCGGCCATCATGCAAACGCATGCCAATGAAGCTATGCATGATGGGCTGATCACCCTGGTGTACCTGCAATTTAGTCATTCCACTATTTGACAGACAGACTGACAGACATGGCATGGGGCAAAGCCTAAGCCAAGAACACCACCCGACAATTTTGTAATTTTCGAAACTTTCTTGTCGAGGCCTGTACGTTTGCTGCAATCTGAATCTGGTCGGTCTTTTTTCCAAACTGAACTGGTTTATTGAATTCTCCAAGAATTTGATTTCAACTGCACTGGCTATGGCGATGGTAGCTCCTTGATACCTTTGTCAGGTCTCCTCACTAACCCGTTCCTGTAAGATTTAATGGAAGTGGTGTTGCACGTAAGATGCATTCCAAACCAGAATTTGTCATGACAGTTCTGAGCAAGTGTGAATCTGTCAGTTGACGTGACAACCAACAGTAACTCAAAAATTGAAGTTTAGATTATAGTTTAATTTAAATCCAAGTTCGCGTCATGTCCATGTCATGAATGGCCTCGCCTCCAATGGATCCAAGTTACCATTCTCAGGGCAAGGCTCCACACTTGTGGTGGCACCCATGGCTCTGGACGCTTGCAAATGGAAACTGCCTGACTCTCAGTGAGTGAAGGGCTGACTGCTGACTGATCAACTATCTGACAGTCTGACATTTGAAAGCATTGCCGCATTGCCCACGTGACTTTACGATGACGACTGACTCGGTATGAGTCATGAGCAATGATGAGGAATTTAGTCAGGCTGACAGAGACAGACTGACTGACTGATGTTAAAAAAAACTTGGCTGGCTGGGTTTCCCTTTGAGCCAAACAAGCCAAGGGAAGTGATGTCATGCCATGGCATGCCATACAGCTCAGCAACTGTCACCAACTGTGCCAACTGCCAAGTGGTTCAGGCTCAGTCATTCAGAGTCTGAGTATGACCGGACTGCTCTCGCTCATGCAAAGTGCTAAGAGACTAAGTACGATTGCTTTCTGATGATTGGATTTGATTTAGTCAAAAATCAAAAGAAAGGTGAAAGACGGAGTAAGGTGAAAGATAGAGTAGGATTCGATGAAAGATGGAGTAGGGTTAGGATGATCATCTCCAAAAAGATGCCAGCCAGCTGCTACCTCCGCAATCAGCAAACTTTTTCAGAGCCAATGCAGCATAAGCCGGTGAAGCAACCGTCAGGTCAGGCCAACGAAAGCTAAATAGGTACCAGCCAGCTGCTATCTCAGAAATGAGCAGCTAACATCAGCGAACTGCAAGCTGAAACTTTGTTCAGGGCCAGGGCCTGCGACATGTACCCGGTGAAGCAACGGCCAGTCAGGCCAGCGAAAGCCAAAGAGGTCGGCCAGGCCAAAGGGCAAGTCAAGTCTCAATTGGTATTACAGTCTCACTCGCAGGTCCAACGCTTAACAGGCGGCCTATCCCAATCAGGCCAGCAGCCAGCATCGCACTCATAGATCGAGATGCACCACTTGGTAGACACCCACCGGCACATAGTTGCAGAATGCTCCTGCGCGAATCGCAGTGCTCGGCGGTGCTTTCTGAACTGAATGTGCCATTGCACATCCGCACCGCTAGTCGGAGGCTCTCGTGACATGATCACAACTAACATCCTCCTCACAATTGGATGATCTCAGCCAGAACCAAAACAGCTGCCCACATGGCATTCGCATTGGAAATCATTGGAATGAATACCATTGATCAACCATTGATCATTGATCCCGTCATCTTTCTTCGGAGATTGCAAATCTGTGTGCAAACATGCTGCTGAATCATCGTTTAGTTAGTGAGTTTAGTGCGGAACAAAGAACCTCCAAGCCTCCAAGTGGCATTCGCATTGGAATCATGCTGATTTTTTTCTCCAGAGATTGCAAATCAGCAAAGCACATGCACTGTTGTTTGTGCATGAGCTGCCTCTTGGTATATTTCACTGTGTGAGCTGCGGGAACTCTGAAAACTGAAAAGGGCTGTCGGCTGTCAAGTCGAGAGTCACAACTCAAGACCAAGACTTCAAGAGTTCAACAGTTCAAAGTTCAACAACCGTTGAACCGTTCAACCAGTTCAAACATGTTCAAACATGTTCAAACCACGGTTTCTCAATTATGATTTGACTTGAAACAGCCACAAGGACGGCCCTAAGCAGTTAAAAGTTGGAGTATAGTATAGTACTACGGAGCCTGGTGATAGGTCATACACAAAAGGAGTGATGCAGTGTGATGCTGTGCACGCTGTACAATCACAATTCATTCAGCAAAGCAAACAAACCACCTGACAGTAGCACTCTAGAAATCAAGTCTCCGGCCTCAAGCCAACTTAACTTAACCCACAAATGATGATGATTCCGATACGCCGATACCGTATACCAATCTCCCGATTGACATCTTCTGTTTGCTGAACTTGCTGCACTCCACAAACCATCCCCCATTTCAACGTCAACCATGCACCATGCAGGGATCCAGCCATAGTCACATGACTCATGGCATGGTTACTGGCTACTAGTAGCCAAGGCCAAGACAATGATTCTGATTATGATGATTCTGAATCTGATTTGATAATTTGAAAAACTGTAAACTGTAAACTGCTCATTGTTGACAGTTAGTTATAGCTATAGTTATAGTATGTTATAGTCATAGTAGCTATAGTCTATAGTCTTAGTAATAGTTATAGTTATTGTCCTTATTGTAATTTCTTTCCGTTTCAGAATCAGAAGTTCGCAAGATACCGTAAGTCTCAAACTCAGAATCACAGTCTCAGAGCCAACGATTTCAACCTCTCTAATTTGACTGTTGACTACGGCTAGCCGCTCACAAGAAATGCAACTTCATTCAGGCAAAATCATCGGGAACTGATGTTGCTGCTGCTGTGGTTCCCCAGCACCAGAGGACATTGCACCCACTGGCACGCACTCTCCACAGAATGCAACAACATACTTGACATGACCAAATGAAATGCAAAATGCAAGCAGCAGTGGCATGCAGTCCAGTCAGAAAGAGGTGACGTATGCCATATGACGTAAGTCTGGTAGTCGTCATCAGATCAATCAGTAGTGCCACCGGCTGCCGCAACCGCACCTTTGTCCATTTTAGATAGAGCAACCACCAAAGCTGTTGGCAACGACTGAATGGCCATGTCCCTCTTCGCGAGCTTGTCAATGAAAGTCACAATGGAAGTAGGGTCAGCTTTGTGATTCGTCATGGCCAATAAGCCTGGCATGGGAACTGAACTGTGCTCTGTGACCTGTGACCTGTGACTTGTGAGTGCGATTACTGTATCACTTCAGAGTCAGAGTCATCATTTCATTGCATCATAAAATTGTTTCAAAATAATAACAACTCCTTGAATTGATCATGATTCAGAGATTCATGATTGAAAAATTGAATTGAAATTGAAATAATTGAATCGTCACAATCAGTGACAATCAGAATCAGGACCATCATCAATCATTGCCAATCATTGCCAATCATCATTAACTCATCATAATTTGAATTTAAATAATTGAATAATTTATAGCTGAATTCTAATTGTAATTGAACCATCATTGGCTATAAGGCTATGAGTCTACTATGAGTCAATGAGTGCTTATCAGTTGGTAACGCAGAAAATCATGATCATTGATCATCGCAGAATCAATGACATTGAGTCTCATTGAGTAATTGAGTCAGGATACCTGATTGGCATCCCAAGATTGTCCTGCAAGCAGCGACCAAAGCTTCAGCATCCGCAAGCAGCTTCTTGATGAAGTCCGTGTGCTCAGAGGAAGGGCCAAGAGACTTCAAGGCTTCATTGAACTTTGACTCCAACTTCAGATATAGGTGTCCCAGACCCTCAAGTCCTGACAACATATCCGGCATCTTCTCAACTGAACAAACCATCAGCTTCTCGCAAAGCTCACCTTTTCCACCAATAAGAGATTTCACAGGTTCCACTGCTTCAAGAAGTGCAGCTGCAATTTCACCATGACCATGAGACTCTGCTGATGACAGCTGTTGCGTCGCAGACTGCTTCCGTGCGGCAAGTGATTGCAATTTGGACTTCACATCTTCATTCTTGATGTCCAACCAAGGCTTGATCTGCATGGTCAAAGTTGCCCAAACATCTTCCAACAACTTGTCCTCCATGGTGCCCATGTGGTCCAAAATGGCTGAAGCCACTTTGCCTGCCAACTCCTTGAAATTGTTCCTTAGCTACCCAAAGCAAGCCTTGATGCAGAAACAACAATGTCGAATACATTGAGACAGTCATTGTCATTGTCACTTTCAATCCAGAAAACACTGGTCAAAGCAAACCAGAAATCACCTGATTGCCAAAGTTGTAATGTGCGTTCTAGTTCTAGATCCCTAGGTCTAGATTCTAGATCATGACTGACTAGATCATAAATGACTTCAAACTTTAGATAATAATGACTACTGTAGTCTGACTAGACTGACTAGATTCATTTCACATGAAATGATAAATTACATGACAGACTCACAGACAGACATTGACAAACGGGACGACGTGAGACATGATCTACAGCTGAGTGACCGCAACTGATCTGTTGATTCCAAAACTTCTCGCACAGCACATCTGTTGACATCAGTGACGGCGTCAACATGGTCCAGGAAACATTGCGCTGATGAAAAGGGATACTTGAACTCCTCTTCCGAAGTCATCTCAGACTCAACAATCGATGAAAGCCGGAAGGCCATGACCACATCTGCCACATAGATCATGAAACACCGTTCAGAAAATGGCAAGAACTTCAAAATCTTGTGCCCCTCAACATTTGGATTGGCTCTGCCAGACCAATTTTGATCTAACTGCGTTCCCTTGACAAAGGAACCAAGCTTCATCAATGCAACAGGAATTGCCTTCTCGGTTTCCTTGTGTAAATCAGGTGACTTGAAGCATTCGATCACCCCGGCAATTGTGTACTGCGCAGCAGCTCCAACACCCTGATCGAAAGCAACTATTGCACTTTGCTTGGTCTTGTAGTGGGCACTCTGGGGATCAAATGGCAACCAGCTGGACTGCTCTTTTAAGTTGACGCAATCCTTCGGTCATGGTCTGACAGTCTGACAGTCTGACAGTCTGACATGCGACATGGCTGATTGACTAACTGAATGACTGACATTGGCTGACTGACTGATTCCGAACTGGTCCTAGTCTAAGTAGTCCGTAGTCCTAAGTCAAGTCCTGAGTCTTAACCCCCTGCTGCCTAAACAGAAGAAACCTGGTCCCTGGCAACCCTGTCCTTCACCATTGACAAAAGCTTCTCAATCTCGAAGCTCTCCATGTTGTTTGGCAAACTCAAATCCTTTGCCTTTGCCTGCAACTCAGCAATGAGCTTTGTAACTTCAGTTGCTTTGCTTGCTGCCTCTGTGTCAATCTTCGTTGAAACAACCACCTTGTGGCCCTCGTTCAGGAACCGCTTGAACATCGTCAAACTGGAAATCCTTGTGATGGGTCGGTGGTACTGCTGAAGAGTCTTGGAAGTGATACTGGAAGACACTCGGGCCAAGACAGTCTCCAAGTCAGGGCAGGTAGTGCTGGATAGATCACCAAGATTCTCTGTGCCCGAGAAATGCGCAATGAAATGAAGCATCTCCACTGTTTCAGCCAGCTTTGGGGAAAGCACAACATCGCAGAAGTAGCGCATGTTCTTGGGCAAGAAGGCTCGCAAACTGGCCAAACACTGGTCGTACTGCGGACATGCGAAAATCCGCAAGAAGGTCTGCAGGATCCATTTGCATTGCATCTTGAGTACCTGTCGCAAACGGCAAACTGGAAAGCAACCTGACTGACAGCCAATTCAATGGCAAGTTCCACAGTTCCAAGTTCTAAGTTCCAGATATATTGATATTTATTTATATAAGTATGCAGTATACAGTTTACAGTATAATTTATAATCATTTCAATATATATATATATATATTATATAATATTATATATATTATATATATAAACTTATTTTTAGAAACTGTTTAACCTAGTTATCAAGTAAGTTAGTTTTATTAATAATAAGTTATAATAAGTTCCTATAGAAGTACTACTAAGCGTACTGAATCTAGTAGTTCTCTAAGCCCCTAAAGTACTACTAAGCGTACTGAATCTAGTAGTTCTCTAAGCCCCTAAGCCCCTAAGTTTAAAGTTCAAATTCTCATCAAGTAAGACGGAAGATGCATTGTCATTGAGTCATTGGTCCATGTCCGATTGTATTCAATCTATGATCATCTATGACACTATGACTCATGACTATGAGTCCATGAGGTCCAATGAGGTCTGCCCGTCGGTCTGTCACATCGAGTCACGTCATGTCACTCAATCAGAAGCCAGCTGCCCAGCCTTTTCCAACTGCAAGCCAGATAGGCCGCTTGGGCAGAAGAAGTAGAAATCAGCCAGTGTCCCAAACCTCATCATCACAATTTGTTTTTTGACATGCACTGGCGGCAGCACACCGTCATTGTAATATTTGCATGTGGTATGGAGCAGCATTGGTAACATTACATGCCGCCTGCTACCAGCTGTATTCAACTTTCTGATGCGCAGCACTTTCTGCCAAGCAACACGTTGCCATCTTCAGGGTTTGTCAACTCCAGATGCAGGGGTGGAAAGAAAAGGCAATTGTGAAGCGCTGCTGCAGAAGCCAAATCCATCACGGATGCATCCTCCACCTTTGACTTAACTGCTGCAGTCACCCAGGCCTGACAGTATGAGACAAGCAGAGTGACAGACTGACAAACGCCACTCAAACCTGTCTCCACAGTCTATCGGTGTACAGTTTGAGAAACAATCAAAAATTCTCTGAGATACAATCTATATCTATATCATATCTAACTAAGTCTAAAACTGTCATATCATGTCTCTGTCTATGTCTAACTCAAGTTCTCAAGTGATCAAATCCAGTCCAGTCCAGTACAGGTTTGTCACACTCAAATCACCTGGCATCCAATTTACAAGTTACAAGTTACAAGTTTACAAGTACGAATTACAATTACGGATTACGATTAAATAATCCTGTGATGTCACCATGTCACATGTCTGTCACAAAAACAAAAATAACCACCGGTCACCTAGCCTGGACCCAATGAGAGGGAAAGCCAATGAAATTCCCAGGCACCATCAGCTTCTGCATCGTATGCTGCACTTTCATCACCGAATCCTTCAATGCCTGTTCCGATATCGATCCAGATTTTCCCGATGAAATTGCAAGCTCTTTGAGAGTCCGGACGGATTCGAATCCCTCCCTCAGAATGGAAACCCGGGTGCTCAAAGTCAGTTCTTGATCTGAGGCCTTTGCTGCCTCAAACTCAACTTTCTTGTCTGTCTTTGAGTTTACCTTGGACATGGCCTTGATTGCATTTTTGATCTCTTGGTCTTTCCACTTCCCTTGATCTGAAAGGATGCGTTCCAGTGTGGACACAAAAGGCCTGATTTTTTCCAACTCTGCCTTCCATTTTCCTGACTGAGCATCTTTTGTGTACACACTTGGAAGTGCCATTGGCTGTCCAGAACCAGAGGCAAGGAAATCATCAGCAAGGAAGCGCTTGCAATGTGGCCAAGTCTTTGCGCTGATTTTGCTCAGCTCGTTGTCAACTTCCACCTCCATCTGGGAACTCTTGGGTGACATAGCCTGCACACGGCCAGATGGCCCAGATGCAACAGGCATCTGCAAAGGCAAAGGTGTGCTTGGACTTGGACTTGGTGGTGGCAGCACCTTTGAAGTTCCTCCTCCTTGGGTTGCCGTCGAAGCTCTTCGTGGAACCTTGGCTGCTGGCCCCTTGTCAATCTCATCAGCAGCCTCCATTGACCTCTTGACATCCTCCTTGGGCGCAGAAGGCAACGGCCCTGGCACTGCCACTTCAAGACCTTCACTTCTGCTGCCGCTGGTGGTTCTGCCCAGAGTCTGCGCCGAATGCTGTCGATCCAATCCTGCCTCCGACATCTCCTCGATTGCTTGCAGGTACATGACTTCCTCCTCATCGTCAATGTCATCTTCTCCTTCTGCATCATTCTTCTTCCCTGCCTTCAACTTCTTTGCTCCCTTGCCCTTGCCCTGCTCACCATCTTCATCATCATCTTCATTATGCTCATCCTCTTCAAGCATTTTCTTCTTCTTTTCTGCCACAGGGATCAGAAACAGAAGCATGAGTCAATGGATTGTGAATGAGAATGAATAGTGGATAACATGTACTGTAGTGCAATATTAGTCGTGACTCGGTAACTCATCACTAATGGCAACAACGCCAGTGCCAATGCAAATACACGACTGATCAAAACAATTCTCAAAACAGTGTCAAGTTCAAGTCTAGACTGACTAGAAGTCTATATCATCAATCAATCATCATTGATCATCGGCACATCATCTCATTTCATCATTGAAGAGTCAAAGTCAGAGTCACAGTCAGATTCAGAATTGTTCGGAAATCTTCAAGGATTGTCAATGTAAGTGAAATTATAAAATCTAAGCTAAGTTTAAAGGTTTCGGTTTAAAATTAAAGTATATATTTAAAGCTTTGGCATCACAACCACCCCAGCCCAACCCCGAATCCGAACCTTCTTCGATCTCCTTGAGCTTTGCAATCGACTCTCCCATGCTCAGTGCAGAGCTTGAACTTGCCATTGCAACATCTTCCAGGACAGCTTGCTTCTGCTCTGAGAAAGAAGCATCCCTCAGATATGGCAATGACAATTTGCATCCCGGCCCCAGCCACACCTACAAATATACATATACAGATTACAGGCTAGCTAGCAGCTAGTGAAGAACTCTGGCTGGCACTCACATCAAAATGTGACCTGACCAGACCAGACCTGTCACTGACCTGTAGCCTGTATCTGTCAACTTTTGGCAATCCTTCAGTCATGTCCCAAGTCTCTTGTCATAATTTATACACATGCAATGCAGGCAAAATACAATTGGTTCTTCCGGAGGGCAGCCTCATCGTCATCCACAATGGACGTATCTGCAAACTGAGCACTGTGAGATACGGATCCTTCCCAATACCCATCCTTCTCCTTTGGTATGAAGACCGCCTGCACTTCCTTCTGGCTCACTGGGTTGATAGTCTTCACGACTTTGTGGTTCAAGCCATTCGTTGCAGGGTCACCGAAGTCCTGTGCATGCAATTGTCAGACAGTTGTCATGTAAGTTTCAAAAGTAGTAACATACTTACTGACATTTGAAAATTTATACATTGCAAAATGCTCGAGGCTCTATGATTCTATGATGGCCCTACTCTACGGTGTAACACACAAAACAAAGGAAAAATAAAATTTGTTGGTTGCACATTGTAGATGAGAATAGTTCAGAATTCAGAATAGTTAAGTTCAGTTTAACTTTAAACATATCATTCGATAGTCTAGGTTTGCTCAGCTGCAGGCAGGCTGTAAGCTAGACGATTGGAGGATCTAGCTCAGGCTGGATCTAGATTTAAGAAGTGAGTTAAAGTTCAAGCTGCAGGAGCAGGAGAAGTTACAATTACAATTTATCAGATTCCAGTCAGAGTCAGCCAGAATCAGAATGGAATGGACTTGACTTGACTGGATGATAAGATACAATGAGTCAATGAGAATTAGAATTAGAGCCAGGGTCCAGAGTCACAAATCTGTTGCAAAACAATTTGACCCGACCGGACCGCCGGAACCCACAGTTTGAGCAGGCCTTCAGGTAGGTGGAATATTCAACGAATTTTCCCTTTCTGGTGGATCTTACCTCCATCATCTCAGCCTTTGTCACCGTGCGACTGCGCTTCTTCACCCGGCTACGCCCAGTGCTGATTTTCTCCCTGATCTCATCCAAGTAGGCCAGCCGGGCTTAGCACGCCAGGCAAGAAATGATGTCAGATGTCTGTCAAATGTTCGAAAACAAAAATTATTTGTATTTGACTGAACTTGACATGACTTGACTGTTCAGTTCATAGTTCCAAATTCCAAAAATTGATCAATGATCAATGATTGATCTAAATTCTAAATTCCAAATTACAATGCCAAGCGAGAAGCAATCAGTCAGTCAGTCGGGCAGCCCAACTGTTTCCAACCGAATCAGCAAGTAGTAGCAGTGGTAGATACAAAATGGTATTGTTAGTATAAGTAAGTACCAATTACCAATGTAACAATTAATAACACTAAAAGACTGCAGCTAAGGCACCTGCCACGAACTCCTGATTGAAGCTGTCCTTATCAAGGGACGACAGGAAGACATCTCTTTTCATCTGTGGCCAAGCACGTCGGGAACAATCATGGCAATATCGGCAAAGAGGACCTGACAAAGCTATTGTGTGAAAGGGCCGGGCAAGGCAATGCATTGTGATGGAATATGCATGGTCCATGGTATTCTGTGTTGTGTCAGGTCAGGTCTCAGGTTTCAGGTTAGTTATATTATTTCTATATTTAAATTTATAATATGATTTTTGTATGATTTACTGTATGATGATTGCAATTGTAATTAACAACATCAGGAATCAGTAAACAGTGAACAGAAAGCCTGTGCCAAAGTCATCAGTGAACCAGTCACCAATAATCAATCATTCAATCAATCACCAAATCCCAACACACAATGTCTTGTCTCGTACCCAACATACGTTGCCTGTTGGCTGCTCCACCACGATTCCCATTTCCTGCATCTGCCTTGTAAGCCTGTAGCTTCCAGCTGCCCACCTCAATGAAGAGTCAGTGACAGTTAGTCAGCCAATGGCAGCCCATATATCATATATCATATATCAAATATAATTTATCATTGATTCATTGATCATCAGTTAGACAATTATCAACAATCGATCATCAACCATTCATCAAAAAATATAATTAGATTATTAATTATTAGATTAAATTAAATTATATTATTGACAAATTCATTTGGTTTGATGAGTTTGATGATTTTAGTTGATGTTTTCAATTGGATTGCTTCTGACTTATGACTTATGACTCCTTGATTGATGCAATGCCATGACTCATGAGTGTGACTCTGTGACTTAGTCGAGGCTAAGTCACTCCATGCACACGCCATTCACAATGGGGTCAATGTCGTGGGTGGACAGCCCGCATGCTTTGCAGGCCAAGCGCAACAAAGGGCGCGGCCTGTCCTTCCGGCCCAAAAACGACATGATACCCTTTGGAGTAAGGGTCACTGGAGTAGCACCTGGCATAGATGAAGGCAAATGCACTTGCACCATCTGTTCATGATGCTCTCCATTGGCCACGCTCTCAGCAGGTACATCATCCATTCCAACTTCAGAATGGGCTGGCTCAGACGGCTGGATCATATTGAGGGGGTCTAAACCAGCCATGATTGATCACGATCTTGACCTGGATGATCTTGTAGATCGCGGTGACGAGTGAATTCAATTCAATTCGATGTGTTCGGGAAGCAGGTAGGTGGCACCAGATTGAACCTCAAACTCACAGGATTGCAGTGTGCTGGAGGAATGCCTATAAGTCACTAAGTCTATCACCAGTGTATCATTGAATGCATTTTATATTTGCATATGTGACATAGTTCCAAAATGTCACAAACCATGGTGTTCCCAGCAAATTTGGTAAAATGATGTTGTTTTTGTAAAATTTGGTAAAATGTTGTTTTTTCATGTGCCACTAGTAGAAGCAAAACTAGCAAAACCTTGGTTTTTGCAACATCATTGAATCATTATATTTTTATATAAATTAGCAAATTTAGCAAAAGTTTGTTAGTTTGCAAAAGCCGTGTTTTTATGTGTTTTTATTTTGGCGACATAATGCCCATAGTGACCATAGTGACCACAGCAAATTTGACAAAATATTGCAAATCTTTGATTTTTCCCAAAAACTTGCTTTTGCAATCATTTCGGCATAGTGACCATAGTGCCCATAGTGCCCACAGCAAATTTAGCAAACTCTTGATTTTTGCAAAAAACTTGTTTTTTCAATCATTTCGGCATAGTGCCCATAGTGCCCATAGTGCCCATAGTGCCCACATCAAATTTAGCAAAATATTGATTTTTGCAAAAAAACTTGTTTTTTCAATCATTTCGGCATAGTGCCCATAGTGCCCATAGTGCCCATAGTGCCCACAGCAAATTTAGCAAAATCTTGATGTTCGCAAAAACCTTGCTTTTTCAATCATTTCGGCATAGTGCCCATAGTGCCCATAGTGCCCACAGCAAATTTAGCAAAATCTTGATTTTTGCAAAAACCTTGCTTTTTCATTGTTTTGACATAGTGTTCATAGTGCCCATAGTGCCCACATCAAATTTAGCAAAATCATGATTTTTGCAAAAACTTTGTTTTTTCAATCATGTCGGCATAGTGCCCATAGTGCCCATCGTGCCCATAGTGCTCACAGCAAATTTAGCAAAATCTTGATTTTTGCAAAAACCTTGCTTTTTCAATCATTTCGGCATAGTGCCCATAGTGCACATAGTGCCCATAGTGCCCATAGTGCCCACAGCAAATTTAGCAAAATATTGATTTTTGCAAAAAAACTTGCTTTTTCAATCATTTCGGCATAGTGCCCATAGTGCCCATAGTGCCCATAGTGCCCACAGCAAATTTAGCAAAATCTTAATTTTTGCAAAAGACTTGCTTTTTCAATCATTTCGGCATAGTGCCCATAGTGCCCATAGTGCCCATAGTGCCCACAGCAAATTTAGCAAAATATTGATTTTTGCAAAAACCTTGTTTTTTCAATCATTTCGGCATAGTGCCCATAGTGCCCATAGTGCCCACAGCAAATTTACCAAAATCGTGATTTTTGCAAAAAAACTTGCTTTTTCAATCATTTCGGCATAGTGCCCATAGTGCCCATAGTGCCCATAGTGCCCACAGCAAATTTAGCAAAATCTTGATTTTTGCAAAAAAACTTGCTTTTTCAATCATTTCGGCATAGTGCCCATAGTGCCCATAGTGCCCATAGTGCCCACAGCAAATTTAGCAAAATCTTGATTTTTGCAAAAAACTTGCTTTTTCAATCATTTCGGCATAGTGCCCATAGTGCCCATAGTGCCCATAGTGCCCACATCAAATTTAGCAAAATATTGATTTTTGCAAAAAAAACTTGCTTTTTCAATCATTTCGGCATAGTGCCCATAGTGCCCATAGTGCCCATAGTGCCCACAGCAAATTTAGCAAAATCTTGATTGTTTTGCAAAAACATTGTTTTTTCAATCATTTCGGCATAGTCATAGTGCCCATAGTGCCCATAGTGCCCAATAGTGCTCACAGCAAATTCAACAAAATCTTGATTTTTGACAAAAACCTTTTATTTTTCAATCATTTCGGCATACCCCACAGTAAATTTAGCAAAATCTTGATTGTTGCAAAGTTCTTGGTTTTGACAAAAACCAATGTGTTTTTGCAAAATCATTTCGTTTTCGTTCAACAACTTTAAGTGGCCATATCAAATCTAGAAAAACTGTCGTTGTTGCAACATAGTATATTTCTGACTTACTGTTGTATTCTTTAAAGTATAATATTGCCGTCTGATCAGCATATGTTATACAGTTTATATATTATTATATAATATATTATGTTTTTGGAATAAAATAATGGTTGATAATTGATATATTATATTCTATCATTATATTTATAATGTAATATGAATGTGATGATTAGAATGGTTGCGTTACATTGCATGATCAAATTCTGCATAGACATCCAAACGCACATGCAAAATCAAATTGATGCCGACATGTGTAGACTCAGCTTCGCCAATTTCCTGTACCTGTGTGTGTGACATGAGTCCATACATGTCCATACGGTCCATACATATCATATCATATCCCAATCATCATAAGGTCCATAGTACATAATGCATTGATTCCATAGTCCTTAGCAGTCCATAGGATTTGTCATCCGTCATCAAATCAAAAACCACAAGTCAAGCTTCAGGTCAGGTCAGATTTAAGTTGCAGACCTCAGGTGAGATAGAAACTGAAGCCAGCCCTCTGCCAAGGAATTGGTGTGTTGCCAGAGTTTGAGCAGCTGGACCAAAAATGCAATGGCAGTGGCAGTGACTGACACCGACTCTCTGACACGTGATGAACCATGTATCATATATCATTGATGTGATATGTAAGTTGTAAGAATCTAAAACATGGCAGTGAAGAACATTCACAATGCCACAGTCTTCACAGTTCCAGTTCCATTCCATGCTGCCGTTGAACTAGGGCTACTACTTGCAACAAGACGCAACTCAAGAGTCCAGATCCTAGATTCTGAGGTCCTTAATTTCTCAATCATAATCAGATTTGATTCCAATGATGCCAGGTTTCCAGAAGGTCCAGGGTCCAAAGTCCAGAAGCAAAAATTCGAAGTATCGTCTCGAATCTCGAAATTTCAGATGATTCAAAAACATATTGTGATTGTCAATTTGTCGTCAAGTCTTGTTTGGTCAAGCTGGGCCGCAAAGCACTGTTTGCACAGTAACCGACATAGCCAACTGTCCCAAGTCAGCTCAGCATCAAGTGTAATTATGCGAAACTGTGAAACTGTGAAGTGAAGCAATTAAAAATAATGCCATGCCAGCCATGCCATGCCAAAGGCTCTGCCATTGCAGCCTGTTCTTGCTGCCATGCTGTGGCTGTAGCCAATGCAGCAAGTCAAACCCTATCTTGCTATGACTCGATTCGATTCATTTAGTTTTTTCGAATTTTCACCCCAAAATCACAGCGTATCAGTCGATCATCGACTGATTGGTCTGTGATGCAAAATTCAATTCAAGTTCCTTTGCTTTACATGTCTTTACAGTTACAGCTTCTCAGCAAAATTCACTTTGCACAGAAAAAGCTAGGCTCCAAGTATCTAAGGGTTGCTGTCGAAGGCAAAGGTAAGGTTCAATTGTCTAGGTTCGGGTCCAGGTGTCTTTGACTTTGACTTTGTCTTTCTACATGAACGTCTCCCACTACTGCGAAACTTTCTGACTTTGGCGGCAGTCTTTTTCACAGAAGCTTTCCAAGTCTTACCCATTTTTGGCATGGGCGTTGACATTGACCAAGGCGGAGTCAAAGCTGGACCTGGAGACCAATTTAGGTTGTCTTGCTTCGGGCACTTCCTCACTGGTGTTGTTGCATGTGGGATCAACTTCACTGCATTACGTGTGCACGGTGTGAGTGGCCCATCAGCAACTGTATGCCAGCTTGGAACTGATGTTTCCGAAGATGGCGTCCTGTTCATAGCTTTCAAAAGTTTCCTTTCCAATGCACTGCTAGTATTGGAAATTGCTGGACTGGAGGCATGTACTTGAGCATTGGCAGCATTGGCTAATGATGATGATGCAGATGCATGCATCCACTGACCATGAGCAACAAAGGCAGCAACATCATGGGCTCGTCTTGTCTTCGGTGGCGTCAGCAAAACATCATCAGCAGCAGCATGGCTGGCCATGGTTAGGAGTTAGGAGTCTGATAGAGTCGAGGCTTGACTAACTTATTATGACTTGACTTAATTATGAATCCTTTCTTCATTTATGATTTACAATTAATTTATGATTCGTTTGTATGACTCTGACTCTCACTCTAACTTTAACTCTAACTCTTACAGACTGTCTCAACTCTGTCATCATGTGAATGGTGTCCATCCTGCCTTGTCTTGTCTTTTGTTGTGTAACTGTCAATATACAATGAGCCAATGTTTTGAGCCTGCAATGAGAGCTGAAAAAAGATACCACCACCGTGTACAATCATTGGCATTGGCTTTGACACTAGCATACACGAGCGAATGCTGAATGCTGAATGTTTGCAAAAAAAACAGCAAACAAATCTCCATTGACCAGATTGTGCACATGCGTGGTGCGCTGCATCAAACAGTACATTGTAGTACATTGTACTCATTGTACTTGTACATTCATCATCTGATCATCAACAGTTGCCAAAATATATGGTGTCCGACATGTCCCTGAAATAGAAGGCCTGATTGCTTGATGCTAACATATCACATTTCATTTCCAATCAATCAATAAAACGAATCAGGTAGACAAAATGTCTATCATAACACCACTGACTCAATGACGGCAATGGTTGTGTTCTGATCAGTTCCGTGCAGCATAGTGGTGGTAGTGCAATGATGCTGCCTGCATATTTTTTTGCCACTGACTGACTTAAGTCCCAAGCCTTCACTCGACTGTGGCATGATTGTGGGATTTCCACATTGGTGGTGCCAATGTTCTTGGCAGTTCAATCGAAGTCAAATTCACGAAGTCACCGGGCACACCGGGCAAACTGTGCAAACAAATGAAATTGGAAGTCGCCAGCTGGCTAACTACAACGGCTTTAACTACAACTGTTATCTGCTATCGATCATATCATATCATATATAATTATAATTAATCATATCATACCACTATCACATTAAAAACGGAATACAAATACAAATAGTACTGCAGTTTGGTTTGGTACTGTATCAGTGAAAATTCGAAATTGTTTTTTAAATAACAATAAGATAGACAGAACAGATAAGTTCCAAAAAAGTTCCAATTTCCAAGTTCTTCTAACTTCCAAGTGGTGGCTGATTGTACATATGCAGCTGCACTGGCGCTGTACAACGAGAAAACTGCAGTACCTGTACTGTGCAGCAACAAATTTGCTGCAGTCTGGCTGTTAAAAGAACGAGTCGGTCTTTCAGTCAGTCAGTTCATGACTGTCTTGTGTCATAGGCTAGGGCTCACATGAGCCATGACTCGACTCTTCCATCATCCATCCATCTGTGCAGCAAATTGGCAACAGCAAAGAGTTGAGTGTAAAGAGTGCCACACAAGGCAGTGGTGAAAGTTTCAAAAAAAGGAAACTTATAGATAACTTATAACTTACAACTTATAACTTATAACTTATAACTTATAGGCGAGATTGGCTGTTGTGAATCACGGATGGCAAAGCAAATCCACTGATGGACCGAAAGGTGGTTGGAGTTGTGCTTTTTGTAGTGGCTGCAGCGGTCACCTTACCTACAACTGCTGGATGTATCTATCTCTGTCTCTATCTCTATCTATCTATTATTACTCATCATCCATTTATCATCTATCATCTACCAAACTGTCACAATATCTGACTGTCATCTATATTATCTATCTATTAGTCTATTATTATTTATCTGTTATCTGTCTGTCAGTCTGTCTGTCTATGCTGTCTATCTGTCTATCTGCAAGCCTGAAAACGAAGCTATTCTGTCTGCGAGACTGCCTCAGCTACAAAGCCCTCATGTTTTGTTCACTTTTGACAGGCTGCACTGCACAATCCCTTGCCACACGAAACTAGATCTGATCCCCAGGACCTGAACTGAACATTGGTCCGAGACTGTCAGTTTTTAATACTATTATTGAAATTTTGAACTGACTGAACTTTTTTCGACATCTCAACTTCAAAATGTGCTTTGTGCCACAAGGGCCTGCACTTTTTCCACATCTCAACTTCCAAGAGCGCTCTGGGGCTGAGGTGTTTTGTACTTCGAAATTTGCTTCGCATCACAACGGCGTGCACTTGTTCGACATATCTTTTCTCACTCTCTCGCATTCTAAAAAAATTACTATCAGGCTGAGGCTGAGGTGCTTTGTACATTTTGACTTTGACTTTGAAAGGCGCTTCGTGCCACAATTGCATGCAATTGTTCAACTCTCATCTCCACAGATGGCTACGCAACCGCCGCTTTAGCGAGCCTACTTTTCGACCCTCTGGAATCCTGGAACCTCAAGTCATTGGAAAAAGACAGTGAATTTACCGCTACTTTTCTACATTTTTGGGACCTGAATCTTCTTTCTTCATCTTTCTGCTGCTTCTGATCCTTTCTCTCTTATCTGATAATTTTCTCTCTTCTTCTTCTCTTCTTTTCTCTGAAGCATCAACTTCGAATTGTTTTTCCATCTGTCCATATTGTCAGAAGTTTGACTTCTAAATTTCCAAAACGCTGGTTGAAGTCTGAGTCTGAGTTGAATCACTTTGCTGCACGGAAGGATGGCTTCCTGCTGGAGTAGCAACCCTTGGGGGCACAGGAACGGTGGTCCTCCGCACTTCTAAAACAGAAGCCCTCTCCAAGCCAGCGAATGAGAGAGTCTTCATCTGAATCGATCAGCGGCGCAGTCAAGTAACAGTTTGAATGTACAACACAATTCGCTGCAATAGCAGCAGGATTCCAATGCACCAGGTAAGCCAGCGTCCCGCACTTGGCATCTCCGCAGAGCACCTCGTTGCAGACTCTGCGGATTTCGCCTGGCAAAGGTGCCTTAAATACAGCAGCGCCGTTGCCAGCCAACTTGTCAGACGCATCATCAGTGTCCAAACTGCCAATGCCGATCTCTTCAAAAACTGCAAGGAGGGCATCGGGGCAAACTGCCCCCTCAATACCTTCATCTGCCTCCACATCATGGAACTCCGATGCCTGGCATGTTTTTCAACAGATGTGGGGGAGGCATCGCATCAGAATGGATAAAGCACAACACAAAACATTCCATCATATGAATCATATGAGCGATCTGCAAAACTTACAGTAAATCTAAAATGCGGTCTTTGGCCAAAGTTATTTTTTTGTATTACAACATATTTACTTTTACAATTATATAAGAGGTATATGGTATACGGTATGCGGGAAACAGTAATATAGTAATACTGCATACGGTACTGCTACTGGTTGCATCATCTGTTTCCCCTTGCAAACTGGATGCAGGAATATTTCTTTACACCTCCACTCCAGCATCTGCAACATCTTTGGCTGCCTTGCGCTTTCTTTGCAGCGCTGGAACTGAATGGTATGGTATGATGTGTGCGAATGCAGCAGCAAATCACAGTTGCACTAGCTAGCCTTTCTCAAGCTCAAAAACAACCTTGAACTTGAACTTTGAACTTTGAATTCAGTTAGAGTTAGTTAGTTTAAGTTTGTTGGAAGAAGCCCGGATGAGCTCTCACAGCATGCACCAGACCTTTCACTGGCCAGCGTCTGCGTAGCTAAGTGACAAAGAACCATTTCAGTTGTAAATCTCCTCTTGGTTTGGGCCTTGCCAAAAGACCCCCCAAGTATGGGAAAATCACGTTGTTTCCTGCATTTTGGCTTCCATTTTTGGCACTTCTCTATAAGTGGTTCCATGAAGTCTCTGGAAACGATTTTCGGGAAGAAAAACGCCAAAAATCTGAGCCCTTCGCGAAGGGCTCAGATCTTGATCGGTTTTTGTAACATAGCCCCTACATGGCTCAACATAGCCACCAAAATGGCTCGAGATATTACCAAAAAGGGCTCGGCTCGGTATGGCCCCAATCAGGCTTCATGGAGGTCTCTGGGTGCTCTTTAATGGCGCATTAAGTTTTACCGGGCCAAAAAACGATCAAAATCTGAGCCCTTCGCGAAACAAACAAGTCCAACCAACCGAACTTGTTTGGCCATGTTGGGTCAAAAACCGATCAAAATCTGAGCCCTTCGCGAACGGCTCTTCCCGAAAATGGTTTCCAGTGTCCAGAGACATCACCAATGGAACTTTTTAGATGGACCCGCCCGCCCACATAGGAAAGTTGATACTCTCAAGGACCTCTCTATTCACATCTGGGCCATCCATCAGCAAAGGACATGTGACATGTTGTTGAGAAATCCTTGTAATTTCGTTATCGTGTTCGTTGTTGTTGTTCAAAACTGGTAATTTTCCCGTTGGTTTGGCTGCGCGAAAGGGGTTAAGAAGGGCGACTTTTTTGCGCCCAAAAAGGGTCCCAAAAACAAGGAAAAAAGTCGCCAGTAAAAATCCCAAACCAAAAGGAAAATTACTATTCAAAACAGGACATATTATATGTGTCGTAATGTCATGTCATGCCATGCCTGTTTAGGGAAAATGATAAAATGAAGGTTGAAAAGGATACCGGATACCTGTTGTCATCGTCACTGCTCGCATGAAGGCACGAAAATACCAAACGCTCATCTGGAGGGCTTGAGCGATGGTGGGACAGGCAAAACATAAAATCAGCATCCAAATCACCAGACCAAATGCACATCCATTACCACATATCACATAACTACATGACATTTCATAACAATACGTACGTGCTTGGTACAAAACCGTTTGCAGCAGTTTGTAATAATCAGGAAAACATCAAGACAGAAACTGATTGGCCAGGATCAAGAGTGTCAGCATATTTTTGCACATCTTCCGTTGTGTGAGCTGGGCCTTACGTATACTGTATACTGATACCGCCGATACCCCACAACTGAGAGCCTAGATGCTTCTGAACTTCTAGATGATCTAGAATCTAGAACCTTGAAGTTCTAGAGCAGGTACCACCCCTTCAGTTCTAGAGCCCTGGGTTGCGCTTCATCTCGCCTCGATGAAGCACAACCCCTGGGAATGCGGCGGCATGTTGTTTTAGGCCTGGATACCGGATACCAGTCTGTCCTAAACAGAAGACGCGGCTCTTGGCGGAACATAGGCTCAACATGGCTCCAGCATGACCACAATCAATAATTATAATTTATAAGAATTAAAAACAACTCTCTTACTCTTACACTTTATATTTGCATTTACTGTGCTCACTATGTTACAAAATAAGTGGTTTCGGTTTAAAGTTTAAATTGTGTTTAAACGGTTTATCATTTATCCTGCCCCAGAACCAACCCGGCTGGTAACTCATAAAATATAATATATCATATATCATATATCATATATCATATATTATATCATATATCATATATCCATATCAATGTCAATATCTATCGTTTTACAGATCGCTCCAATACACACCTGCGAAACGGAGAGGTTAGCCTCTTTCTCATATCGCATTGCAACAATACAATGACACAAACTGAACTTTGAGGACTTGCCAGCGACTTGCTTACTTACTGCTTATTTACTGTAGCTGCTGTAGATGAGACAGTCAGTAGTGTTAGGGTCAGTCAATGATCAATGTGCCAAGTCTAGAGTTCAGAGTCAATCACACCTTGTCCGCGCCCGAGTCCAGAAAATCCAAAGGATCTTTCGCTTCTTCTTCAGCAGCCATTGTGGTCTTCGTTGCAGGCCACCTTGACTCAAAACTCAAGGTTCAACTAGAAATTAGAAACTTCAAATTCAAACGTAATTCTGAACTTGTTGTGCTCTTTCTTGCTAGGCTAAACGGCTAAACTGGCTAGCGGCTAGGCTGATGACTGATGTTACTAGTCTCAGGCAAGCACACTGCACACGATATGCCAGCCTTTGGCAATTGAAACTTTATTGTTGTGAAGGACCTTTGCCGGTTGGCAGCGGTTGGCATCTCAGCATCTCAGCATCTCAGGTGGCATTCATCTCATTTTTCTGATTCATGATGTTTTCTTTTTTTCACTTTCTAGAGGGCACATCCACTGCAACAGCATTGGGGCCAAAAGATACAGCATAATGTGATTATTTGATAACATGTCACTGTGAGACCGTGCGTGTGCCAATGGAGCAGAGATGCACAGGTGTGTGCTCCAACACATTCACATAGATCATGCTCTTCGCGAGGTTGTGATTCTTGAGCAAGTCCACGACCAGGTCCCAGCTTGTCTGAAACTCAAAACAGTGACCAGCGTCATCAGCATCAGCAGTCTTCAAGGCTGCAAAAGAAACTTCGTTCTGATTCGGATCCTCTTTGCCAAAGCCCGTTTCAAAAAGAGAATCATCTGGTGGCTGCAGTGACATGGAGGCCAGCACCGCACCCAGTGGTTTCAGGCACATGCTTGCGACCAGGTACACCTTGCACTGCAAACTGTCTCCGCTGGAAGAACTGCAATTGTATCTCACCGCAATGGCCGCATCCCCTGAGCACAAGAAGTCCTTTGACAAAGGATGTGGCAGGTTCTTGTCAATCTGGCACCGTATTTCCTTCAACAGAAGCGTGTGCAAAAGATGAACTTCATCTTTGAGAGTGGATAGCTCCTTCGAGCAGAAGCCTTTCACAGAACATTGAACATGGTACCTTGCCACAGTCTCCTGTTGCATCCTGGTTTGCATGAGGGGCTCATGGTCAAACTCTGGAACTTCCTCTTCGAATCGTGAAGCAGCATTTGTTCTCGTCATGCCTTGCTGCCTGGCAGCCACTACGGCCCCAGGATCGACAGGCTGCTGGCTGTTCAGCTTCACTCCCCACAGCCTCGCGCAGTCATTTGATAGCAGCAGTTAGTCTGGATTCTGGAGTCTGGTGTCTGAGCTGAATCAAATCATAATCGAATCTAATGATTGAATCATACAATAGCACACCATACATACACGATGCAGTTATCATAAGTCATAGGTCATTCATACATCATCATCATCATCATCATCATATCATCATCATCATCATGAACCATCATCATCATCATCATCAGAAATCAGGTTCAGAATCAGAATCAGAATCACTGAAATTCAGTTCATGAATCATGAATCATGCTCAGCATCACTATCACCATCATCATCTTAAACCATCATCATCAGCATCATTTATCATTTATCATTTATCATGATCATTATCAATGATCAATTAAATTATATGTTTAATTTTTAATCATTGAATCATCATTGTAATTGTAATTATTGTCATCACATCATCATGAATCATCGAATCATATAATTTCATCATCATCATTCATCTTCATCAGAATCAGACTCAGACAGTCCGACTCAGAGTCAAACAAACATCACATCGTTGGAGACAGGTGGATGGTGGATGTGATTGATGTGATTGTTCGATGTGACCTCAATTCAGAAATTAAGTAAATGTCACTGTCAATGTTAAGTTGAGTCGAGTTGAATTTGAATCTGGAAAAGTTTGGAAAAGTAAAAAATAATTAATCATCATCTGAATCTGAATCATCACGGTATAGGAGTAGGGGTCGGAGTAGCAGTGCGGTCGTATGAATGCATGTTCGAACGTGCCAAAACTGACAGTTGAGGACATGACCCTTTGCGCTGATCAGACTCAGCTGCAACCTCCTGGACCAGAGTGTGCACAACTCAAATTCACATCACTCGTCCATCATCAATATTAAAAAAAAAATGGATTCTGATTCCTGATTCCTGATTATATGACATTGAATCATTGAGTCATTGAGTCATATGAGAATGAGAATGAGAATGTGAAAAATCGATCGAGAATCCAGATCCAAAAAAACAAACAGTTGAGTCCAGTGGGTCTTGAGTCTGGAGTCTGGCAGCAGCCCAGTCCTCCGCTTCGAGCCTGCGTTTTTTCCGAGATTTCCGCTCTTCTTTCCGCTCGCATTTCACGACTTTGTTGGATGACTTTGCCAAACGCGTGAACGATGCTTTCAAGCCACCAGAGGCCTAAGTCTCTGAATTTGAGAAAGTGAGAAAGAAAAAGAATAATAAGCATACAGAATACAGAGTAAGAATTAAGGAAGTTGAAGTTGGAGTAAGTAAGTGAGTGCAGTAAACACTGCATACAGTGACAGTGCGTCAGCAGTACGTCTGTGGAGTAAACAAATAATTACTGTGACTGTGACTCTGCAGATTGGCAGATGACTTTGACTCTACCGTACCTATGAATTATTGTGACTGAATTACTGACTAATATTAATATTATTATCAATGCCGATGCCAGTGACGATGCCTGGCCTCCATCCTTTCTTTGAACCACTTCTGGAAAACTTTGGAAGCCATGCCTTTGCTGATTTCGTGACCTTATTATCACCATCTCGCAATGTTGAACCAATCAGAGTTCATGTCAGTGAGTGATGTCAGTGAGTCAGCAAGTCACAAGTTGTAACTGAAACTGTGAAGCGACCTGATGCTGCAAATGCAAAAATCTGCTGTCTAGCCTGCCATGTGACTCTCTGGGCTGGACTGACGGACGAAAAACAAAATCAAAATAAGACCCTGGCCATCCCTGCATACCTCCTTGAATTGCTTCCAAAAGGTGGCTTGAGCGACATGAAGGCCATGCATTCGCCCAACTTTCTGCGATGCAGCTCCACTCTGATCACCACTGAATTTCATACCTCCATGATGGTGCTGGCTGGGTTAGAATATGTAGTTTGCAGTTTGAAACCACTTGCACTTGCACTGCAATTTGCAACAGCTGGTCCAGAATCCAGAATCAAGAGTGTTTGACAGTTTGACTAAATGTACATTGACATTGACATCATTGACATGTCACTGTCGCAGAGAGAAGAGATACAGTAGTCTGAGAGTCTGAGAATATGAGGAAACCATCTCATATCAGAATCAAATCAGATTCATATTCAGCTCATAACTCATATTCATATTTTCGTTTTTCAATATTCAAAATATTACTATACATTACTATACTATACTAGACTATACTGTACTATTCTGCATGAAAAAAACACACTTTGCACTCTGCACGGCAAACGATATCATTGAGCCGAATCGAGCCTTTCCCATAGTTGCAGCAGTCCCTCAGAACTAGTCGGCGATCCTTCTTCCGTCGTCTTTTGGCCTTCGGCTTCGGCCGCCCAGGCCCAGCATCTTTGTCATCATCATCATCATTGTCGCCCTTGCCATCGACTGAATCGATATCATTTGTGGACCTCAGGTGCAAAGAGCAGCACAAAGCAGTAGCGATAGCGGGGATGGCAAAGAGACAAGATAAGAAATCGGATAGCATCTGAATTCTGTTACTTGCATGAATGATGCAATGATTTCAGTGAGTTAGAGTTAGTAAATCATTTCAGTGATTGCAGTGACCTACCCGTCTCCTTCTACCGTAGACCATCATCATCTACTGTCTACCTTGTACTCAATTCAATACCAGGCCACTTGGATACAATCTTTGACAGCTGCTTTTCGTATTGTCCCAAAAGGGATTCAGCTGCCAATTTGTGCCAAGTCTTGGCCGTTCCAAGGTGTTGGCAACTCTCTGAAATGGACTTATTAGTGTGATGAGAACACTCCATCTTAAAGATGCCGAGACGGCTGTCTCGACATGTGGTACTTGCCACCTGGACAAACTCCCTGAAAGCCTGCATGAAGCAACAAAATGCAACAAACAGTACAACAACAGTTAATAGCTCGACTTGGCTCAACTGAACTCAATAAAAAAACAGCAGAGCCTTGGGCTCATCCAATAACTTCAGTCGCTCTTGTAAGGGCCGGCCGAAACCAGCGTCAAGGCAGCATGGAGCTGACCGCATGAATTGCGTGAACACGCCAAAACCTTCGACTCAGGACTCATGGCGGCTCTCAATTCTTATATCATATCATATCATATCACTTCACTGATATAACTTAACAAGACGACCTGACCTGACTTGAGAGGGGGGGACGAAAGGTAGGTGGTGGCAAATACAGGAGGGACAGGAAGATAGAGAAATTAAACGAGGAGAAGAAGAACAAGAATAATAAAATCACGGTCAGTATTACAAGAACTAATGCAAGATCGATGGATGCTCGGTTGAGGCACTTTGTGTGTAGAGGTGTAATCCCTCAAGGATGCAACGCTCATGACTCATGCCAAAGGAATGCGGCATGTGGTGGCGAGTATATAGAGTCGATGGGGATCCGGGATGAGCATGTAGACAGCTGCAAAGCAGCAAAAAAAATAGAGATGAGATATCCAATATCACCAATCTCCAATGACATGCGCTTTTTGGCTGCGGACCAGGGGGGAATCGAATGGGGGAGGGGGAGGGGGGGGGTCCAACTTGGGCTAATAAGGCCATTTCAGAAAGTTGCCAGCACTTGGAACTGCCAACACTTGGCACAAATTAGCAGCTGAGTCCCCCCTAAGTGGAGATTCCTTACTTTCAGCTCTCAATTTCTGGGAAAGGGCCAACCACCTCCCCCAGTACTAAACTAGTACTAAAGTACATAGAACTCAGGTAGCCTAGGCTACCTTTCATGATCTGACCTAACTTACCTAACCAAACAACGAATCTGAATTTGAATCTGACTGTACTTGAATTCTGCATTGCTATACAAAAGGAACATCAATGAATTCAGTCCAGTCAGGGACAGTCTGAGACAGTCTGAGAAGCTTTCAATTTCTGTCTTGGATGCCACTGCCAGCAAGCAGAATGGGCTGAACTGCAGAGGCCGGTGCAGCCTGTCAAACTCAACTAAAGTTTTGTGATTGCTGACACCATTGAGCATGCACCAGTTTGCTTGTCATTCATGTCCGACATGACGATATGCGATATGTATTGTATTTCTGCATTGCAACAAATCAAGAGCCTGCGCCACACTGCCGACGCTCCTGCTCACACACTTAGACAATAAGTTACACAAGTAATTTCAGAATCAGAAAAATACATGAATATAATATATAATTTATAATATCTAATATATAAAATATAATATATTTATATAATATAATATATAATATAATATATAAATAATTATATACTGATACCGTGATACCCCTGATTCCAGAGCCAGGGTCAGAGTCGCAATGTGTCAAGACCTGTCCTGCCACTATGGATCTCCGCGTCAAGATGAAAATGTCTGTCTGTGACACGGCATGACCAAACCTGGCAGGCAGGATTACTGATGCAATGCAGCACAGTAACCCTGGACTCATGCAGCTGCAAAACAGCTTCAAGACTGGGCATCTTACAAATGCAAGAGTCTGCGTTGAAGCTCATGATCCGCATCCACTGCCAAAGCAGTAAGCTCTGACATTGACTTGCCAGTGACTTTGCCAGATGCCCTCAGAGAGAAGAAACATGCTCGGCCAGTGTCAACAGTCAACAGTCAACAATGATTGAATTTGAATGATTGGATTCAATTCGGTCACAGCGTGTCACTGTTCAAAGTTGAGAAGTTCTGAATTTGTTGGGGCAAGAACCACTCCGGAAAACCATGCGATGCATCCTTTGCCTCTTGCTCATTCAACCAAAGGCCTCAGGACTAGACAATGGCAGACAAGACTTGACTAGAGTACAGACTCAGGCTACAAACTACATTGCTACATGCTGGCTGCTGACTCTCACTCTGACTGTGACTGGATAATATCAGAATCAGACTCAGACTCAGGCTAGACTAGACTAGATTCTGACTCTCATGACTCATGACTCATAACTGAATCTGAATAATATTATTATATAGTTTATAATGAATAATGATGATTGAACTGAGCTGTGTCAAGTCCTGAGCCGCCTTAGCCCATCACTTTCGAAGTTGAACAAGTACCTTCTGCAAAGTTCTCTCAGATCAGACTCCTCGTTGTCTTGACTTTCACACCTCAGAATCCAAGTTAAGAAATCGGAATCAACTTAGAAAACTACACTAGACTAGACAGGACAGGACCTGACTAGACGTCAAGACAAGAATCCAGTCCAGCCCAGTTCAAAAAACACTGAAGCATGTCAGTGTAGCAAGTGTGAAGGAAAGGAACTGTAAACCGAAGTGGCAAGTAACAATACAGTAAACAGTAAACTGACTGTTTAAGTTTTACAGTTTACATTGTACATCATTAAATCAAAAATGCATACTACAAACTGCAAACTCAGGGTCCGGACTCGTATCGTAAGACGTAGAAGAGGAGGCGCCGTATTGGCTGATTGGTTTCCATCAAGAGAAACAGTTTCAACGGCGTTTGGAGGTCGTTGGCCCTCGGTGTTGTCACATAATTCAAGAACTTCAGAGCAGCAGCTGCAGCAGTATTTCACAGTATCAATTCACAAATGAATCATTCCAATTCCAATCCCAATCTGCATGAATGAATTTGGAGGACTCTGGACTCTGGATGATTGAGGCCTGAGACCAGCACCATTTTGACAACATGGTGCGCCTGGTTCGCTGTTGCGCCATGTATGCAGCAGCATCTGATTGCTGGACCTCAAAATGCCAATGCCACCAATAGGATGCAATGCAATGATGCAGTGAATTGGCCAACAGAAGAACAGTCGAAACAAATTTATTTATGATAATTCTGATAATTGATAATATAATATAATAATTTATTAATTAATGATTCTGAATTCTGATTCTGATGATGATGATAATTTATAATGATAGATGTCGATGATGATGATTCTGATGATAACTTCAGGAACACATGTGCAATCAAATGAAATGTTTGGTTTGGCAGTTCGGCACCTCTCAAACTGAGACTGCGACATCAGCATCTGTGTCAGCTGTCTTCCCAGGCTCTTTGTCTTTGGCCGCCAAAGCCCGAAACAGTGGTTCCAACATGTTGTGGAAAAGCGCAAACGCAAGTGTAAAGCTTGCTACACTTGCCACTCCAGTCCAACGGCTTTGTGCTGGTTTGGCTGGTTTGCTTGAAAGAAACAAATGCTTCAACAGCACTGTCACATGATCTGAGATGGCCCGTCTAAGTCTTGAAATGTGTTGCGACGACAAATCAATCAATAACTTGTCCTCGACGTAGACGGCGATCGTATTGAATCTCCAATCAGAGTACCCAACGAGCCTGTCAGGCCGATCAGTGAGTCATGAATCATGAGCCCAGTCTAAGTCTAAGTAGTCAAAGTCAAAGTCTAAGTCTAAGTTCAGTTTCATTCTACGCCATCTAAGTTAAGTTCAGTTTGAGTTTGTCCGTCACTGTCTGTCTGTCTACAAAATCCAAAATTGCAGATTGCAGTATCATGGGTCATGAATCATGAATGACAATGTCAATGTCGAAGTAACACTGTGTCACCAGTCCCCCCGCGAACCTCAACAACTCAATTGCAGACTCCAACACTCCATTCCGCTTGGTCAGCGGCAGCTCATTTCCAGAGCCACTGTCAGAGTCAAATGCGACTATGTCGAAGTCAGGAGGTACCTTGCCAATGACCTTCAGAATGTATTGGTTCCATCTCAACATATCATCTGCCGGACGCTGGGACATGGGGCGCAACTCAAGATTCTCATCAACAAGACCTTCCAAAGCCCTGCCCAGAAGCGTCCATGATCCACTTCCACCCATTTGGTTACCAGCTCTAACCAAGTTTGTGAGAAGAAATGCCTTTTTTGTCTGAGTCTGATTCTCCTTCTTCTGATTGGCTTCTGAAGTCTCAGCCTGAGCATGTTCTTTGCCCTTTCCACTGCCTTTTCTGCCGCCTTTTCCACCCCGGCCACGACCACGTCCTGTGCCCTTCATCTCCAAGGCCGTGTCCGTGTCTTTTGCTACACCCCATGGCCATGAACATGGCAAATCCTGGGATGACAGAACATGTGTCAATGATCAATGAGTCCAGCCGGGCTGTATCTCATCATCATATGAAACATATCATATATCATATATCAAATATATTATTAAATTATATGATTATATTAATTATATTATAAATTGTATTAGTATACAGGTATACAGTATACATACAGTAAATAATATATGATATGATATATGATATAATATTTTTTAATGATGATATATTGTGACGTAGTATGTAGTCGTTATTATTAAATTACAAAACATCTTATTTTTGCTGCATGCGCCATGCAAATGCCATTCCCACATCATTGGGAACTTGGGACTGTCTCAGCTAATGACTGCTGGCTGAGCACCACACCAGTCGAAAGGTTTGATTGCTGGAGCAAAGGTGAATGGCATGGCACTGGCACGTGCAATCCAATACCTAAAGCAAGAAGTGTGAGGAGCGTCAGGAATTCAACAATTCAACTCAACAGTTCATTTATTTTTTATCAAAAATTGACTGACTACTAATTAATTAATATAATATAATATAATTTAATTAATCATCAAAATACAAGTTACAGAAGTACAACAAGCACTACTGGGCTGGGCTGGACTCAAGACTCTAGATTAGATTTATGATTTATGTGGCTTTATTGTCAACAATTCTCTGGGCTGCTGATTTATTGAATCCTCTGAATGCAAACTTCATTGAATTAACAATCAGTTCAAGTTCAATTTCAATGTAATGAGCCATTCATCAGAAGCTAAGTGCCAAACCAAGGTGTTCCGACAGCGCTTGATGACCTACCAACCAACTCACGCTCAAAGAGTTCGAAGGTCCAAGTTCTAAGTTTCTAAGTAAGTTAGATTCTAAGTTCTAGTTCTAAGTTCCTCTAAGTTCAGCACTTCCTTCCAAAAACCAAATTCCAAATGCTTGAGAATACTGATACTGATACTGTACACTGATACTTCACTGACTGATACTGGCGGCTTGAATGTGAATGTGGCGTGACAAGGCTGACAAGGGGCCTCGAACTTTTTGACAAGCGCATTGGACAGAGCTCCATCGGCAACCAGGATAACAACATGGTACTTTGCCCCAGCCACCAGCGCAGACCTTGATGAACAGAATCTGATTCTTGATTCTGATTCTTACCATTTTTACAATATTATATTGATAAACAATGCCATGAACCATATAATTCATTAGTAGTAATACGCTTTTGTACTGTATACTGTATACTGTATGTTGTTACTAGGCTTTTTAAGATTATGACTTATATAGACTATACCCTATAACTATAACTTATACTTATATTTATATAATTGACTATAATCTGTGTCTCTGAGTCTGACTGACTGACTGAAAAAATGTAATTGACACTGATCATCTGACAGTATGAGGTCAGATCTGAATCGGAAATGCGACGAATCAACACAGGTACTGTTTGGAAGCTGCCAAGGGCATCCATGCGTCCAGAGCAGTCTTGATAGTTGAGGCCGTGAGCCTGCGAAGTCGAACAGGTGGAACAAGGATGGGCTCCTGCACACAGCACTAGAGTATCCGTCGTCTGTCTGTCTTACTGGCTGGCTATCAAATCAAATCTGATGCTGGCTGAATTTGAGTGTAACTTTCGCAAGATGGCAAACGTCAAGCGTGTTTTGCTACTGCTGCTGTCATATCTAAAGACTGAAACCTCGAAGCACATCTGGAATCTGTACAAACTTTCCCGAGATATCAGTGTGATATCGGTAGTGACAGTGATATCAGTGATATCAGTAGTCAGTAGCTGATCGTGAAGTAAGCCGTGCTGTAGATTTATGATTTGATGATGCCACAGCATCTGCAGCACGCAGCTGCATCTCTGAAAACTTGAAGATTTCAAGCACTACAGTACTAGGCACTATGGCCACTGGAGCAGCTGACAAATGACAACCAACAAACCATCAGCGGCTAGTGGCAGTATATTGCTAGAACCTGCATTGCAAAGTTTATCAAATCAAAGTTCAAAGTTGTCCGAAGTCAAAAGTTCAAGATGTTCAAAGTTCAATTCAAACTTTATCAAACGAATCTGCCGTGTCAGCTGCAAGCATCTTGGGTCACGTGCAATCCGTGCGCAATTCAACCAATGGTGGTCCCATCTTACCATTGGACCTGACCCTCATAGCCTATTCTGATGCTGGACTCAACATATCATGAATCACACTCACTCCCTCCACTCAGCTCGGCTTGGCCAAAACCATCGGTGACCTAGTCGACAAAGTGGAATTCCACTGGAACACCCCTCATCATGCCATCGAAGAGGAGTTGGAAAGCCTCTTCCTCAGTCGCAATGTGATGACCATGATGAGGATTTGGATGTGGTTCACTTGCTGAAGAGGAAGAGGAGGAAGAGGTGCCAAGACCAGGGCTGGTATGCCAATGGGCTGGCTGCTCTTGCGACTCATGCCGGTGCTCACAATCAGACACACTCCTGCAACCACGACGCTGACGAAGACCGCGACTGCCACCAGAGCCAGGGCCAGTCACACCCAAAGCCTTCTTGAAGTCAAAGGCCTTCGTGCTGGCCATAAACTTTGCCTTTGGCTTCGGCTCAAGCACTTCAGGCAAGGTACCCTGGGCCGCACGCTTTCCCCCAGCCTGCTGACTTGCTTCTGTCTTCTGAGACTTCTGAGCATCTTCGTCAGCTTCATCAGGACACATTGACAGTGAGCCATCTGCATGCACTCGGAGGAATGGAATAGTGGCATTGGCAATGGCCATGTTGTCATAGTCATAGTTGTCGTTTCTTGATGGTGATGCCGATGCCATGGCTTCAACAACCTATGATCCGAGTCTGAGTCAAAGAGTCAGTCAAACTTGTACCACTGCCGTCTAGTGCCTGCAGCCGTAAATGCTCGTTCAGACAAGTGTCTCAGTGCCAGTTTCAATCTGATTAAGCAGCCAGACTTTGCGAATTTGAATTGAATTTGATTTTCTGCACAATCCCCCAAATCCCTGTCCCAGTCCCAGTCCTTTAGGAGGACAGGTGCCTCCCAATCTGATGAGTCCATGTCTACGACCTGGATTCACATGCAGGCAGCTAGGCCAATGTAAAGAAAAAATATTGAAATTAACGCGCACTGAAGGCTAAGAACGGTGCACTGACCTCACCAAACTGCGTCATGATGCTCCTGTGGCATCAACTGGCTGATAGATGTGATAGAGTGACTGACTGATGAGTCTGAAGTCTGAAGTCAGGTTAAATTCAGATTATTCATATTCACTGTCACTGTCTGTCACTATCACTATCACTATCTGGCAAATCACCGCGGCATCATTCAAGCTGGGTTCTTGGCATAGTGACGCTCGAAGAGCTTTGTGCTTTTTTTTCCTCAGTCGGATCACGCTGCTCAAGCGCGTTCTGAATTGGAAAAAGAAACTGAAATTAAGCAATCAGAAACCATACCAGGAACAATCAGAAACTGAAATCATTGATCATTGATGATATATAATAATATTACATTCATGATTGAAATTCATCCAATTCAATGATATGATTCAAAATTCAAGTATAAGTATAAGTTTATAAGTATCAGTATAAGTACTTGTTATTTGGTTCGATATTCAATTCAAAATTCAATATCAGAAAGCAAAACAAATCAAGTCAAAGAAGTCAAAAGACACAGCTGTGACACAACATAATCAATTTCAATCATCCATTACTGAATAATCATTGTCAATTGTCAATCATTGTCATTGAGTCATTGAGTCATTGTCATCATTCATCATTATCATCATCAAGCCACCATCATCAGCCTGAGTCTGAGACATGAGTCAGAGTCATGTCAGTGACAGTGAGTGCATCAGTGATCATGATCAGGCAGTCAATCAGAGTAAATGACTGTCAATGTCAATTATCAACCAAGCATCGCAACCAAATATGCTTTGCCAGCTTGGAGCCCACTTCCAAGGAGCTGCAAAAGAGGACCAGTGCCACCAGTATGGGACGCAATGTAGGAAGCCACTTGTTCCTCGCGCTCCGCTGGTACAGTCAGACTCTGACAGTAAGTCCCTGCCTACCAAAACACTGACAGTCACCGACATGAAATTAGCAAAGACACACACGTACAGACTTACAGCCTACAGTTTTTACATGTTACATGACTTCAGATTTGGAAGAGCCTCAGAAGAGTCTTGGTCTCAGAAGAATCTGACAAAATTCCCAAAGTCACCACAACCGCCGCAACCTATCTGCTGAAAAGGCTCAGTCTCGTCCCACATACACAATTGAGTTGCCAGGTAGTTCCGGCAGGATTGAGTCAGCTGCCCGGCCACCTTGACAACGGCAAAGTCTACCGTAAACGCAATGGCTGTGGTTGTGTTTGTGGCTGTGCTTACAAATACAATATTAAAAAATATATATATATAAATAATAATAATAATACTGATACTGAATAAAATTATAAAATAATATAAATGTTACAAGTTACAAGCCTTAATTTAAAAATTAAAAATAATTTGTGAGAATATGCAATCAAATTGTACTGATGATTCAAATTGTATTTGATTTCATGTCCAAGAAGTCTACTAAGTCTAAGTCGGGCCATGTCCAAAGTTCCCTTCTGATTTTTGTTGGTCGACGGTCTGACTAACTCCCCAAAAACAGTCTTGAGCCTTGCCAGCTTAGCCACCAATTGCTCAGTGAACTGTTTCTGAAGACCCAGAACCACTGCAGCAACATTGACCTTGGACGTTCGGAGGAAGCGGCGATTGAATGTGTCCTTACTGTTGACATGAGACAATTGTTTCTACTACAAACTGCTGAAAAAGAAAAGACTTTGTGAGCAGTGACCAAAACCAAGGGTAACCACGAACAAAAGTTATTGATTTCGGTATTTCGGTATAGACTATAGCCATAGCTCTATCAGCTCTATCGCTCTACACGGTTTTGTTGCCTGTACTGTATGTCAAACAACGGTTTTTGGCTATTGGTTATTGGCTAAAACAATGCATCATCATCATACATACGAGTCATATCAAGTTACTATAATCTCCAATGGCTGGAAAACAACACAACAACACATTTTCAATCGTTGAAAAATTTGAAAAATGAAAGTCATGCAATGGTATGCCTCCCTCCAAGATCAAGTTGAAAGCCCGTTGAATCAAAATCATCGAGATGAAAAACCGGAATCGAAACCCAGCAACCCCAACATCCCGCCAAGTCTCACCAAGTTCTCCCGTCAAACGAGCGACTGGCGACGATAACAATCCTGCTCTTTCCGACACGGAACCCACTGCAGACACAAGGTGTCTTGCGACTGTGGCAATGTGGCTATCGGCTATGCGTCCGGGAAGGAAAGCAACCGCCACTTGCAGGTCTGCCTTAGAAATGCAATAAAAATCCAAACAACAAAATTTAAACAAAATTACTTTACTTCGTGTGATCCCCACCATGGCATTTATCGGATTTGTTACTGGCAAATCTTCTGGCATTCTATCTGACATATCTTCTGGCATTCGATCTGGTCCTGGCATTCTATCTGGCATATCTTCTGGCATTCTACCTGGCATATCTTCTGGCATATGTTCTGGCAGGCATTCTATCTGGCATATCTTCTGGCATATCTTCTGACAGTCATCCTATCTGGCATTCTATCTGGCAAATCTTCTGGCGTTCTATCTGGCAAACATTCGGGCACTTTATCTGGCATACCTTCTGGTATTCTATATGAATTATATGACTATATGACATTCTATCTGGCATACCTTCTGGCATATTTCCTGGCATATGTTCTGGCACATATTCTGGCATTCTATCTAGCATATCTTCTGGCATATCTTCTGACATCCTATCTGCAATTCTATCTGGCAAATCTTCTGGCATTCTATCTGACATTTTATCTGGCATTCTATCTGACATTCTATCTGGCATATCTTCTAACATTCTATCTGGCAATCTGGCATATCTTCTGGCACTCTATCTGGCATATCTTTTGGCATTTTATCTGGCATATCTTCTGGCATTCTATCTGACATGCTATCTGGCGTTCTATCTGGCACACCTTGTGGCATTCTATATGGCCGTTGAGGTCCAGCGGTGCTCACTGAGCTCGGCGGGTCCCAGGTTGAGGTCAGCGGTGTTAGTGAGCTCGGAAGGTCCAGCGGTGCTCACTGAGCTGGCGGGTCCCAGGTTGAGGTCCAGCGGTGCCCAGTGCGCTCAGACCCTTGCACTTGAGATCCACCATTCCCCACTGCGTGCGGAAGTTGGCGAAGAGCTTGGCGAAGAGTTGGCAAGGCGGAAGTGAACATGGAACTGGAGGCAGAGGTGGTGGAGGAGAAGGAGGAGGAGGAGAAGAACAAGGACAACTCTGATAAAATCTAACAACCCTCACCTGGCAGGTGGGGAATTACTTTCTTTGAGTCTTCTACTGTCTTGGGGACGGTAAAGAGCAACCAAACATCAACCAAGCAATGCCAAGCAACATCTATATCTGCAGATGATGATTGCCAGCCCTCATTTTGCTTCGAATCCGTCAAGGCCCGGGCACGCAATGCTTTTTTGCAACCCCTTGCATGCCAGCATTTCGTCCGACTCGCATCACGACGCAATGCTCTCTTAGCCTTAGCCTTGCCAGTTGCCTCCGGCTTCACCTCCACATAGTCCAATGGATCTTTCTCATCAACACTGGACATGGCTGCTGGTTCGATCAATTCATCACTGGTCAAACATGGGTATTGTCATTGTGGTCTTCCTGATCAAGAACCATTATGTAAAAGTAACATTGGAATTTTATATTCTCATATTGGCCGCAATTGTTGTAGTGTGGTGGTAGATGATCTGATTAATCTGATTAATACATTGCTTTGTTTCAGTGCATACTTGCTGTCCGTGGCCACAGAACGAAAGGCATCCCCCCATCTCTGGAAACTGTTCGCGGCGGCGGCCGGGCGTTCAGAAAAGTATAGGTTGGTTTTTGCGTTTTCACTAAAATCACAAAACCATCATTTTCTAATGGTTTCGTGATTTTCCGAACAACGCAAAAACTAGCAAAAATCTAAGTTTTGTCGTTTTCAGTAAAACACGAAAACCATTGTTTTTCATAGGTTTTTAGATTTCCCCTTGTTTTTGATCATCCTTATAGAACGGCATCCCACAGGCCGACAATGCCCACCATAATATATACCAATGTCTCGCCATGGTGGAGATTTTGAAACAGGTTTTTCCGGGGGGTTGTGGCATCGGGTTTATCACATATTGGGGGGATAAGCTGGTGGAGTCCTGGTGGAGTTTTTGGTGGGATACTTTTTTTTGGCGCTCACCTGACGTGAGCGAAGGCATTATGCGACCCCGCTCACACTCAGAACTGCAGATCAGTATCAATCGACAAAGAAGTCAGTAGGAGACTATACCCATCAATGACCCTAACTGCACCCACAAGTAGTGCTCGCCACCATCATCTGTTTGAGATGAACTGTGCAAACAGATGTGTGGCCAAGGTGTGTTCGCGTGGCAGTAAGCTAATAGGTAGAAATGGGTCTTATACAAAAAATCGGTAGAGTATGGTGGAGTTACCTTTATAACCAATGTGTGCGCAAACAAGGATGTGCAGCATGCCACAGAGTTCAAGCCATGGAAATGTTCATCTTGCGGTTCAGCGGCCAATCATCACGCCGTTGGCAACCTGGCAAGATGTTGGACGAGATTGCCTACTAATGGTTTAGAGAAAAGGAGTCTGCTTTCCCAGTAGTCATGCAACATGAAAACAATGAAAGTTCATGTTGGAGCAACAGAATCCACCCAGCATCCCTTTAACTATATCCCGCTTTGTAATGAACTTGGACATACTTGGCCAGCGGTACTCAATCTGGGACGTTCCATTGCAAAAAAATCTGACCAAACAACTAGCCGAAGAATACCATCCAAACATATTCAAATCCCATCAGAGTGGATGACACCAGTGCGTCTTACAAAAGATGGGCCTGTCATATTCCTCATATAGGAGGGACAGTTGCCCCTGACATTCACCATCATGTACAGTGACGTCGCAACGTGTCGAAAAATATTTGATGCAAATAGCTGTCATCCCACTATATTCCTATACAGCCCATATACATATTGATGACTCATGACTCGTACCTCACAATTTCCCTAAATGGTCAGTTAATCTCCAGATTTCTGGGCAATTCCTGTGGAGATTCCCGAGCAAACCATGCTGATTACCAGAGGGTAAGGCTGGACCCACAGGGACCTATGAAGTACCACCAATCGGAAGAACCCCAATTCCTGAAGAATGTATATATATATATATATGTACTATGATGTACTACTGACGATGATAACCATTGTTCCATTGACGTTGCGGCGTGAGTTCGTTATTACAGTTTATTGACATAGTATGGTACTCAAGCTCAAGCCCAATAACCTACAATGTGGTGCTCTTAGTCATAGTATAGGTTTTAATTTAGCACCCCCTACTCAGCATAGTGATACCATAAACATCCATACACCATAGAATTCCCAACTGCCTCTGGGAATCGCTGGGAAATCCACGGAAAACCAGCCATGGAGGTTTTCAGCCAGCCATGGAAATGATTACCGGAGGGTGAACCAAAGAACATCACGTTAGCTAGTTGTTGTTAATTCACATGAAATAGTAAAATCACCATAATTTCTGCTGGTGAACTCCAGACCTGCAAAACAACCAGGGATGCATTGCTTCCCAGGGACAATCAGCAAGGCCACCACGGGTTCGATGTAGGTCAGCGGATGCACCTGAGCAACGGATCATTCCGGTGGAAAGGTGAAGTCACTTTGTAGAACCCCAAAGGGGTTTTCGAATCGATTGGGAATTTGAACCCTAACTAAATCCTTATATATATATATATATTATATATATATGTATGTATTAGGACCCAAGCAAACATGCCTGGTTCTTCCATTTGTATCCAATTGTTTTGTTCACTGGGTTTTCCTTGTTGGAGTTTTTGTTCTGGTTTACCACCTGAATACATGACGTCATGGCGCAAGGCAAAGTTGGATCACTAGTGAAAACTACACGATATATGAAAACCAAGAAATTGTTTCTAATTGGTGGTTCCAGCCCTGAAGGAAATTTTATTGTAAACTGGGATCATCATCCGATGTAGCGATGAAAACAGCAAAGATACCAACACACACTTTAAGGCACCAGCCAGGTCTACTTCGGGATCACCGACCAAAAGTCCAAAAGCACTGCAGTTTTTGGCATTTTTGACTGGTTGGTGGTTTTAACCATATTGAAAAATATGAAAGTCAATGGGAAGGATTATCCCATGTATTATGGAAAAACAATGTTTGATTGAAACCACCAACCAGTTGATGATGGCCCAACTTAGCATCCAAACATATCCTGCATACGGCCTACTCATCCCAGCAGGCATCGTTGCCCGACGACTTGTCGGATCTGTCATGGGCCTTTAAGGTGGTTTCAACTGTATTGAAACATCGTCACAAAGCAAAATAACCTTAAATAAGCGGTAATCCGGTAACTGGAAACCACAGATGTCAATATATGGATACAAATATACACTTATATATATATATATATCTACATGTAATTTATACACATTAATGACATACTGTACATGTCTGATGTTATACGTCCAGAATGTACATGTCAATGTATATTTATGTACATATAAAATTAAGTGCGTATGTCATGGTATGTCTGTATGCCCGTATTCCTGTATGCCTCTAATTATGAATGTTTGATTGTTTCCCTGCGTACCTGTATGCCTGTCTGTCTGTCTGCTGCCTGTCCGCCGCTTGTCTGTCTGTCTGTCTGTCCCTCCGTCCGTCCGTCCGTCTGTGTCTGTCTGTGTCTGTCTGTGTCTGTCTGTGTCTGTCTGTCTGTCTGTCTGCATGCATGCCTGCAACATGCATGTTGGATGTATACATGGATCTAGCGCATCACTCAAATCCTTTGCGAGCATTCTTTGTCACTAAGCTCATCCAACCAAAGAATGAACAAGCACTGCTGTTGAATGATAAAACCTACCAAAGAAAAAAGTTACCCTCGCCCCAATTAACAGAGACCTCGAAAAAAGGCCAAATCTTATTGGAAACTAACCCTCTAACCCAAAAGGGCCTATGATCATTTACAGGAGGGTAAGTAGCATCCCCTTGCAGCCCATCCGCTGGCTCGGGCGGTGTGGCTAAGTCGTTGATTCGAACGAACGTCCTGGGTCCCGGAGACGCCCCAAAAAAGATCAGCATTGGGGCATTGGGGATGTGAAAAATGCGTCTCATCTCCATCCATGTCCGGTAAATGATACTTGGTGTTTGATATTGCGTACATGTAATATATATATATATATGTGCGTGTGTGTGTGTGTGTGCGTGTGTTTGTTTATTTGTTTTTCATTTATATATATATGTATTTATTTATTTACTTACCTATTTATTTGTCTATATATTTTTTATATGTGAATATCAATATGTTTGGAAAATATGTATATATATATATACATGTATGCTGACATATGGATACATATGGCACATGTTCAAAACGATACAATACATGTGATTTTCATGGGGGATGGAAACATGTTGGGCCTAGCATATTGGGGATGAAATGGCGCAAGAAAAAATGAAACGGCCATGGTACCTAAAATGCAAATCAATATTCAACACATCTCACAAACACTTCTATATTGGGTGGATGTTGGTGAGTTATTATTAAATAGCAAGAACCACAGAGTCACACAGTTTATCACACTTTACTGGGTGAACTGCATGCCATATGATGCCATATGTACTGGTCTGCATTCCCATATGGACCCATATGCCGTGGATTCCAACCGCATCCGGGAAGCAGTTCTGCGACTAATCGATTGGTGTCACCTGCCAACCTCAGATCCCAAAGTTGGGAGACGACTGTACCCTCCAGTGTCAAACATGGCGGGAACATCTCATGTCATTGGAGGTTTTAGGTCTGAAAAATCCACGATCAGCCAGATGGATTTTCCAGCCATGTTTGATTGCCAGAGACTCATGTAAGGGAATACCATTTAAAACCGGGAAACCATGCGATCTAATTGGGAAAGATTTGGAGAAATCTTAAGACATATATAACTGGTTGATGGTTGAGCCATCGCCCAATTGGGATGATTATGATCCTATTTCAAGCCACTACTTGGGATTAATATTGTTAGACCAGCAGCTTGTTCCAAGCCAACCCCCAAAAGAAAATAGTAGCTTGGTGGTCATCGTATCAAATACATTATTTTTCAAAGAAATGAAGCTACCAAGCTGTCGTTCAGCGTTCAGCCATTGTACCACTAATTTTGGAGATTCTTTGGCGGGATGAGAGGGCGATCCTGGAATAGTACCATGTAAGTATCAGATTATATTATCATTTGGGAGGTACGAGTACCCCCATAATTCATAGACCAGGCTTGACATTCATCTGGGCTTGGCATTAATATTTTCGGGGCTCGGGGCTGGAGCCATGGGGGGAATGTAGTGATCCAACCCGCGTTTTGCTGATGTCCCGTTCTTGGTTCCCAAGCATGTTGAATTGTGAAATGGGAATCAGTACTGTGGTAACTTCAAGAATACCAGCCCACAACTGACGGTTTTTTCCCCTCCAGGAAAGGTTGGGCATACACGCCGGGGTCGAGGGGGTCGCCTTCTTCCATGCCTTCGGCTTGGTGAATGAAATGTTGCTCCCCGTCGTCGGCGGTCCAAACGTACGTGGACGTGAGCCCGTAGATGGCATGTTTAGATATATATCTTTACATGCTTAGGGTTTATCTATCATCAATATGTTCATGTCATGACCTTGCCGAGCAGCAAAATCTCCCGCATCGCTTGGTACCTGGGCTATAGGGAAAATTGCGGCGAAATGTGAGATAATACATGGGAATAACTTGGTTTATAGCAATAACGAAAAAAATCAGAACATTTTAGAATATATTTCGGATGTACCACTGTACTTTAGGATTGTGTCTTATCAAAATTATGTTGAGTTTTTCTTTTTGTGTGTGTATTGGTATATGTATATAAATATAAATGTACAATCCATCATGGTTAACTATAAAGCGAATGCTATTTTCTCAAGCACTGCAAGTAGGGGATCGACAATAATAAACAACAAATTGCACATGGATATATGGTGTATATATATATAATGTTTATTTATCCCCCAGTGAATTCGGCTGGATAGTGAAATATGATTGAACCATATTATGTAAATTATATAATGGACCGTGGACCCTTGGATGTTCAATAAAAATCGGTTGTTCTGCAGATGCCACTCATTTGGACCAGGAATGACACAAAACAAAAAACAACAATAGCTTTCAAAAGTCTGAACTTGTCAAACGCAATAGCATACCATCTTGCAATTAAACATGGCTGCAAATGATTTTCCCATTGAAACCTCCATAATTCATTTAGGTATTTCCCAGCCAGCCATGTTTGATTACCGAAGGGCATACTGTACTTTTCCATATTTTCCTTAAACTAAAAAACATGTCCCAAGTTCCAAGTCTCATACGTCCATCACCAAGTTACTGCGTAAAATATGCCGTACCAAAGACTTTTTTCATCGCCTGCAGAAAAATCTGTGCACTCTGCAAAGGGATGTCCGGGTCGAATTGGGTTGCTATTCCGTCCCTTCGCTTTACTGCTAACCAGACTGCAATTGCATCACCATTCCAGTCAACCACTCGAATCTGTTTGAAACATGTTCAAACTCACATATGATAGCAGTATGAGCAATCTCAGAAACTCAAGGTTAAGAAAAAAAACATATAATTTAGAAGGTCCCGTCGCTTACCACATGTTTGCACAACAATCTTGTATGATCACGTCTGATGATGCATGGAAATGTTTGGGCGGTATCGCTTATTTATATAAAGGAAAATGAAGTATTTGCACAGGTATGACGTAATCGTCAAATGGGGAATCGCTATTTGGGAATGTGCCATGGCTTACCTCATCCCCAACAAAGCGTTTGAGGACCGGCAGTCAGACACTTTGCCACAAGGAAACAAAAGCCCGACATTTGGTTCTTCAGTCAATGTTCTCAAGTTGTACTTTTTGAGTGAAGGGCACTAAAGGATAGTAAACGAATAGTCTGTGCCCAGTATATACGGGACTTTGTGAATAATCAAGATTAATTACTTTACTTCGAGTTATCCCCACCATGACATCTATACGTTTTGTTACTGGCAAATCTTCTGGCATTCTATCTGACATATCTTCTGGCATTTTATCTGGCATATCTTCTGGCATTCTATCTGGCATATCTTCTGGCATTCTACCTGGCATATCTTCTGGCATTCTACCTGGCATATCTTCTGGCATATGTTCTGGCATATCTTCTGGCATATTATCTGGCATTCTATCTGGCATATCTTCTGGCATATTATCTGGCATATCTTCTGGCATTCTATCTTTCAAACATTCTGGCACTTTATCTGGCATACCTTCTGGCATACCTTCTGGCATTCTATCTGGCATTCTATGTGGCATATCTTCTGGCATTCTATCTTGCATATCTTATAGCTTTCTATCTGGCATATCTTCTGGCATTCTATCTGGCCGTTGAGGTCCAGCGGTGCACACTGAGCTGAGCAGGTCCCAGGTTGAGGTCCAGCGGTGCACACTGAGCTGGGAAGGTCCCAGGTTGAGGTCCAGCGGTGCACACTGAGCTGGGCAGGTCCCAGGTTGAGGTCCAGCGGTGCACACTGAGCTGGGCAGGTCCCAGGTTGAGGTCCAGCGTTGCACACTGAGCTGGGCAGGTCCCAGGTTGAGGTCCAGCGGTGCACACTGAGCTGTCCAGCGGTGCACATGGGAAGGTCCCAGTTTGAGGTCCAGCGGTGCACACTGAGCTGGGAAGGTCCCAGGTTGAGGTCCAGCGGTGCACACTGAGCTGGGCAGGTCCCAGCCAGCGGTGCACACTGAGCTGGGCAGGTCCCAGGTTGAGGTCCAGCGTTGCACACTGAGCTGGGCAGGTCCCAGGTTGAGGTCCAGCGGTGCACACTGAGCTGTCCAGCGGTGCACATGGGAAGGTCCCAGTTTGAGGTCCAGCGGTGCACACTGAGCTGGGAAGGTCCCAGTTGAGGTCCAGCGGTGCACACTGAGCTGGGCAGGTCCCAGGTTGAGGTCCAGCGGTGCACACTGAGCTGGCAAGGTCCCAGGTTGAGGTCCAGCGGTGCACACTGAGCTGGGCAGGTCCCAGGTTGAGGTCCAGCGGTGTACACTGAGCTGGGCAGGTCCGAGGTTGAGGTCCAGCGGTGCACACTGAGCTGGGAAGGTCCCAGGTTGAGGTCCAGCGGTGCACACTGAGCTCGGACGTTGGCGAAGAGCTTGGCGAAGAGTTGGCGAGGCAACAGTGGACGTGGAAGTGGAAGAGGAGGGGGAGGAGGCGGACGAGGACGAGGAGGAGGAAGAGGAGAGCTAGTCGAGGAGGAGGAGGAGGAGGAGAAGAACAACTCTGATAAAATCTAACAACCCTCACCTGGCAAATGGGAAAAAATATGCCATTGGAACAAAATAAATTTGCAATACGATGGAGTATGATGGAGCGCTTCGGGGCATAGCGGGTCCATCGAACCTTTCTTCGGGAGTTTGCAGGTTACATGTTACTGTATGTGTTTTTTGCATGTAGCATGTCTGTGCGCCCCAGATTGTGTAACGCATATCTTACCTGCAAATTCATATTATGATTGTCTTTGTCAAAATTCATTATTGCTCTCACCCGGGCAAGAAAATCCAAATGATGCACATGTGAATCTATATTGGGCTACATGTGCTAGCAGCAGGAGGTCCCACCCCCAACAAAACATGTGAACAAATGGAACTAATGATGGTCATCCCACTGTAAATGGCCAGAACACATGGAACTCATGAGGATCATCCTACTGTAAAAGGCCAAATGGAAAGTACGAGACAACAAAAGACGATTGAATCTATTCACTACTGTATTTGAAACCAAAACACCTCCAAGCTTCTACACGTCAAGGAACACATGTGATGTCAAAAAAAAACGCACGATCCTTATTCCGCACCCCCACAGGAACGGAGAGCCTCAACTATAATTTGGTTTACAAACCCCTGTCCGAAATCAACTAAAGAAACTAACATACCCATGTTTTGTTTTTTAATTCCAATAAATCTTGCTGTTTGTTGGTAAGCCTAAATATAAACAAACTTACCTAACGGGACCCTTCCTGTCCTTGAACCTCAGCCACGTCCCATATCAAGCCTCCTCCTCCGTTGCCAAGAACACATCTACCAATGGTTGTGCTGGGACCACGTTGTAGTGACCTCAACGACCCCACAATCAGCGTACTTCGTCCCGGCCAGGGAGTTCAACAAAAGCACATTGGAAAATTGGACAATGGAACTTTTAGGACGGGATGGAAAAGTGCCAAGAGAATTCAAATCCTTTACAGCTTGGAATCAGCAACTAGGACTCCTTGTTCTTTGGATGCCTTGGGCTGTCACCCTTGACAGCCCCCGCTGCTGGATTATTATCTATATACTCTGTATATGTATTTATGTGCAACAAACCGCCGACCACCCCAGCAACCCTTGCAAGAATATATTGAGAAAAAATACTTAAAAATGCTGACCGAATCATTGAATTAATGATTTGAAGGGATACTTTGACAGGATTTGGTGAGTTTTTAGATCCATTGGATCTATTGGACCCATGAAAACCAGGGTGAATGGTGAGTCGGCGGGTGGTTTTTTTCTTGGGGTATCAAAGGAAATCCACGAGAAAATGGAATCTATAGTAGTTGTTTTTCCCCGGCCCTGGTGCATACAATAAATGTGGTTTCCGGGTATTCCATTACTGCAGAATCACTGATAAGTATCCCGCATATGAGACCCAACTACAAAACAGTATATATATATATATATATATATACAAAATAGGGGTTGCTTATGCACCTTAGCCTGGAGCCAAGGATTTAAGCCAAGATTTGGGATAGAATCCAGCTGGTCTGAGACCAAAGGGGCCTGGATAGAATCCCTGGCTTGACCCCACGGTAAAAACAATGCAAAATATTAAAAAAAAACAGCAAAGGGTTTTGGAGATAAAAATCCAAAGGCTTGAGATAACCCAACGAATCATCAGAAAGAATATGTCAGAGATAGAATCCCTGGGCCCGAGAAGCACATGCCAAAAGTGTCTTCAACTGAATTGATATATGGGATGTACATGATGTACTAAACAAAAAACAACCGTTTTGCATGTGTATCGTGTGGGCTTAATGCTTTTGCAATATATGCTATGCTGATTGCAGCCTGTTTGTTTATCTAGGGCCAACTTCGAACAACCATTTTGTTAGAAACTGTTCGAGATGTTCGAGCAAAAAAACACAGGATGTGCAGTGCGAGTTCGGAGTGGCAAACACCTACAAAACATGATTATTCTACATTATATATATGATCCATATATGAATCACCAAACATTCCAAACCATTGCCGGAAATAAAATCCAAGGTTTGAGGTTTTGGAATTCCCAAGGTCACCTAGATGAAATCCCATGAGCTGAGATTTGGCATTTTATTAACTAGGCCAAGGATGCCAAAGATAAAATCCAAGGTCTGACAAACAAGCATAGATATATCATAGAAATAAAATCCCTTGGTCTAGCATCCAACATCTTCTCATTGTTTGAAGCCGTGCTCTGGATAAAATCCATGGGTCAAACATCAAATTTTCCCTGGCTGAAATCCCTAAAAAGGTTTGAAGACTTTAACTCGAGGCTCCAGCCTAGGGATTTCAGCCAGGCATACCAGACGGCTATATACAAATGAATCTAAACATATATAATATATGTTGATTAAATATTGATTACTACAATGCCGTGGGCGCTTCCTAAACAGGGTTACCCACAACCATTGGTGTCCGTCCCCTCACAAAATGACCGATGTTGGGTGATCCCATTTGGAATTAACCCGCGGCTGGGCCACATCTCTCCTCGCGAACGTCGTACACTGGAGAACTGGCGGATTTGCTCCCAAAGCTACCTTGGCGGCTGGGAAAACACATTGGTTTCAAAAAGATTCAATGGATTGGTTCAAGCAAAATTTACAGGAAAGCCACATACTAAATGGGAAAATCTATGGTTTCCTGTAGATTTTCCCTTAAATCAATGCATTGAAAGATACGTGCTATGCTTTCTATTATCAACTATCTACTTGATGATTCACTCCACTTAGCAGCTGGTTTGCAAGTGGGTTTATAACAGTTATAGGCGGGATATGATGGGATTCGTAATGTGGTGCATCCAGTAGGCCATCCCACATTGGGGTCTATGAAATTGATTATGCTTTCGATAAAACCTCCACCGAGAAACAATGAGCAACGAAGGTTGACAGGACGGAAATCCGCACTAAATGGATATAGTCGCTGTTAGTGGGTGAAGGCTATGTCCAAAGTATGCCCCTATCACTGCGTAGGATGACCCCCAAATGGTGTTTTACGGGATAATTTATCAATTACTGTGCTTTCATGTGCTTTCTATTTTATAATTTGGAGCAACCCTGGAATCAAAAGATGGACAAGTAAATTCCTGGCAAAATGCACAGTCAGAACTGCTTGAACTTAAAATCTATGGTTGAAACCCCTGGAGGCAGGGGCCAGCAAATGATATATAGGTCTCTGTTGGTGCTTGCCTATAGGCTAACAAGTGGATTTGTGGTGGATATGTCTAGAGTTAGATGGGCTATCATAAACAAACCTAAAACTGCTGGGCCTGTACGGGCGGGAATGGATAGAAATACAAGTGATTGTGCCGGTTGCCAAAGAAGATTCGTAAAAACAAATCAATGGAAACACGTGGTGTTGTCTCCAAACGTGGAATTTCAATATTTGATCTGTTTGGTAGTTTCCCCTGAAACATTGGAAAGTCATTCTATTTCTATTTATTTCTAGGGTTGACCATAAGCACATGTGACACCATCAGGTAATTTTTTTAAGCATCAAATGTCGTCCCCCGCTTTTGCTTGGCAAACTCCCGGTTTCTGGTACTTATGGCCCTTATGGCCAATAAAATATGCAAACTACCTATATAGCCTATAACCTGTAGCAAAAAAAATCTATGCAAACTACCTAGATAGCCTATAACCTATAGCAGAAAAAACAGTGATCGGAATGCAATATAGAAACAATCCCTCACTCAAAATCGAACAAATAGAACATATTTGAAATGAAACATACCCTCCGCTAATCAAACGTGGCTGCTTGGAAAGTTTGTTTTGTTCGATGCTTTTCCCAGCTCTAAAAGAAGAAAACATGGAAGAAGAAGAAGAAGGAGAAGAAGGAGAAGAGGAAAACGAGCGGATGCAAAGGCACTCACCTGGCCGGTGGGGAAAATTACCTTACTTCGAGTGATCCCCGCTCTGACACAAAATTCTGACATAGTTTCTGACATATGCTCTGCAGCTCCGGAGCTGGGGACAGGGTTCGGTTCCGGGTTCGGTCTCACAGATTCCCTGCTGGCGATATGGCGTTGTCCAGCGAGGAAGAAGAAGGTAGTGAGGGAGTGAAGAGAGTGAGTGAGACAGGAGTGAGTGAAGGGTTGCACTTGCACTGTTGCACAATTGAACAATTCTAGACCCTCGGGAAAAAGGCCAAGGAACTGCGTCCGTTCTTGGCGATGGACTGGTCCTGAGATGATCGTCGGGGAGTCGGGGACCCATCTTTCAGGGCTGGCATGATTTTGGCATATCGACATATCATGATAATGATATCATCATGCTATTGCTAATGCTAATCACATGTTCACTATACTTGGAAGTTTTTCATTAGACAAGAACCACAAACATGTGCTAATCAACATACCACTTTGTTCACTATACTGTACTGGTTCATTATACTTGTCTTGGTGCATATTTTTTGCAACACCACAAGCATGTTGAACAGCAAGACGTATCTTTCAGCGATTTTCTTAGACCACCTCGAGTCGTGACCTCCTTGTGGCCATGAATTGCTGGCAAGCCCTGGCTGCTGTTTTTTTCCCGCAGCGATTGCATAGTTTATAGTAACCACCAAAACAAAAGAAGACTATTCAAATTGACACTATACATGTACAGTATTATATATATATATCTTCAATAGAATATTCTTTTTTATTCTTTAGTTGCTATAAGTCTAATTATATCTAATTATGTTCTCGCTGGTAATTTAACATAGCCATGGAAACTGGCCAGTTTGTAGAA
>CAMXCT020001990.1:310000-642500 GCA_947184155.2 Cladocopium goreaui
TACTTATTTGCGCTCATCCTGTTTCAATATCGAACTTTCCCTTTCCCCTATCTGCCCGTCAATTTCCTGCATCCATTTCGCTTCATACGTAGACTTACCCCATTGGCCTCTCCACCACATCTTACGTTTTCATTCTTTCAATACCGGAACTTCCCCGACATCAGCAACTTCTTGCATGCATCTTGTCTCAGCATCTAAATTCCCCCCACCCTGTGCCAGGTCCAAAAAAACGCGCACGGGTTCCAAAAAAGAAGGCGCCAAGATCCAAAAACATCCAGCCCAATGTGAGCGCCTATAACAATGGAGTTTCCCCCCCCCACCCTGTGGAGGCAAGGTCCGCGAAGCAGGTGCACGGGTCCAAAAAAACAGAAACCGAGCTCAGAAACAATTAATTTGGCTGTCGAAAAAAAATCCCTGGGTCCAGCACAAATACATGCAGGTCGAAAAAAAAAAATCCCCACAGGGTCCAGAAAACACACAAGCAAATCCCCCACATTTTTTGTGACCCTAGGTCCAAAAAAAAATCTGGTTAGGTCCAAAAAACATGTACAGGTCCAAAAAAAGGGTGCCCAGGTCCAAAAAACATGCATCCCTACAAAAAACAGTGCCTAAAAACAATGCCTTAAAAGTTGCCACCGGCCGGTTGCCCCAACGGCGACCAAGGTTCATGTCCTCTTCGGTGTATTTTGTCAAACCCAAGGACTGCACTGCTTCCAGCAAACGCCTCCCCGAGACCTGGAGACGAGTGAAGCATAGGAAGGTAGGACAAGTAGGAAATAGTAGGAGCAGGTTGCCCATCGGCTGCTAATATGCTGCTAGTCAATGAAGCAATGAGCCCATGTTTCTGCTCGTCACCCAAATCAAAATTATAGGCCGGTAGGACCGTATATAATAATAATATATACAGTACACGAGAGTACCTGATAGCAGGCTGCGTCCTTGGATGGTTATCTTCCAGTTCACCCTTCCCCTGGTTCCTATCTCACGGTACCCCAAAACGTTTACAAGAAGGAAAAGTAGGGTATGGCAACAAAATGATTGGTTCTTAAATCTGTTTTAAAATGCACACGCGCAAAATATCAGTTATATTTTTTGTCATATGTTCACGTATCAAACAGTCATTTGGCTGGATAAGCCATGCTCTATATTCATAGGATGCATCATCATTGCCTTAGCAAGAACCATGTTTGGTTCTGATGCATTGATGCGATCAGATCCTACCTGGACCAATATTGGTTGATATCACTTGGTTCAACAATAACACCCGAGGTTACATAAAGACCATCATGGCAATTGGACATCCCCTATAAATGGAAGTTTATATACTTGAATATACGAAATAACTTGTGAATTATCCAATTTTTCGTGGCAGGCACAGTATTTGGTGAACTTGTGGATGCCGTTTTGAAAGGGTCAACAGGATCGTTTTCTGAAGCTGTCGTCATTTTTGGGACATGATGATGATTCTGTGTCCCAGGTGCAGCACTTCGGATGTCTCGGGTTAGATTTTCGTGGCAAGCGCACTACTTTGAAACCTTGACAAAAAGCGGCTGAAACCCAGGTAGTACATCGTTTCTTACATTTTCAATGTTTACTTATCGTGGTGCATTGTTGAAAATCTAACATTGCTCGCGCAACCCTCTCGTGACTTTGGGCGTGTCGGATCGCTCTCGTTGTGGCGCGGTGCTAATTTTGTTATCGCTCGCGGAACCTTCTCGGCACTTTGTGCGTGTCAGAAATCTTTCGTTGTGGCGCGGTGCTCATTTTGATAATCAAGGAGATTTTATGCAGAGATCTTGGCAAGGATATCTTGTATAGAGAGCTTGCGCAGAACCTTGCCACGAAGACCTCTTTTTGAGATCTTGCGCAGAGACCTCTTATAGAGGTCTTGTGCAGAGATCTTGCCGAAAGGATCCGAAAGGTCTCTTACAGAGATCTTGCCGAGAGAGCTCTTACAGAGAGCTTGTGCAGGGATCTCTTCAAGTGATTTTGCCAAGAGACCTCTTATAGGGAGCATGAAGGTCTCCGTAAGAGATCTTGCCGGGAGATGCTGTTTGGAGGCAAAGATCTTGCCAGACCTCTTGCAAAGATCTTGGGCAGAGACCCGGTGAAGAGAACAGAAATCTTGCTCAGAGATCTTCATAGAGAGCTTGAACAGAGACCTTACTTTGAAATCTCTTGCAGAGATCTTCGGTGGAGATATCTTATAGACACCTTGTACAAATAGCCCAGCCAAGGCATCGTGCACAGCAGCTTCTACACAGAACCTGTCAAGGAGATCTTGCACACGATCTTCTACAGAGATCTTCGCAAAGGGAAAGGGAACTTGCAGAATCTGACCTGGTATCTCTTTTTGCCCTTGCAGCACCTAAGCTTTTCACCATTATTTCAAAAGATCCTTCTTGCACACTGTTTGGGGTCTCTTGCATAATTGATGGTAAGAACCTGTTTAATCAATTTGTCATTGTTCGATCAATAATTTTGATGGCAGAATCAGTTCAACTTTCAAGTGGTTGGAAAACTCTTGGGATACATATTTGATATATTTCAGAAGGTATGGATATAATTTACTGATATATGATATAGCCATAGCCTTCAACCAGTGCTCCGAACAGCTCCCTCCATTCACCACCAAACAGTTTGATCACCGAATTTCTGCTAGTGCGAATCCTAAAAGTGTGTTAGTTAAATCCCCAAGCTGCTGGCGGAATCAACTCAATATTAAATATACAAAATCCATGAGCATCCATGAAAATCCATATTTATGCTGCGGTTCTTCTGAAGTCCATTAAAACACATGGAAACCCATTAGACATTGGTAAAATCCAAAGTTTTTATAGTTCTTGGTTTTGTTGCTGAAATCACGTGAAATCTATTAACTTCCATCAACCCCCGTCTAAATCTAGATCCAACTAATTTCACTGAACATCCATTGAATTGCACCAAAAACTCATTGGAATCACATTCGCATCCACGCTGAAACAACCATTGGACCATTACCATCCAAGTTGTTAGTTGTGAATTGCTTAAGGAAGCTCCAAAAGCTTCCTAAACATGTTCCCGATTCCCCCAGATTCGTGGAGTTTCGATTGGAACACACACACACATATATATATATACTATATATGTACTAAATATATATATATATATATATATCCATCCCAAAAATCTCACCGACTACCCCAGGAAAATAACAATACAATATATTAAATATGAGTTGAGTCCCTACTGCTGATGGTATTGGATGGTGACTTGCCTATAATTCCCTACAAAAATCAGCATTGCTGTTGCAAATCACGCTGCCAGGGCACCAGTTTGTTGGAGGACGTGGCCCCCAGCCGCAAACGCAGTCGATTGCGCACCGCCTCGACCTGTTCCTTGGTGCGATGCGCCATCGCGCCGGCCAAGAGCTCGTTGTTTTCCGGGTCCTGCTCACTGCCTTAACCGTCAGAAAGAACAAGGGGGAAAAGGAACAAGGGGAAAAAAAACAAAATGTGGTGATACGTTTTTCGTCGGAGAAAAAACATGTGTTTAGCAGACATGAATCTTAAAGAAACAATGGTTTTGCGAGGAAAATGTGTGATTTTGATGGATTTTAACGAGCACCAATAAAGACTTTCACCACCCCAAGTTAAGCAAACATAGGGATTGAAATGCCAGTAATGACTTCCGTTTTGCTCAAAAGTGGCAGCATAGAACGAACAATTCATTCACCATGCTGCCAGCCCAGGATTCTTAAAAATTGAATGATTAACAGGACCCTTAGAAAAGAGATGCTTTCTATGGGAAAACATGACTTCAGTCTTCATCCTGGGCCCTGCCATTGCTCACCTTAAGTACCCTGCAAAAACACGGCTGAGCATGATACCACAACCATCCCCAACCTACGGCCAAAGAAGCATTTACTTCAATCCGGTTTACTGAAAACCTTCATTTTTTTCCTACGGCATCACAAAAAGTCTAAGGTTTTAGTCATGGTATTTTTCCTCCTGTCCCCATCTTGTTGATCAATGTTGATGAAAAAATCATCCCCGGATCTCCAGTGCATTCGCTTTCGCAAAAAGCTCGGTCGCCTCGTTCATGTTCCTCGTCTTCATTGAGATCATCGCTAAGTCCGGTCCCGGCACCTGAGGGGCCCAGAAAAAGATAACACGTACAAACATATTATATTTAATAAATATATAGTATACATAATATTATCATAATATTATACAAAAAACACAAATGGTAATAAACATACTTATGATACCGCACAACAAAATCAATGTAGCATTCCAATTTCTATTTGTATAAAGATTTATATATATGGGTATGTCTCAAAATGAGGAGTGCGGCCCGGGAAGTTTGACTAGGGGGTATGATTCGTGGGTATGATTCGGGGTATGGTTCGGGGTATGGTTCGGGGGTATGGTTCGGGGGTATGGTTCGCGGCCCTTTATGTACCTATACTTAGTCCCAAAATCCCAAAAACATCAGAATGTTGCTAATTAATGCTATCTATATCATGCATGGAGTATATGGGTCTCAATGGCCCTGGGATCGATTTTGCGTGCAATGGTGCTAGTGAAGGGTGTGCTGCACGCTGCAGGGTGCAGCTGTTAGAGTGGCGTGTCCGCTCTGGAGCTGGCTGGTGGTGCTGCTGCAGGGTGCTGCTTCAAGGTGCTGCAGTCAAAGTGGTGTGTGCGCTTTGGAGTTGGCATGTTGGTGCCATCGCAGGATGCCACTGCAGGGTGCCGTTCCCGGATTTTTCTCAGAAGCAGCAGGAGGCGTAGTGTAGCCCGTGGCGAATGGTTGCAAAGAAAAAGATTTATGCTCACAAAACACAAGTTCTGATCTTGCAAATGTACCAAGGTTCAGAATTGGGAAGTTTGAGGTATGATTCGGGTATGATTCGGGTATGATTCGGGGTATGGTTCGGGAACCCATGTTTTTTTGGAATTCAGGAAGCTTTGTTGCTTGAGTCTCTTTTTCCCACCGTCAACCTACCACAACTGCTACTTAATAGCAGACAACACAGCAAGCAGCCAGCCACGCAGCCAGCCAGCCGCAACTAGCCAGCCCTATAGCCAGCCACCCAACCAGCAGCAGCAATTGCCGTAGCCACCTAGCCTAGCCAGCCACGCAGCCAGCCACCTAGCCAGCCAGCCAGCCTCACCACTCATGTCGTGAAGGTATGTGAAGGCAGCCAGGGATCATCGGATCTGGCCAACACTTGTCAATTGGCTTGTCACGTCCATTAAAACTAGTGAGGCCATGCAATCCCAAACGATCCCAAAAGAAACATTCATAATCGTGATTTTTGGGGGTATGATTCGCAGGTATGATTCGGGGTATGGTTCGGGGTATGATTCGTGGGTATGGTTCGCAGAACTCGAACTTCCCACCCTTACTAAAATCTGCACACCTGAAAAAAAGACACAGCCATATATATATATATAATTATAATACATTTAAATATACGGGCTTTTAAATATACTAACAGGTATTTTAGACTACCTCCGGGAAGGTTTTCCTTGGCCCGCATGGCCATTTAAACATACGGAATCCAATTTATTTAAACATACGGTATCTACATTTACTGTAAATATACGAACTGGTATTTCAATGTATTTCATACTTCCTCCGGGGCCTCGTGGTCTGGCCCGCACTCCACATATTGAAATGTCCTTACCGTATAATCTATCTCACTCTCTCTCTCTCTCTCGCTTTGTGTGTGTGTATCATTGTGCCATTTTAGAACATTTTCCGTTCCTACTGTTCTCATGTGTCTGGACCATCAGTTGTGTTGATATGTGGTGATGACGTCCAAAAGGTCGCCATCGTGTTCTTGCTCCCGGCAACCACACCAATACCTGGGACTTTGGATAATTTTCACAATCTTGACCAAAATCATTTAAAACAAGGTCATATCTCAAACTTTCTTAACCTGGGTCACTATATCATAGGGGAGAGAAACCAACCCAAATATTTCCCAGCCATAAGTTCGTTTATTAACTATGCTATGCAGATTTATCATGATCTAATAATATATATATACCATAAATTGGTGGGGAAAGAGGTTTTGGTTTTGCACCAAAACCACGCGACTTCCTGGCCCAAGTGGTATGAAGCTAAGCCAAGAGTTCGGCCTGGCCAAATGTTCCATCAGAGGTGTTTGAAGTTTTTCCCCAACTGCCAGGTGAGGGTCTCTACAGAGTTTAACAATACATTCCGCCCGAACGGACGCATGGAGACACACGTGCACACCAGTTTCCTCGTTAGCACGTCATCACCAGCCTATACACAGCCAGTCTATGGCGAGCCAGCTCTTGCCCCCCGCCGGACCCGAACACAATGGCGAGCGGACGCGCCGGAACCGAACCCCATGCCAAATAAAATGCAGGATAGAATACCAAACAGAATGCCAAATAGCTAGATGCAATGTCAAATAGAATGCCAGCTGCAATGTCAGATGCAATGTCAGATCAAGTGCCAGATAGAGTGCGCAATAGAGCGCCAGAGAGAAACCAGATCAAATTCCAGAAAGAAGGTCAGAATACATGTCAACCAGGATGCCAAATAGATAGAATGTCAGATAAAATTCAGATATATTCAGACAGAATGTAAGAAAATATGCCAGATATGATATCAGAAATATCAGAATATATGCCAAATAGAATGTCAGAACATATGAAATATAATTATGTGAGATTAAGTGAGATACAAGTGTCACAATACATGTGGATAAAAGTGTCAAACATAATGTCAGAATACATGTGAGTCACTGTGTCAAATAAATACTTCAGAAAAAATGTCGAATAGAATGTCAACAAATAATATGCCAAATAATTTGTCAGACTGCATGCCAGAAAATATGACATATATAAATATATATGTGTATATATCTTAGCACGGTCAAAACGCAAAACGCAAAACGAGTGTTCCGGAACGCGAGTTCCGAACGCAAGGGTTTTGGCTCCAGAAGCCTCCCAATCCTTTTTTCTCCTTGCACAAAGGATCCGCTGCGTCACATAGAATTTTTCAACTGTTTTTCAAAGCCTTCTTTGACCTCTGTTAATAGCAGTACGCTGATTTTTGTTCAAGGTTTGAACTTTTCTCTTTCAGAGAAAAAAGGATCCGGGAAGGAAACCTAACTTGCCCCACAAACCTAGTGAGGCCAGAACCTTTTTCGCTTCGGTCAAAAAGGATCCGGAGTTGGGAAGATCAACTTTCTGGTGGATTCATCCACCATTTTGAGCCCATAAGAGCTCTCAAAATCCTTTTTTATTTGGGGGGAAAAAGGTTTCAGTGTCCAGGCCCAGGAAATACATTAACTTTGATAATTGGAAAAAGGATCCACTCAGAACGCGCGTTCCGGAACGCAAGTTTTTAAAACGTGCGTTCCGAACGCCAAACCGTACCGAAGGAACAATATATATATATGCCACGGTGGCGGTCAACCAAGGTAACGTGCTGTTTGTAAGCATGATCTATGGCCAGTCCACTCTTGTAGCTGGGAATGATCGGGTAACTCACTCAACTTCTATGGATTTTCCACTGAACAGCCGAGCGTCTGATGTGAAACTTATTCTCCTGCACGGGTGAGGCACTGGGATGACCCCTATATTGGGCCTTTCATTTGAGATTGATTGAAGCAAGACATTGTTCTTGCACTACTACAACTGGGATACACTGAAATGTATGTATATTGATAAACCAATGTGTACCGTGACATTGTACACCAACAGTAGGCAACCGAGAAGCAGCAGCACAAAATCGAACCTGAAACACTCATGGAGGCGGTCAGACTGAATTTACCTGAAAGAACAATCATCGTGAAACAACCAACCCTCCAAAAGTGACCCCTCCAAAAGTGACCCCTCCAAAGGGTTTATTAAGGGCATGAAATTCCTAGTGATATGACCTTAAAGTTCCCAAACACGGAAGGTTTGGAATCGAGTCAGCAAGAAGTTCTAATGGGGAGCATTCCGCCATCAAACTAAGAAAAAGATCTTCCAAATTCTTTGCGCATGAATGAACAGCTGTCAATGCAATCCAAGAAAACTCGATCATCCAGTGGTTTCGATCATTTCGGGCAAACATAGCTTTACCGACTAGTGCGCCACTGCAAAACTGGATCAACAGGACATTCCCCAGAACCTTGGTGCGATCAACTTTCTGGGCATACTTGTCCCTAATAGTCTTGGAAGGAAACGGAATTCTTATAAGGGATTCATACAGGTGTTTCATGATGTTTCATATTTGATGTGTTCGAAATATATATTTACCGTTACAATTTATCAACAAAAAAGAAACCAAGCCTCTGCCCCCCCATCTCCTGCGTGGAGACCAAACTTCTCACGCCGATGCTAGTGCTGCACATGGGATCGTCCAACGACGAGGAGTTGCCCAAAATGCCGGCCTTCACGTGGTCGTGGGATCCTGGAGGCTGAACAGCATGGCTGATGTATACAGGAAGGGGCCCACCAGGTCACCTGTTCTTGTTTTGGTTTATAACCCCATGCAGAAAGCAAGGTCACACCGTCACGCCGTGGGTAGCGGTGCTGGTGTTTTTCAGCTTCAGCTTTCTTCTTTTTGTGAAACAGCTCTGAAATGTGAGACAACGTGTCTCCCTGACGGTTCCTACGCCATTGCCAGCTAAATATCCAGCCCCAGGGCCGGGTATTGATCTTTTTCGATGTTTTGTCTTTGGCTTTGATTTCAGATGGAACATATTTCTTCATATCCTGCCATGCTGCCATGCTCTGTCCAGTGTTTATCTGAGCGAGACTAGCAAGAGCGAGATGGAAATTACTTTGGGAAGCGCAGCAACGTAACATCACAAGGGTGTCATATGTTTATAGCGTAGATGCAAAGGCGGGATGGAAATTGCTACGGGAAGTGCAACAATATATCGTCGAAGAACGCACAGGATAAAACGTTATTAGCCCACCCCACACCCCCAATCAACATCTATCAAGCACACAAAAAATCGCTAAATTACTCAGCCCCGCTATCAACAGCGTGAGCCAAAACAAGTCACATTATTCAAACAGGTTAAGTCGATGCTCCTATGGAGAAATCAACCCAATTGACCTGCCATGACCATCCATGACCAACCTTTCAAATAGCAATTGAAACGATTGAATATGACCCACACCGGATACCCGACCCATTGATCAGGGTTGCTCCCAACAACCTGGATACAGTAATTACGCTTTAGGGCCATTCACCATATATCAGGATGGTCCCATTAAAAATTAAAAACTCCATGTGCACGAGCTTTTCTATTGCCACGTTGATTACCAGCGGGCCTTTTGCTACATAAAGAGGCAGCAAAAGTCATGACCATCCCTGGTTCCTAAAAGAATTTCCCAAGTGGTGTGGGATTGGAAAACAAAACATGATTCAAAATAGCTATGGACCATGGTCCATTTCTAGATGATCTATGATTACTTTCGTACCTATATATTTTTGTTTAAACACACACAAAAATATATCCAAGAATATGTATGCTTACTCAGCTTACTCATGTTTCACTAAATCAGAAAAATGCACACATACGCATACATACACATACATATATGCACATGCATCACATTACATTACACTACATTACATTAAATTGCGTTACCTTACATTACAATCCCGTACAGTATATTATACATATTTGTGCTTTTACCTTGCGATTTTTACAGATATGCACACACACACATATATATAGAATATATATAGATAGATATATGTACACAAACACATATGTATATATTATATTATATATCAAATGTACATGTATACAATACAATACAGATATGTGTCCTGAATGGGCTGCTTGACTCCCCACATGGCATTCATCCGACAAGTCGCCGCTGGAACCCTTGGAAGCCGAGTTGGAAGCGACGGAGGCCTCGGGATACACCGCCAGGAGTCGCTGGCGGAAGTCGAGCCAACCTGGGCGTCATCTCTGGGTTCGTTTGGGCTGATATGTTGGATGTGTATTAATACAATGTGTGCACATGTGAATTTAGAAAGATAGATGATAGATGGATGCATGGATGGATGGATAGATAGATAGATAGATAGATAAAACGTATATATACATAAATACACACAGCAAGTTCATTGCAAAACATGTTCTGTTAAACCATTCGAAACCGGAAAGAACACTCTGGTTCTGGCGGAATGTGGTGGATTTTTTTTGGGAGGGGAGGGGTGGGATTTGAAGTTTTTGTTTTTACACGGGCAATCAGTGAACGGATGGGATGCGTTGAAGGAAAAGAACAACATTTCAAAATTTCAAAAGTAAGTGAACAAAACAAATACATACAAATACCCTTATCCAACCTAGAGCTGCATCTCTGCTTCATCGGTATCATCCTCGACATAGGCAGCCCTTTGAAAATCCACAAGCTTCAGACTGTGTCATATCTTCTGAAGAGAGTGATGCTTAGCCACGAAGTGACGAACTGAATGCTTCTCCAACAGAGACAACAGAACCTCCAAATTATCTGGTTTGATGGTATACCTACCCCTCTGAAAAATATTAGTCAGTTGGGATGATTATTTCCAATATATGGAAAAATAAAAAATGTTCCAAACCACCAACCAGTTATCCCCTGCTTGCTGGCAAAATAATGTACTCCCGTCGTGCAAACCACATCATCAGTGGCTGATCATGGCTGATCGGAGCAGAAGCCTGGAACACCCTGGAAGCCTGGAACTTGTGTGGGATTATATACTGAAAGCATCTGCTGAATTATTGAACGCAGGATGTCCAACATGGATTTATGGCTAGAAAATAAAGGCCATTGGACCATTGAATTGACTGCAGCCAAAGAACTATCATCCAAATATTCGGCGAATCCTTCTCGGTCCATGGTCGCCATGAGAAGCGGGAATGAAGTCCTATTCCAAGGGGGACTCCAGCGAAAACATCGATACTATTCATTCCACACACCCTTCGACAAGCGCATCTGATGCAACGACGCTTCCCCAGGTTGGTTGCTCTCTGGCTCATGGATCATCAACCATCCCTGATACCTTAATTTTGCCTTGATGAATTTTGAATTCACATCGGTGTGAAAATCCGTCAGCTTCACCAGGAACATGATCTACCAATGATGTTTTTTCATTTCAGATAAATTCTTGGCACCACATGATGCAGATCCCTTGTACCCGAACGGTTTCTCTCAAACCCCAAATGCGGAACGGTTTTGACGACAATTCCCGAGCCGAATACTGCGAAGTGTTTTCAAGTTTCAGTTTTTGGGTTTCAGAACACAACTATATATATATACATATAATATATATATAATAAAATCAAATAAATCAAATCACAAGTTGTCAGCGCACTGTAATCAGTAAAATCACAGTAAACGCCCCCCAGAATCACCATGGTGAATGTCAGGAATAAAAAACATATTTGGGACCATAAAATGGGGGTGTTTACATGAACAGGGTGGGATTTTGCGGGTTTAAGAATGCCATCCCTCTCATATCAGGAGAAGCGTGAACAAATGCAGTTTTACATGAATAAACCAGACCCCCAAATCAAAGGATTCAATATACATACCATGGCGGCGGAAAACACAACATGTCGGACGCAAGCAAGGATGTTCCTTGGCAATTCTGCCCTAAGGCCCTGGCCCCATAGATTTCGTTGGATAACTTTGGTGTTGTTATTTTTGGTGTGATTTCCCACATCCAAATCATCTGTGCCTGAAGACCCAAAGTTGTTGCATCGTCAGATCCTTTCCTTCCTACGAACCCGGCCAACCAATGGACCTGTATTCTGAAGAGCTTCCAGCTCAAGGTTCTGTTCACCTATCATTCACCATTCTCATTGGAAGGAGTCACTAGTGCGGCAAACTCACCATTGTCCATTCAGGATTTTAGTGCTACAAGTAACCCCCATCTCTTGGTCCAAATAACCATCCCACAAAATCAACACCATTTACAAGCGGATTTTCCAGCCAGCCACGTTTGAGTACCGGAGGTAGATGGATTCCAATATCAATTGTTAATTGTTGGTTGTTCAATCACATTAATTAATTACATCCCCGTTTTATCCCATGTATATCGCATGAACAAACCATATAAATCGCTATAGAGCCAACTCCTTGATGAGAAACTACGGCTAACACTCCCCGGCTTGCACTTCCACCTTCACATGTTTGTGCATCCAGCAATTGGGTAACTCCGTTGTTTGCATACAAATGAACCATCCCCATAGATAGGGTTTGATATGGGTGTTAAACCACTTATTTGAAATTTATGGACATATATATATATAAGCAGCCATATCCCTCCTTTTTTGGGGGGATTGTCCCTAATTATACCTGATTTAAATTGATTTAAAACTTATAAGCGGGGATGCCTTTGCCTTAGTCTCCCCTCCTTCTTCGATCGGGATTTTGCGCCCTCCACAGGCTAGCTCTTCTTGGGGCACAGTTGGGGGAGCCGTGGCGCGGATGATGAAGCAAAACCCAATAATAGTGGGATATCTATCTATCTATCTCTCTCTCTCTATCTATCTATCTATTTAAATATATAAATAAATAAATATATATATATATATGTACAGTTAAATTTTTTGGATATTCAAACAGTGGGAGAAACATAAGTCATTGTATATGGGATAACGGTAATTAACCATCCCCAGTAGCGGTTTGTAAAATTGAGTATATGGCTTTTTCGAACGATGTAAATGACCTTGCAACATGGTTAGTTGATGGGACAGTTTAATTGTTGGGTTTGCCACATTATGTGCGGATGTGTTCAAAACATGCATCATATAGATTACAGTATATATATTTATATAAATATATACACACCATCATCATCTATCATACGTGCTGCATTCATGTATTGTATCGGTATTGTATGTGATTGGCATATCTATTTGCGTCGGCGCTATGTACATGTTCATGTATGTGTAAGTGCGTGTGTAAGTGCAGAAAAAAGGATTCACAGCATCTAGAAGACAAAGGTACGTATATATCACTGGTGATCCCCCAAGATGGAACAACAGTTTATCACTATTTTGGTGTTTACGTTTCTGGTGATTACTGTGAAATACCATATTTAAATACTTCATAGTATACTTATGTAATACTGGCTGAATATTAATTAATAGCATAATGCTATGTATAATGTATATATATATATACACGCATATACTATGTGTATGTATATACTTAATTAATCTTAATTACAGATGTATGTATATACTATATGTGTGTAATAAATACTTCACCATCCAACGCCACGTATACACCCGGAGTCCGAGTCAGTCGAGAGAAGCCGGCCATAGATCTGGCCGTTGCCCAGTAGCCCGTCGAGTGGAGCAACTGATGTCGTGGAAACTAAAGAAACTTGCTGTAGAAAGTCAGTTGCACACCATGTAAATTCCTGACATATTCATGTCATCTTCATTCTATATTCATTCAAAAATATCGCGCTGATAAATGAAATATGATCAAACATAGTGAGTATATATAATACGCCCAATACGCACCGTTTGGGGATAGGTGAATCACCAACATCGGATCAACGATCTCTGGGTGCTTTAACAAATTATGTGTCAAACCGGCCCGTGGTACCTTCATAAACACCAACATAGCTGGCAAATGGGTATTCACCCCACCAAAGTGCCAAATATGGTACTGGCTTATGTGCAATAGACTTTGGTCCATCCATCCCCCCCAATTTCTTGATGCGATGTTTGGCAGTCCTGGGCTCATGTTTGGCATGAGCACAACCTGGGAAAACCCATTCATCAATATGGATTTAAGTCGTGCTGGCAGTGGGATATCAGCTACAAGGGACACGCCCTTTGGATTGGAATCGACAGGCCTGACCGGCGCACGCTCACTGTATCACACGCCACTGCATGCCTGGCACAAGGGTGGTACAAGAATGCTATTGCAAGCATGGGTTCAGGGGGGGGCGTGTTGGTGGCCAATTTCAATTTTTTTGGTGGGTAAAGCCAGATTATGGCGCTGTCTCTGAAAAATTGAAATTCCCAAATCCTATGACCTATTCTCACGTTACCTCCATGAAACATAACGTGTAAAATGGGCTAGACGCACCCTGCCCCGCCTATTTGCATCACAAGCATGGCAATGCAACCCATCAGCAGGATCACCTCCAAAAGCTTGGAAGTGGCGAAGAACTGTATTAATACTGGTTTCATTGATTCAGCGAGATCTGGGCCCGGGGCAACTGCATTCATTGAGTAGCATAGATGGGTTGATGAAGATCCTACAAGTACCCTTGGCTTGCCCCATACTTTTCTGGAACTCAAACACCTTGACGCACCCAAAAGCAATAGCTTCTGCCTCAACAAGAAGTATGCTCGACATCGCACCGCCACACGAATTCCAAATGTGTTCCCAGAAGGAGCTTCACAGCCAGTATCTTCATGAGTTTCTGGTTGCGATGTCCCCTGGTGGTGCTTATGGCAAATATTATGGGGCTTTAAAGGGTTCCATGTTTAGAAGTATGACCGGGGCGGGTGAAGGGCTGCAATAAAGTGGAACGCATCTAGAGAATTTTACACATAATCAGAAAAAAACGTAATCTATCTATATAAACCTACAAAAATCTATATGTAATATACCTAAATCATTCTCAATCCGTCACAACCTGGTGAATTTCCAGAAGTTTCTTCGGTTTTTGCCAGGCCTGAGCCACGCAAACCATCACCAGGATGGCCACGAAGGCCTGGGATCAACATATGGATGCGCCATGAGTCAAGGCAGTCAACCTGTGATGAAAACAATGGGAACTTTGGATGGATTTAATCTGATTGAATCAGATTTAATCTCATTTTATCTGATTTAAGATGGTGAATTTGAAGCCAGTGGCTGCAGGAACTTACGATTTTTATCATGAAGAACGGGGATCTCATCATCAAAAAATAGGGAAAATATATGGAACATGGCGATATTTGATGGGAAAATATGGGAAAACAAACAATAGGATCAATAGGTGGGAGATATGGTGGGATGTGCAACCAAAGATGGGGATATGATATGGGGTATGGCTATGGCAATCCATCCCATCATTAGGAAGTCGTTCCGATGGCCGATGGCTATATAAATCTCCAATAATGAATTGGTGACCATCTTCCAACACGGGTACATAATCCAACTATCGACACGGAGCTTGCGGATCAGATTCCACACTGACTAAGCCCAGGCACTGGTGGCGGGTATCAAAGGCAGCATAACAACAAGCATGAACTAAACACAACTAACTGACGGCATGCCAGGGACATATCTCCCGTTCCACAGCCAGAGGCTAACCGCATTGCGCAGCAGCCCCCTGCTAGGTGATAAAACCATGGCAAACAATGACAGCAACGTCATAGCAATGCTCGGGGACACTAACTGCTACATCACATCAGGCTGTCAAGCAAAAGCAATCCTGAAGCGACTGATGAACAACACATCAAATTTGGCCAGAGTAATGCACCCGTAGCCTTTGGCATTTATCATCTGCGGAAGAGAATTCAATGTCATGCACCAATCCAGGAGGGCAACAGCTCACCAGAGACGGCATCAAGGTACAATTGACCAGTCCCAATCAGCAAGCAAAATCCTATCTGGAAACATGGACCACAAGGAGATCACATACATTGTCTCCATAATTTCGGCTTTACTCAGCGCACCAAGCGGCTGCAAATCACCAGAAACAACAAATACAGGCCACCGCGAACTGCCACGAGAAGAGCTGCAGAGAATATCATATGCCGAAGCTGAACTCAGTGGCATTAACGAAACCAAAGTCATCCCAATAAGTTCCCATGCAGGATCAAAAGGTGCACCGCAAAGCCCAGTAGAGCAGTGTGGAATAGCGTGGACAAGAGTCGGCAAATAGCCAGCAGAGAATGCAATCGCAGAAATAACGGCCATAGAACCACATGTACCAATTTTGCGAGTTATAGATCGTCTGCTGGGGCACATTGGCAGTCGACAACTGAATAGCATGCTGAAGAGCATGACATGGCTCGATTGGTTCACCCCCCCACAGGCTATCCGGCCACGTCCCGTGGAGGCTCGAGCCCAGTGGCTATCCAACCATTGACCATGGCACATAATGTTTTGGTTGATTCTGGTAGGGTAGGCCGATAGTCACGGTGGGCAATCCCCTCCAACTATTGTTCATATACAAGGTGGGGCCCCTAGATAGCTAAGTTGGTTTACAACGAGGGTAACTGGGTGTTTTGGTACTTGCAACTACTATAGTTACTGTATATAGATGGGTTTTTAATACACCAACATATAACTGCGGGCCCCACATTGTAGGGAGTCTTCATTTTCACTATTGCAGCAAACCCGCGATTGCCGAATATCAATTGCACAAACATTTCTTCTTGATAAAGCATGCCCAGGTATGGGGGATGTGCAATATCTCAAAAACAAAAAAAGTGAATTACCAAGTAGTAGAAGCTTGGAACTTTGCCAGATTAGCGCAACAAGGGGCCATAATGCCTGGTCTGTTTCAATATGTCTTACAAGGTGGTGCCCCATAGTTAGCTAAGTTGGTTTATAACTCCAATAACTATGGTTTTTGGTAAATATACCTATAGATCATGGGGGTTAAAAACCAACAAACATAACTATGGGGCACCACCTTGTCATGTCGGCTTGCAGTTCCCGGCTTGCAGCTTCCACCACCCACTGCGGATCCCTGCGAATCGGCAGCAGGTCATCACCACATCACGCCAGTTTTGGGGTCCCGTCGGTGGCCTAGGTGACCGGTCTGGAGGTCACCGGTCTGGAAGTCACCGGTTGTGGGGGAAAAAGCTTCAGAAAGCCCTGGGTTTTTGCAATGAGTTGTGGCTTGTCATATGTTGTCATAGTGTGGTTTGGCTTAAAGATGGCTGAAGAAGCTTCAGAAACACCGGTATTGATGGTATGTGCAGTGTCTTATGAGCATCATGTTGTCTAAGTTCAGCCAAAACATAGGATTATTGGCTCACAAGATGCAAGGTTTGGTGGCCCCTGAAGCTCCACATATAGTCCCTGTAAGGCCCTGCATTCTGAGATCTTTGCGTAGGAAATTCATGGCTGACCTCACATCCTATCTCCGAGTCAACTTGTAGATACCCTTATACTAGTGAGATAGTTGGATTTGCCAACTAAGGGCCATCACAAGAATAGACGACACATTCCCCAAATACTGGATTACAAAAAGTGTATATAAGGAGAACATAAGACCATCTTCAGCAAATCTAATATAAGGATATGTTTATATACAATAATGTTTATATTCAGTTGATTTCTCGATTCATCAACAAAGGCGAGCAGCCGCTAAGCATTGCCTCATGACCGGCTCCCGCTCACCAAGGTTTATGTGTCAACCCAGGTTGGTAACTATGGATAACCGGCGTACATCCCACACATCACAGGGTTCCAATATGGCTATTACAATGTTATTACTATAGGCATTACCCACTTAGCCTTCCGTGGGAGGTACATCCACGTAAAAAAGGGGGAAGAGTCTAAAAGATCATCAAGCTTCAGAATGTGGTATAAATAAGAAATAACAAAATTGCCTTTACGTTGTGGATTATTTTGCTTTGATCCTGCCGATGTGTGGGTACCAAACCCACTGTATATCATCATCATCATCATCATCGTCATCACAGTCATCGTCACCATCATCGTCATCGTCATCATCATCACCATCATCATCGTCGTCATCATCAAAAAACTTACTTTCCGGGGTAAATCATTTTGGGCCAATGACATGATATTCCGCGGCAACGTCCGCATCTTGTTTTTCCTGCTCGGGCCACCGTCTTGGAAGACTCTTGATGAGACGTTCGGAGGCGCCAAGGTGGCTGGTGCTACGTCTGGGGTTCACAGGCAGGGGACCACCATAGGACTGAGCACTCAAATGGCGGATGGGAACATTGGTACAATGGTACTTCTTGCCAAAATCTTTTCAGAAAAAGGTTGCTGCATATTCAGCTGGAGCAACTGAGCAATTCAGAAAAACACGACAACAAGAACCAACCGGCAGAAAATATGTTCAGAAATCAACAAGATGGAGCATCTGCCTGTCCTTTAGATATTGAATGACTATATAAGATGAAGAAAACATATCTCTCCACGGTCTGGTTGCGGCTCAAACGTGGATGTTCTGAGTGTTCTTCCAGGCATCCTGGTTGATACGCTTCATCATCGCCTTCAACTGCTTCATTGGTCCGCACCTCGAGGGTTTCTCCGGACATGCCGGGGGGAAAGCAAACTCCAAAAAAGATAGTAGTTTATAGTAATGGTTAATAAATGTTAATAAATGCTGATATGGTCCATAGTTGATGTTTATAATGCAGGAAAACCAATGCCATTTGGGGATGGTTTATCGAACCCATACAGGTGATCTCAGGGTGGTTTCATGACTTGTCTATCTTTTTTTGGTTTCCTTTACACCTACTGCATGCCCGGAAAAAACATGCAATGTCACATAAAACAAATGATGAAACATGGTGATGATGATGATGATGATTCCATGAGGTCAATTAGGGTATGACAAATGCGAAATGTGCTGGTTATATGCAATAACCAACAACAATCTTCTGATATCAGAGTAAACCTGGGCAAAATTATCACATGATTTTCCTGAAATGGGGGGGGCATAAAGTAGCCATGGTGGGGATATTTGGGGATCTATATCTATATATATATATATACATACTGATATAACCAGAACCAGCGAATAACTCTACCACCTTTTGGGGACCTGATCTGCGGCTTCGCCACTCATAGAACTCGCTGATGCCTCGGGGGAGTCGCTGTAGGATGCTGTAGCTGATGGGGGAGTCCTATCCAAAATTCAACCGCCCAACATGGGTCAAGGCAACTGTTGAAATTCAGGAAACAGCAACTGTATCATGATATGCGGGCACTTGTCATCTGGCTTTCGGTGAGAATATTGGACCCCAAAAACAGCTATCTAACAAGCCAACACGGTCAATGATCGGAGAATTCAATCTGTTCATCTGGGCGGCTCGTTCAATTTCACAATCTCAATATCCGGTCCAGGTGTCTTCCTGGTGAAAAGCCAACTTTGAACGAGGAAACTCTTGTCCTTTCTATTTTTTGCGGAAGATGAAGGGGCTGGTGAATCGTCAATTATTCATTATCATCAAGTATCATATACCTATTGGTTGGTTTTCATGGAATCATCAACCAGTGGAAAAACGTCAACCATCAGCTTGAATTCGCTTGAGGAACCACCAAAAATAGCTATTCCCTAGAGATTCCGTATGGGTTCCCCAAGATTCCCGGATTTTCCATTGAACATTCATGACAATTCCACAAAACCCGCAACCAAGGTGCCATCTTTCAGCATGGCTCCCATGGCAGGATCCCACAAAACACAATTTGTCAGCTGATCCGCCAAGAGATCGATGATCTCTGGGACCGGCGTGCCTGGAGGAAGTTGTGATGTGTATCTTGGAGGGATATCTTGGAGGGATATCATGTGTGTGTACACATGGTGGTGATATGTACATATTTGTCAAATAAATATCCATATGAATTCAAATATCTGTGCCATAAAACATCTGTGGTTGTCAAATATTGCCAGCTATCAGCTATTTCCCGTAGCATTTGAACCTGCAAACAACGGGGGCCTACATGTAGATGTTCCTTTTAAATATGTCAAGGTAAAATTGACATAAAGCTTCATAAAACAAAAAGTACTTGAATGATCTTGAATGTTTGTTGCCGTGGATTGAACTGTGGATGTTTCCTTGGAAGGCTTCGGTTTTGCAAATGTGTGCATTCAATTCCAAGTTTACGAAGATTGGATACAATACATCACGGGCTGGATATAACCACATCAAACAGCCTACGCCCACAAAAATACTTGACATGGAAGTTAACCATGAACACGTTCACCAGGAAACATGAATTCTTGGCCATCATTGGCCATCCAGTTGTTCTATCCAGGTCTCAAACTACATTCTTGGGTCGTGCTCTTCTCGGATCAGTGAATGGTTTCACCTTACAGAGACACACACAAACACTCAACATGGCATTAAATGTACACAATGTCAAACCATATATATATATATATATTTGAAACCCCTACTGACCCAGCTTTGAAGCTTCTGTTTCCATTATGCCCATTCCCCACTTGTTGGGGGTTCTTAGGTGCTTACAGTAAAGCCACCCTAATTATGTTGGTTGGTCCACCCATCACCTCACCATGTTCTGAGCCCTAGCGCCTGGTAGAATCTTGTTACCGGTCAAATTCACCTGGCACCAACCGCAACTGATGGATTAGGGCAAACACTTGGCTAGGCCGATAGGTGCAACCACTATTTAAGGATCCATGTAAGGATCCACTTAAGCGTTTGTCATGGTCTGAAAAAAACAACGTGTACCACCAGAAAATGAGAAAAAAAACACGGGTACCCCAAGATTTGATGACTCATCCTGCTATACAATACCAACAAGCATGTTCAGTTTAATTGTTCGGGGTGAACACCTCTATATAATAACACCCTTTACAACCTCATTTATGTTTCATTCCTTCTTTACATATATATATATATTTATATTGTTATAAAAATGCTATAATATATTTCCAATCAACATCATAAATCCAATGTTGACCAAGTTATGTGCATCAACTTCGCCATTGTTTAGGGGTCTCACCTTGCAAATAGTTGTTCAGGATCGTCAGCCGATGGACCAACATCAAACCCCCACAAATGCCAAATGTGGAAAATATATGAACATATATAAACATCATACAGTATGCCATAGAAGGAGCACATGGCATGAGCAACATCAAACTGATTCCAAGTGGTTGGTCAGCATATCACATGGTCATACCACCAAGTTGTGAATGGAATCATCCCACTCGAGACACTTCTCACCCTCAGACATCAAACTCGAATTCGATCAAGCGACGTACACATCGCAGTTGGGTGGTTGCATCTTTGACTCCACTTCCTGGACAAATGAGGAGGGCAAAGGTTGACTTCTCCAAAGCTGGTTGGCAACAGCAGCCCAGCAACCCCTTCCCCACTATTAAACACCCATGTTTGGGTCCCTTATGCAGGAATTCATCATTCCAGTGTCGTGAGGTCTTTCTAATTCATCATAAATCATATTCATCATGTTCCTATCACTTCCCATCTACAGAATCCATCCCAGTCATGTTACCCTCTGGTAATTCAACAAAGCTATGGAAAACATGGTAATTTATAGTTGATTTACCCATAAAGAAATGTGATTTTCCATGGTTTTTTTGTATGTTTACCGGAGGGTAAATGGAGGGTATATCCATCATTAAATGGTGATTTTCCATATGTCAAATTAACAGAGGGTAGATCCATCCCAATCATCCCCATCATCCCATCATCCCATGCCGCCCATCCTTCAAGGCTGTGAGCAACTGACTTCTGGCCGGTTCCATGCACTTGGTGTGGAAGGCCCCAGAGGTCCTTAGTGCAGGGCGGCCCCCGGAGGTGTAGAAAGAACAATCTGATCCGAATGGTGTTTATCTACAAAGGCCATAAAATATCATAACATGCCATAAGATAGATAGATAGATAGAAAGATAGATAGATAGCTAGATAGATAGATAGATAGCTAGATAGATAGATAGATAGATAAGAGATATAGTTGCTTGTATTCCATTTTCGCAAACATATAGAAACATGCACGTAGGAAACCAATGAGTTTTGATATCTTTCGGTCATCGCTATGAATTCATCGTGCCATTTGCCACGGCTATGGCACGAATTACCCTTTAGGGTACACGGATGCCAAGTGTGCACAGAAAATAGCTGCGATGAAACCTGCAATAAGTGCTTTCCTGTTGGTTTTTGGTTTGTATATACTGTATATATATATGTGTGTGTGTATGTATATATATATATATCTCTCTCTCACCACCTTTATCACCACTTTTAGCAACAAATTGACTCCAGCAAGCTAAGATAGATATTGGACAGTCAACCATTGATCATTTCCTGGGGAAAGCCTATGGATTTCCATAGCTCTGGAAACACCGGGAAGTCGTCACAATCCATCCCAGAGGCTTCAGAGCCTTCGCCTGAAGGCACCCTTGAGTATCACCAGCCTGCCCGACTTGGTTGTAGAATCCCTTCCCCATAATACCATGGATTGTAGGGGATAAACATTCATATTCGGGACCATTTGGGACCATTTGGGACCATAGAATGGGGGTCTTTAGCAATGGGAAGATCATCTGCCATAGCATTAAAAGGCTGCTGGAATTCATCAAATGGGAACATAATTCCAGGGAAAGCTAGAAATTTACATTTAACTGTGATATTCACTAAGGAATTGGGCGATGTTACTAGGGAAAATATGGCGGTTTAACTCTGGTTATCGAACAGTTTGCTATGAAAGACCATGATAATTATTTAATAGGCAAAAATAGATCATCTACATACAAACTCAAACGGGCAATTGATGCCATAGCTAGGTTGGGCTGCCAAAGGGTAGAAAACAACATCTGAAAGCACCCAGTTACATGTTTTCCTCCTTGGTATGGGGTTCTGTCAAACTCGGGGAATCCAGGCGCCCATCAAATTGGGCATCTTTTCAATCATAGTGCATCCTATTCAGGGTAATTCTGGCTCATACCCACGTGACAACTTGTAGATTTATCGTTTTTGATCAAAACTGGTTCTTGGTTACTCTTTCCAGGTTGGTAGAGGAAAAAACAAAGATGTTAACAATGCTCAACAAACAACTGTAGTTAGGGTACCAATTTTGGAGCCACATATCTTGGTCATGTTTCGTATGCACATATCCCAGGTCGCGGTCCCCAGCAGGGCCTTTTTCAGCAGCTTCTCCACAGAACTGGCGCTGCCTGCACCTTGGAGGACTCAGCCAACTCTATCGGCCCATCATTTATAAAAATAGAGGCACCTGCAAGTGCGGCAAAGAAAAAACAACATGAAACTATGGATTTTGGGGTGGGAATCATGTTTTTTTTGGTGAACCACCAAACTAGAAATGCATCTAGAATTGTTCCAACGCTGTGCGTTGAAACATGAAAAACAACACTGGAAAAACATATAATTATATATATAATATGAAATACATTGAAATACTATGAAAAATGTGACGATCATATGTATCATTCATCATGATGTCCCTTCCAGTAAACTAGCCAAAACGCAAAAATTGTCACTTAACAAGCTCACTCTGCCTAAATCCCGCAAAAAATCCATGAGTGCGCGAATAGCTCAGCCACTATCAAGAAACTCAAAAAGTTATAACACCAATCTCCATTGGTTTCAATGATCCTATCCCTCAATATGAAAAACATCCGGCTGTCTCCCAACTCTCCAAAGGGCAGGAGAAGCCGTTGGGGAACAGGAAATTGGCGACCTCGAGTGCGAAAAAAACGGTGGCATGACTACCAAATTACCTACGGATAACAGGTATCATGTTTACTGTTTACCAACCAAATGGGTTTAGCCATTTAGAAAACATGAGAAAACTCCCACCCCAGGGTCTCAAATCATCGTTGGGGATGTGAGTTCAACTCCGGGGGGGCGACAATATCTCCCAATGACAACTGATATAATCTCCAACAAATACAGTACTTGAACGTTTAAAAAGATGTTCAAAAACTCCAGGGAGGATATGTTTCACCAACCTCTGCTTATGATGTTTAATGGATACTGCTTTTGAATTCAGTGGGCATGAATGAATTTAGAATAGATTTTAGTACGTGTATGTACTGTTAACTGGAGTTAAAAATCAAAAAACACAACATACCTGGAGGTCAAAACCAAACAGTTTTGCATTGAACGGGTGGAGTGGTTGTTTTTCACTCGCCTTTACCTTAGCTGAACTCTTCGAGAAGGCGATGAATGTTCAATTCGGACATTTGCCAACCCCTGGGATTTAACCAACTACAATGGGTGTAACATGTGATATAGCAAAACTACTTAATTCACTTTAATCTAGAAATACCACTGAATTCCATTGAAGTTGAAACCCCATAGAATCAATTGTGGAAATCCATTAGAAGTCATTAACATAATTTCTTTACATCCACTGATCCGCACCTGGCACACGTCATCAGGACCCGACCTGGCGAACCAATCTGAAGGCTTCCACCCCGACAAAACGCATGACGAGTCAAAAACGAACATGGTGAATGCATCAACAAAACATGCGATTTAATATGATTTAATCATATACTGAAGTATATACATGTGATTTTATATAACTATATAGATATAACTAGATATAATTAGATAATATATCATGGGCCATCTGCACAGTATACACCCCACAGTCACCCACCAATGTTTGGTCGCAATTTCGAGCTAGCAGGATAGAACCAACAGTAGAAACGATCTGGGTTTAAGATGGTTTGATGAACACAGTACTGCCAAGAGTGGTAGCCTCTAAGAACAACACAATGTGACAATCAATCTCACAAACATCTCTGGTTGGTGGTTTGAACCCCTCTGAATAATATGAAAGTCAGTTTGGATGATTATTCCCAATATAAGGAAAGTATAGGAAAGTCATAAGAGCCATGTTCCAAACCACCAACCAGATCTAAGCTTACTGGATGTCTTGGGTTTCGTTTGATCTGCGTTTCAACCGTCCCCAGGCCGTCGCATCGCCTGCACTCGGCGCAAAGCTTGTCTAAGACCTCCTTGGCGAGGCCTGCCACTGAAATCATCTTCTGCGGGGAGGCCTCGCGGTGTTCCCGGCGATGATATATGGAGGTGACCATCTAGTCATGGGGGTACCCCAAAATGGATGATTTATAATGGAACATCGTGGACCATCCATCTATAAATGGAAACCTCCATATGTTTTGGGGAGCTAAAAAGAAACCTTCAAAAAAGGTGTGAGTATAGTTACAGTTCAGTAGGGCTAGACTTGACAATTTAGAGGGAGTTCTGGGTTTATTTTAAATTTCTTCAAAGGATAACTTCCCCTATCTGGGAAGAACCCGAATCACAGTCGAAATCATAGCTGGAATACAGCGGGTGGCCTGGGATTTTATAGCTTTAAATTTTGGGCTCGCAAGCTGCTGCCTGTGGTTTTGAACTGTCCTCCTTCAATTTCAAGTTGACCATGAAAAACCATCATTTTCACGGGCTATTGTCCCCTTTTTGATGTTCATTCCCGGGCTCGCTTTGGAGTCCCATGGTTGGTTTTCCAGCGACTGAAAACATGGGCCAAAAACGGAACCCACGAGTCTCATCGAACGCTCCCTTCTCTTGCTGAGTTTTCCCGCCTATTGTGACGTCACTTTCTGACTTTCCATGGTTTCTTTTGCACGATTTTTACGGGACTTGTGATTCAAACTGCCTTCAAGAAGCTCTTGTGAAACACCGTATTTTGAATGGCATATCAAAATTTCCTCCGCAAAGAACCAGCTGGAAGGTCATGATCTTCCAGAATGTAGATTCAAAATTCTAGATTTGTATAATGGGGATCACCAAGTTTGGGTGGTTGATTGACGAATGTACATGGTTAATCTAATGTTAAAGTTCAAGCAATCTGCTTGATATCAGTAAATAAGTGTGAATGACACTGATGTTTACTGGTAATCAAGCAGAGTTAACCCATGAAATTCCAATCATATCCCATGGTTACAAATCGAGGCCCCTTAGTTATTGTAAGTTGCTTTAAACATCCATTAATTAATTATATAGATAGTTATATCCCCCCAAAAAAATAAAGCACTGGTTGAGCATAGTTAACCAAGTTATGTGCGTCAATTTTGCTCTTTGCTTTTTTATTATATATATACATATACATTACCACAGTGATAGGGCTTGTGTATCCCGACTTATGGGAGTCAAAATCCCATGATACCATGGTTACGCCAATTAAATCCAATTATAATAACCCCAACTGCACCCCCAAGTTAGTAGATTGTTTATCTATAATTGACCCATATTCAATTATAACATTGTATACCTATATCACTAAACTGGGATATGTGGTTATATATATATATATATATCCAACCAGCGTGCCCTTCAGCCCCCTCGGCCCCGGCGCCTCGGCAGCTTGCTGCATGGCTTCGCCACGGAACTTCACCAAGCGCAGCCCTGTCTCGAAGTCGAAGACACCCGCCACGGTCCTAGGTTTATCTAGTGAATGGTGTATGTATATAATAATATAATATATATATATGCCTTGAGAACCAAACCCCGCAGAAATCTTAGGGCTTGAAAAATGCCCGAGCTTTTGGGGTTTTGGTTCTCCAGGTATATATATATATATATCTGTGTGTGTGTGTGGGGTGTGTGTAATGGGAAAATAAAGGGAACTTATTACTAGATGTATATTTGATGGCCATCTAATGGGAATGTTGCTTGACCGAAGGCCCAACCACTTTGCGCCGCGCAAGCGCTTTTCAGCCTCAACATCTCCGTGTCTTTTTGCTTATCTTTTGAATCCTTCATGATGTTCATGTTACTGCTGCCTCGTGAAGCTTCGATGAAGCTGGTTCCCAATGGAGTGGTACTCTTCCATACTCTTCCAACAAGCGAAGATCCAAGTGCTGTAGCCTGCCTGGGAACGGACGCAAGCCCAGCAGGCTCGCCTAGATCCCACATAGGACCACCAACGACTGCAGTACAGCCACAACGTGCCTTGCTGACGGCTGCGGGGTAAGCCTCTCCGACGCTGTGCAATGCGATTGGCGGCCAGGCCGTCATAGAAGTCCGAGGAGTTTTTCTGTTCAACAGGGGTTCACAAAAATGGTGGCATACCTTCGGGTCACATGTGGCCAAATGTCAATCGGACCACACACACCCCGTGTTTTTGAGATGAACCACCTAAAGATCCAAAATATCTTTGCCATCTATCTAATGGCCAGTTGGTGGTTTTATCCCTGGAATTTATTTTAGTCATTGGAACTCATGTTCCCAACAAAAAATGCCAGGTAGGAACATTCACATCCGAGATATGTTGCTTCATCTCCATCTGAACATCGGCCAAGAGACCTTAAGGCAGCCATAGGACTGGCAAAGCTCACTTTATACAGCAACCCCATCTAAAGAGTTCGATTAATATTTACCAGAACAGGGGTTGGCAAATGTCCCTATGTGTACCAGTAGTACCGCACAAGGCGGTGGCGGAAGTTTCAAAAATAGGAAACCTATAGGAAAGGTTGGTTGTTGTGAATCACGGATGGCAGAGCGAAGCCACTGATGGATCGAAAGGTGATTGATGTCTCCTCTCTTTCTCCCTCTTTCTCTGACTATCTACCTACCTACCTATCTACCTATGATTCTTTCGATCGATCTATCTATCTATCTGTCTGTCTATCTATCTATCGATCTATCTATCTACCTATCTTTCTATCTATCTATCTATGCATCTATCGATCGATCGATCAATCGATCGATCGATCTATCTGTCTGTCTGTCTATCTAACTATCTATCTATCTATCCATCTATCCATCTTTCTATCCACCTATCTATCCATCTATCCATCTATCCATCAATCCATCCATCCATCTATCCATCTATCCATCTATCCATCTATCCATCTATCCATCTATCCATCTATCCACCTATCCATCTATCCATCTATCCATCTATCCATCTATCTATCTATCTAGCTATCTATCTATCGATCTATCTATCTATCTATCTAGCTAGCTATCTATCTATCTATCTATCCCTTTCATCTGTCTATCTGTCTAGCTGTCTACCTGTCAAGCTATCTATCTATCTATCTATCTATCTATCTGTCTACCTGTCTATCTGTGGTGCAGTGTCATTCAGTGTAATGTAGTGTAGTGTAAAGTAGTGTGGTGTAGTGGAGTGTGGCGGAATGTAGTGTAGTGTAGTGTAGTGTAATGTAGGGTAATTTTGTGTAGTGGAGTGTAGTGGAGTGTAGTTGTGTAGTTGTGTAGTTGTAGTTATAGTGTAATGGAGTGTAGTGTAGTGTAAGGTAGTGAAGTGTAGTGGAAGATAGTGTAGTATAGTGTAATGTAGTGTAGTGTAGTGTAATGTGATGTAGTGTAGTGTAGTGTAGAGGAGTGTAGTGTAGTGTAATGTAGAGTAGTGTAGTGAAGCAAAGCGACATCTGAACCTCCAAAAGTGGTCCGAACCCCGCGTGTTTTTAACAGTTTGACTTCCAAATGTGCTTTGCGCCACAACGGCGTGCACTTTTTCGAGATCTGAACTTCCAAAAGTGGCGCGAACATGTAGTGTTTTGTTCATGTTCACTTCGAAATGTGCTTCGCGCCACCACGGCGTGCACTTTTTCGAGATCTGAACTTCCAAAAGTGGCGCGAACATGTAGTGTTTTGTTCATGTTCACTTCGAAATGTGCTTCGCGCCACCACGGCGTGCACTTTTTCGAGATCTGAACTTCCAAAAGTGGCGCGAACATGTAGTGTTTTGTTCATGTTCACTTCGAAATGTGCTTCGCGCCACAACGGCGTCCACTTTTTCGACATCTCAACTTCCAAAAGTGGTCCGAGAATGGTGTGTTTTGTACATTTTGACTTTGAAATGTGCTTCGCGCCACAACGGCGTGCACTTCTTCGACATCGCAACTGCCAAATGTGGTCCGGACCTGGTGTGCTTTGTACATTTTGACTTCGATGCTTCGCGCGACAACGGCGTGCACTTTTTCGAAATTTCAACTGCCAAAAGTGGTCCGGGCCTGGTGTGTTTTGTACATTTTGACTTGCATAAATGTGCTTCGCGCCACAACGGCGTGCAATTTTTCATCTCTCATCTGGCCAGCTGGCTCCGCACCCGCCGCTTTAGCGAGCCTACTTTTCGACCCTCCGGAGCCACAAATCATTGGAAAAACACAGTGAATCGCGACTTTCCTACCTTTTCGCGCAGCTGCATCTGCTTTCTTCTGACTCTTTCTCTTCTACTCTTCTTTCTTCTAATCTTTCTCTTCTCTCTGCCTCTTCCCTTCTCTGCTTTTCATCTGTCCATATTGTCGGAAGTTTGACTTCTAAACTTCCTTCGATAAACAAATGATCATATGTCCTAATTGGACACCACCCAACTATTAGAAATTGTTCTCTAAGAAATGTTCATTCTGCAACAAATACTTGTCCACTTAATTAATGTTCAAAATCCACAAAACGGGACATTCACCAACCCCTGCAAAACCCTGGAGATCATGTACATATTTCAACCAACTTAGCGAAGGTTTGGGAGGCACTTCCTGCGCTGTACGGGCTTCACTCGGTTTGGGTCGACTCTGCGGCTGAACCTCTTTGAGTGTCTTGCACTGGTATAATCTGGTATATGGGGTCATACGGTACGGACATCAAAGCATCATTAGGGATTCCTTACGGACAGTTTGTATAGTATACAGTATACAAAATAACCAACTGGAGGTTTCCTAAGTCAGGGGGGTACCTCCAATCATCCAAGTCATGGATGACCATGACTTCGTATTGAAATATCCATGGACCTGGGGATTCCCCATGACTTCAGACACTCCCAACTTAGCCCAGGTGGGGGCCCTTTCTGCTTCGCAGGCCATGTTTTGGACCAGGAAACAGGGCCGTGTACTCGCCCAAGCTCAACCCCGCGACAGCCCGGAAGTTCTCTGCCGCCTTGGGATTCTCCTGGCGCGGGGAGGACCCGTCGCTTCTCACCAATTGGTTTTGGGATTTAGCAACAAAAACTGTCCCCATGTGGTTCATGGCAGGTTTCTGGAGGATGTAAAGTTATATAATGGATATATTAATGGGGTTTATATTATAAACATCTATAAACATGTATTAACCATTATAAGCCAACTTGGAACTGATCATGTGGTAAATCCATCACTAAACCATCCTCAATTAGAGGCTCAATGTTGGGTTACCCCTATGACTGGGATATTTATTGTGACCCCCAGTCATGTTTGGTTGTGATATGTTGTGATGGGATCGTTCCACCTCTGACTTTAGTGCTTTGTGACAGCGGTAGAGACCACCAGCTACGCTTGAAATCACCGTGCGGGTTTTGAGCCATGCCAGAATCTTTCCAGGAAGGGAATGAATATAGACATCATGGGCAACCACTAGCATAGTAAAAATAAACCAGGTTCCAAACATAACAAAGCATGATGTAAACAGGACAAATCAGGAAAACGTTCATAGTCTCTACCAGGATTGACAAGTGGTCCCGATCTATGACAGAAAGCACCCCGCAAATATACCATAATATACCTAATAATAATACCCAGCCAAGATTTGCAAAGCATTTTTGGTTACATGATCGCCCAGAGTAGTGTGCATTTGTCTTAACATACTCATATGTATGTAAATGAACAAACCTGTGGCGGGGTCCAGTTCTTTTGAGTGCAAGTCGCGCGAGCGGCCACAACCGTCCTTCTTTAATAACTCAAAGGCTGCGAGGCCACCAATGTACATAGCAGGCTGGCAGTATTTGGTCCTCAGCGTTGGCGGTGCAGTTGGGGTGAAAAATCGGCATCTATATTGGATTTTAACTTCCTTGAAGATGGGATATCACCCCTAGAACTATGGCATACAGTAACCCAAGTGCCCTGTACTATAGAGACTCCCAAACACAATCAAATAGAACTGGGGACGATTAGCGTCCCTATCACATAGGTTGCCCGTTGGTAGTTTAACTTGGTAACAACTGACGGGTAGACCCAAGACAAAAAAACACCAATTACAACGCATACGATATATTCATTTCTAGTTGGATTGTCGATTTTATCCTTCGTTGTCCATGTTGTATCCGTATTTTCTCGCATTTTTAGTTATGACTTGTCTTAAGTTGGATGGTTAATCTCCATTGAATCACCATTTGTGATTCTTTTACTCACGTTTGTTATTTTTTTTCCTCCCATGCTTTGGTGCTGAACATGAGCGCTCCCCTCAGAAGGCCAGGTGGCTGCTCCAGCTGCTCTTCAGGGCCTTCGAGGCATAATTTCAAGATGTCGTAACCTCAGAACGGTTTCCAGCCCGGCGGCAGCCAATTCTTGGAGATTTAACCTGTTGATTTAACCATCAAACATGGTAAGTTATCCAGCAAGAAATGGTGGTTTAACCCAAAAAATAGGTGTTTAACCATCAAACATCCTTTAAAAAGAAAGGACGCACATGGACATTTAACAATTTTCGAAGTTAAGTATTTCAATGGAATGATAGAGTGGCTTTTAAAGTGGCCCTCAAAGCCTCCAGTATAGGGGGTTGTCGTCAATGACTTATGGGGATGAAATGGAATTCATATGTTAGAATCAAGTCTGGTTTATTTATATAAATCAGGGATCCTGACGTATAAAAATACTTGTTTTAATTTTAATTCTACTATATAATTCTCAGAACCTATTCCATTTTTGATATTTAATTCTCAGAACCTACCCAATGTTTTTTCTAGAACAAGTTATTGTTTGCTTCTCGGTAAAATAAAATATCGTTTTGATGGAACAAGGTATCATATAAGTAAGGCCAAAAGTTGTTTTGAACCGTGTTGAAACTTGAACCGTAATTGAAGTATTGACTACCGGACTATGCCAACATCTCTAGTAGACTTTCTTGACTTCTATGGGACTCTATTTTCTTGCTCATCTTGAAAAAAGACAATCATTTCATGAGGTTATAAACCAGACAGGAAGGAACCGTAGGAACCGTTTCTTCCTATTTGGGAAAAAACAGGTAGAAACCGTTTCTACCGTTGAGCTCTATTAAGCTTTAAAAACGCAACAGATTAGAACCCGATTGAAACCGTTTCTGGAACCTGTTTGTAACCATAACAGGTAGAAACCGTCGGAACCGTTTCTACCTGTTTTGGTTGGAAACAGCATGAAACAGCTAGAAACCGTCCGAAAAGTTTCTACCTGCTTTGAAAACACGCATAACTTTTGACATTATGGTAGAATGGTAAAGGCTTCGAGGTTACTTAAAATGGGATATCAACTGTTGAATATGGCATGGTGCAATGCTAAAATTGTAAGTTAAGAGTGTTGAATTGAAAACTGTAAAGCAAAAAGTGAATATATAACTTAGTTACACATTTTTACTTGAAACTTTTCAGTTTTCTTAGTTGCCATGTAACTTTATATATATATATATGTTTTGAAATGAGCGACATGTCACTAAGTATGTTTTTAATGTAAAATGCCTGTACTAGTAGGCTATTCGCCTAACCCGTTAATTAACCAACATATGTTTATCTCGTCCAAGGATTGATCCTTGAAACCACTTAAAAATCCCAATAATTGGATCGCTGTTCACTTGGCTGTGCTGTGCCAAATCAGTTCATCTCTAGTTAAATCTAATCTTTCATCATTGTTCCAAACAGTCGCACCATCAAAGGCGCATGTATAGTGGCCTCTGTATATCTTCCCCAGGTGCGTAGCCCAGGCTTCCAATTTGGAGGCGGACTGCACCAACGGAAAAGAGGAATAGCCAACAAAACCACCGTCACAGGGAAAAACCTTCTTGGAAGGGAAAAAACCCTGCGCCGAAACAAGGGAGGACGGACGTATGCCGGCGAATCCATGCCCCCCAGCAAAAAAGGATAGGCCGCGTCAGCCGTGGAGGACGAAAGCCATCCGAAACATGCAAAATAAAGGATGGCTAATCTCAAAAAAAACAAAGCCTTAGCGCCGTAAGCTTCGAGTAGAGAAAAGCCAAGAAAAAACAGGTGCAGGAAAATCAGCTTCAACCCCTGTACAAGCACAGCCCTCACTCAGCTCAGCACAAGGTGGCCAGAAGTCAAGATGCCAAGACCAAAGCAGCTGCGGTCGCCGCACTGGAAGGGACTTCCGCCAGAGCAGCATCGGCTCGACGCTGCAAGGCAGCCCTTCCGCGAAAGCGTCGCACCAAAACGGAAGCCTCTTGAAGGAACTCAGCGAAGAAGGCCGCCGGATCGCCCTGTTCCCGCGCCGCCGCAGCCCGCACGATGCCTTTCAACACCTGGGCAGCAGCAGGCGCCCATGTACCGGTGGTTTCGGCCACCAGCCACCAGCGGTATGAAGGAGAGCCCTTGCTGCTGGCAGAGGGATGCTGTGTCCAGGTGGGACATCTTCACGGCCGAATAGGCTGTCGCTGCAGCACCACCTTGTCTGCCGGCTTCCTCTAAGCTTGCCTGCCGCTGAAAGCCAGTCACGGCCAAATCAAACGCAGTAGGCTTGCCAGAGAAAGTGGGGACAAAGATGTCTGCAGGTCGCCGGCGACCCACCCCCGTGTCTTCTGGTTGCTGTGGGAGGAGGAGGCCCGGGCGCTCCTTTTCCGGGTGGAGGCCAGCTCGGTCGGCCCAGGCGCAGACCAAGTCACGGAGGGCATGGTGCCGCTGGGTTCTCTCACTCCCTGCGATGCAAACACCAGCATGCAGAGACAAGGAATCAAGCACCCCATCACACCGAGGGCACCATCCGTCGGCAGCAGCGTCGGGAACACCAAGTCGGTGCCGCAATTCAGCAATGAACACGGCTGGCTCCATACGCTTGCGGCCCACTGGGATGGCAGCAAGGAAGGCGCGACCACCCGGCTGAGCTTCGGACAGCAGCAAAGCCTTTTGTGTGGGAGAAGCCCGGTCAAGCTGCAGGTTCCATGCTGCCAGGTCCATCTGCCCAACCAAAGTTTTCTGGCGCTGCGCTAAGACAGCGTCCACGGTCATGGGGACAGGGATGGACTGGTTGTAAGCTCCCAAGGCGGCCAGGACCAGGGGGGATGCAGAGGCCACCCCGATGTGCGCATCCACCGCGGAGCACCGGGCTGCACTGCCGCCAACCGAGGCCAGGTAGGCCGCAGCCGCGTCCAGAGACGTGGAGCGGAGACCCAGACCCGCTTGCGACAGCCCCCGGGTTGCCTGCAGCCACTGGGTTTGTTCCAATGTGCAACCCGGTGAAGCTGCTGAAGCACGTGCGAACCAGATCGTCAAAGTGCTCCAAGGCAGCTTGTTGAGGCTGCGGGGGGTTGCATCTCATGCTGTGAAGCAGCCTGGTGTGACCAGCGCAAGCCCGTAGGAGGCGTAAGGCCACCTGCGGGTCTTCCAACTCAGCAATTGCGTCCAGAAGAGCGGCGGCCTTGCTGACCCGCTGTTCTGTGTGCGCTGCCACGAAGTCGTCGGCACCAATGGCCGCACCAAGGAACTCAAAGTTGTGGAGCACCCGCTCGCCACCACACTCGCCCCAGAGCACAGGCGACGGCAAAGCCGCCGATAGGTCCGCAGCGGTGGCCGGACCAGGCACAACCACCTCGCACTTGGACAGGTTGAGGCGTAGGCCGATACCAGCAGCCCGCCGCTCGATGTGCTTCAAAGCCGCCCCAACGGCAGCGACATCCCCAGCGACGACGCCATCGTCCAAGTAGAACATGGCAATGTCAAGGGGGCCAGCACGGAGTTCAGCCGCCAGGGGGTGCAAGGCCGCGGAGAACAGCAGCGGACCCAGGGGATCACTTTGTTGAACACCAGCGGCGGATTGCAACGCCGAACTGCCAAACTGCAAGGTGGAGGGCCCACCATAGCACCAGTTCACCCACCTAGCCAGGGTGGGGAAATGGGCGCAGGCAGCGCTGAGCACCTCTTGCCTAGACACGGTGTTAAAGGCATTGGCAAAGTCCAGCTTAACCAGAACCTTGTCCGCAGAACCGGCATGGCGACGCTGCCAATCTCGAACACAGTGTACTGCCACTTCAGAGCCCGAAGGCACAGCCACCCCAAGCTGAACGGGGAAGAACACAGAGCGGGCATCATCGCGCACAAGCTCCATGAGGCATTTCCCTGTCAGCCGCCGCAGCACCTCGCCAATGGCGATAGGGCGGACACCACCTTGCGGCTTAGGGATGGCCACCAAGTTGGCCCCGGCAACAAGGGGGGCAGCAGCGCTGTGGGCGCTCCCCGAAGCCAACAAGGTGACAACGCCAGCAAGCTGTTCCAGGAGGCTGTCACGGCCACCAGGCCAGCACGCCTCTCGAAGGTGCTGGACTCGGAGTCCTGAAGGTCCAGGGGCCGTGGCGGCCGGGAAGCTTCGCAACGCTTTAGCCACAGCGTCGGGAACCAGTTCAGGGCTGGGCGGTAGCTCATGCACAGGGGGCGCCACAGGGTCAGGCTGGACTGGGTGCAAGGCTTGGAGAGCAGCTACTGTGCCCGAGTTCTCAGGAGCAAGGCCTTCTGCAAGTAAGGCTCCACAGGCTTTGCCCTCGAACCCCTCACGGGCAAGACTGGTAGCAAGGTCACGTCGCTCCGCAGCAGTGAGGGTACGGTGGCGAGTAGAAGGCCGACCGCGGCTTTCCCACAACAGGAGCCGTTCTCCATGTTTATCTTCATTCGAATCATGTCCATGGGTATGTTACGGCATATTCAAAAGTGAAGTTCTCATGACTCTTGTGGAAATAATGATCTCAGTAAAGCTTTATCAGTTATCAAAGCAAAACAATCACTAGTTTTCAGCGCCTAACTATCTAGCTGCCTATCTGAATCTGCTTCACTAAAAAGTATGACTATAAGTATAAGACTATACAGATCAATGCAGCACAGCCTCCCATCATGTCCTAGTGACGGTATGCAGTATGCTGGTACATATTGTTTCATATAACGAGGGTAATGCAACCCGCAAAACCATTCTATCCGAATATCCACACAGTTTTGTGGCAAACAGCTCACGGCATAACTGTATATAGAACAGTATGCCGTAAATGATTATCTTCAGTATGTGGCCGATGTTGGTGGCAAATTGGAAAAAGTTATGTACTTGCAGCTTATTTAGAATTTAAGATGTTATTGTTTACTACTCTGAAGTTTAACATCAACCTGATTCGTATACACACTTAAAACATCTTAAAACCCCTGCAACGTATCGTACTAGGATCACTGGACCAAACACAGTGTTCCACCAAAACCATCCAAAACACAGTTTCAATTATAGAATGCACTTGGAAACAAGAAATACATATACCCCCCGAGTCCAACATCAAAGTTTGGTTGACCTCTAAATAAAAAACCGACCCATACCAAGCAGTACAGTTGATAAATTGCTGTGTTGGCAAATATGCCATGTCTTGCTGGATTTTTGGCAGATATAGGTTCTGAAAAAGTAATTTGGGATAAGCATCAGGTTCTGAACATGCCCTTTGTGGCAAAATGCCCACAAGTAAATACACCAGACTTGGTTCTACTTCATATGATTTATATAATGGGGTTGGGCAAGACTTGGGACTTACCATTCAGTAAATTGACAGAAGGATATGGACAATATTGTTCTTACATGTGCATTTTTTGCTTGCAGTCTGTATGTAAAATGTCTTGAACAATGTAAGTATGTGAATTCCTCCTGGGATTAAGCCAAAGCATTGACAAAATGCAAATCCGAAACAAAAGTCACTTGAGTCCCTATATATTGTCGATGGTTATCAGCTATATCTCCATAAATCTCCGTGAAGTCACCATGTGTTGATGCTTCACTATATGACTATATATATATAGATTCCCCATAGATTCCCTATCATTTCCCTAGTAACTTACCATAGGTATAACATGTTACAACATAGTTCTCCCGGTGATCGTTTTCCGTTTTATCCCTCATAGTTATCACCATGACTCACCAACCCAGTGGTTAAAAACTTCAGCAAATCCCAGATACCCAGAATCTTCTGCGCCGTGCTCAGCATCTCCTTGACACTCGGCATATCCTTCACTTCGGCTAACATCTTCACCTTAGGGCTGAGATTAGGATTTGACCAGCAAACATGGGTGATTTCATGGAATTGTCAAAGGATTTAACTTGATTTAGCCAACCAAGATTGTGATTTAATATGATTTTTTCATGAAACTTGATCAGGCCCAGCCGTCGGTGATTTACCTTGGGATTTTTCACGACAAACATGGGGATTTGACCAAATGTCTAGGCGGGGCAGGACAAAAACAAGGCCGCTTTTGAACCACTCAATGGGTTGATCTAAAAAAACTGGCTTCACCAGTGTTCTTACCTCTTTATTTTTGTCCCAAATCACATAAACAATCTGAGTTAGAAAATGGCAGTTTAAGGGATCCAATGCTTGGCCTCCTTTCTCCATGGACGTTACGCCCCCCTTGAAACTCATTTGGATTGTTTCACAAGCGAATGTGAGCGTACTGAAACCTGCATTCGAGTCGTGCATAGAGCACCAAACTTGGCGCCGTTGCGCATAGCCTCATGATGTGCAGCACGCCTCCCTTGGAGGAAATTTGTGAAAGTTTGATTTTGGGATCCAAACGTGCACAACCAAGTTCTTGTGTATTAAATAGATATAGATAGATAGATAGTTAGATAGATAGATAGATAGAGATAGATAGATAGATAGATAGATATAGATAGATAGATAGATAGATATAGATAGATATAGATAGATATAGATATAGATAGATATAGATAGATATAGATAGATATAGATAGATATAGATAGAAATAGATAGATATAGATAGATATAGATAGATATAGATAGATATAGATAGATATAGATAGATATAGATAGAGATAGAGAGATAGATAGAGATAGATAGATAGATAGATAGATAGATAGATAGATAGATAGATAGATAGGTAAATAGATAAATAGATAGATAGATAGATAAATAGAAAGATCGATAGAGAGGTAGAGAGATATGGAGATGCATATATATATATATAATTCTTATATTGTGTGTGTGTGTGATATATTCATCCCAAGTTGAGGCGTAGAAACGGGCAGATATAGGAAAGGCCTAGCCGTAGCCGGCTAAAGTTGTCCTTCCGACGGCCCCATGCTGTTGTGAACACCTACAGTTGTTCAAATGATCAAAGCCATGCGCTTTTAAATGGGAAATCATGCTAGTATCTCCTTGCATGGAACATCTAGTGTCAACTGAAAATAGGGTGCACCCATTCCATTGATCAACAATCACGATCCCGCTATTTTTAATCAACATTTGAGGATATATGGCGGTAAACCTCATTTTCAGGCAAAGCCATGTTATAACATAAGTTGGCCCTTCTGAATGGTATGAAATGAACCATATAGTCTCACCCTAAAATTGTTAACTTCCACGATCATTCACGTTGTTCCATGTTGTTCCCATCTCAAGCCAGCTCCTTTGACTGTCCAGCGGCATATTGGGAGCCTTGCCCCGGAAATAGCAACCCCACGGCCAGCTTGCTGGACCCCGATGTCGCTGCCGGTGCAGGCAATGCTTTGGCTGCAGGCGCGGCGATCCTGGCCAGACCATTTCAGGGTTTGTCATTCATGGGTGGCAACTGGTGGGATAGCAAGTAGTATAGGAAATACTCTACAATCTTGAAATACCAAAAACCATTTTTGAGAGATTTGAGGAAAAATGACGAACATTGAGAAAAAGTAAGCTCAATGTTTAACAAAGAACAAAGTAATGAACACAACATAAAGAATCTGAAAGGACATCAAAAAATCAGGACGATGGCTCTGTCCCAGAGAACGCCGACAATATAGTTTTGGCTGCCTCCTCTAATCACTGCTTTAATCTAATATATATATATATATATAATACCTGAATAGCACCCCTTGGGACAAATCTATGCTTTGGAGCAGGAGGAGATATATAGATATTATAGATATTATATATATATAGATATAGACCGTTCCTCCATGTTGTTCCATTTCTTCCCCCACATATTCCCTAAAACTGGAGATTTTCCATCCCTTCACCGAGGAAAAATTCCCTCCCAGCTGCCAAGCGTCTCCGCGGCATCCTTAATGGCCGCCGCCGAAGCCATCTTGATCCCGGCAAACTGCTGCACCGCTTTCCTGGGAGCGGATTATCCAAAATGGACCAAACGTTTTGCTAGGCAAGCCAGCGACAAATGATATAAATAAATAAATAATATATATATATATATTACATATATATATATATATATTTATATATATATGTGTGTTGGTAAACTCCCACTATAGTGATAAAATGTGAGAAATTACGGTTCTATATCTGTATGGGGCTTATTGAAAAATAAGTCGAAATACTGATTTGAGATATGTGAACATGCGAGGCAGAAAGGTATCAGAGCTCGAACAGCGCCAACAGCTCTTGCATGAAAAGGGCATGACGCATCTAAAGTGGTTTGACTCAAGAATGGGATATATGCTCTCTCTCTCTCTCTAACTGGTTTTAATCTCAAACGATACAGTAATGGGAACATCATCTACAGTTCAATACAAGTGGATGTCATCTTGTCGTGATTGTGTCAGGAAGGTAGGTTAGGATCAAGGAATTTCTGAAACGGATCCTGGATTGCGCATGGGGGAGTGCCCTATGTGTGTGCTGACATGTTTCCTAGTTTTCCATCCTGCTTGAAACGTTGCTAGTATCTGTTGAGCATCACTCCAATGCATATTAGAGCCGACTACGTCAAGAAGCCATTTGTTGGCCAATATACTTGCTGATACCGGCTAACTCTGACAATTCACCACAGCCTTTTAAAACTAGGATGTGAAAATGCATCCATCAAAACGGCCAAAGATTTTTATTCAGGAAAACACCGCTTCACCTTGCGGTTTGCACACCATAAAATCCCCAATTACTTGTGGGGATCTAAAAAAACATAAATGAAATACCCCCCATGTCCCATTAATTCACCATGTATGATGTGTATATATATGTATGTATATATATATATATATATGGAATCATTTCCACATATATGGTTTCATTTCCACAAGGTGTCATCCCCCAGTTATTGGTTGATATATAAATATATAATCCCCGTAAATTTCCTATAGCTGTATCATGATGTATCTACCGACCAAACCACTACGCTCCAAGCGTCTGCGCAGCAGATGCGACGAAGGGATCCGCATCGCTCAAACACATCTCCACCTGGAAACTTCTAATGGTTTTAGTGTCTGAGATAATGTATGTAGAATCCAGCATGGAGCCTTCAAGATTTTTTAGAGCACCATTTGATTTATACTTTACTGAGATTATACCATATGAAATGTGCATTCGTCACTTTGCATATTGAGCATCTATAACCTCCATAGATCAGTTTAGGTCATCACACCCAGGGCGAGTTCAGAGGCAATGTTGAGGATAAGAAGTGATGGTGTCCAACTCGGCTGTGACTTTTTACATCTTTTTACTATATAAATCCATCACCACCACCATACTGAACCATATGCGTCCTCGAAATCTAGGATAGACCGGACACAAATGGGACAGCCTCAGTGATTAGTACTCCCAAAGAAATGTTTGTTGGTTTACAGCCGCCAGTCAAGTGTAGACGATCTCATAACCCCATTAAAATTCAGGCAAATTCATTAAACACCTATTAAGTCTCTTTAATCATTAAAAAACAATTTAACATTCTTCAAACAAATATGGAAAAAAACACTAAGAATATCAATCATTCAACTCCACGAAAATCCAATTAATATCATTTTCATGTGGTAAACCCAGAGGCATGAGCCAAATCATAACCATTTTGATGGGTACCGGTACTATAAACATCTATAAACAATCCCCAGTCGTGGTAGGTTTATGGCAGCCAGGGTTGCCCACATTATAAACATCAACTATGGGTAATTCCATTACAAACCATTACCAACCATTTTACAGTATATTTGTCATTATATTCACCATTGCATTAACTATTATTCTAACCATTATTGAGACCTTAAACATAGTTAAACGTTACAACAAATCTCTTAAAATTCATTAACACCTATTAAAACCTATGAACATTTCAAAGAAACCTATGCAACATCTATAATGTGGGCTCCTGATTGGTGGGTGGATCCGCTATTGTGTATTTTTCCAAAACAATTCAGGATCTGTGGAAATAATTCAGGGCCCCCGATACTAATCAGGATCCAACAGTATTTAAAACCTATGAGCATCTCAAAGAAATCTATGCAATTTCTATAATTATTCATATAAAATCTATGAACATTAAACATCCACAAACATCCTATAACGAACCTCCAGCGTCCAGTCGTTCCCTTTCCCACCCTTCACCTCCTCCTCGAAACAGGCGCCGCGTTCGCCCATCTCCGTCAGGGCCTGAATGGCCGTGGCCCGCGTCTTGGCGTCCGGGTTGCCGGTCAAACGGCAGACCTGTCCGGGGGTTCAGGGATGCCTGGGGACGGTGGCTGAGATTTTTCGGTGATGCAAAGCATGGTGCTATACTTAGATGGGCCATGGGATGTTGCCGATTCCTGGTTAGTAACTGGGGATTTGTTACCCTCTATATCCCAATTATAATCTATTTACTGACTAGTTAACTAATTCCATGGCTCATCTAAGTAAGCTATGTAAAGCAATAAGACCACCAGATGTTGATGGTTTATAGCACCCACTAGTGGCAAAATTAATCAAAATTGATCAAACATATAGCACCCAAAATTATAAATTGGTTTATATTCCCACCAGTATACCATACCCAGTCATCCAAGGACCCACCGTCCCAACCTCCGATGCATACATCTGGCCCAGCTCGCCACAGCCGGCAACGGCTTTCACGGCAGCGCAGCGCACCAAAGGCGACTTGTCGTTGAACAACTTACCTAAAAATGAAAGATGGCCAGGACTCAGGTACCGATTTATTGGAGAGATCTACCATACATAAGGCATCATAAGGCCTATTTTTTCAGGGCTATGTAGATATACGCATATACGGCAATTTCCCTCTGAGGTGTTGCCAGAAGTCCAGAAGTCATCAAAACTAGTAGGCCTTGCTCTCGATATAATAATAATCGAAAACAAAACATTGACGTAAAGTGACCCAGCTTATCTTGTGCTCGTGAGACAACTTCCACATAAGCAACGTAACAAGGAAAGTCCATGTCCTGCAAGAAGAAGCCACGACGAAACTGGTCGTCATAGGCCGAAGCAGTTGCACGAAACATGTGCGTTCTTTAAATTTGGTCATCGCAACGTTTTGCGCCGCCTGCTCATTATACGCAGGACTGGACCCTTGCAAGTGCCCAACCTGGCGCCGTTGGCACTTCGCTATATGTAGTGCTCAACGTCCGTTGAGCCGTGCGACCGGAAGCATTTCATACAACTACATGTGCGGTAAGCCTGGACGGACGCCGTTTTGCTGGGCAGCTGCTGACCGCCAGAAGGCGTTGCCGCGTGCCAAGCAATGCTGGTATATATTTGAAAGGCATCCCCACCATATAGCCACTTTGCAGACTCCGCAACATCTACGCAACATGGATGTTTCTCTAACTCGCGCTACCCCAACACCATCTGTTTCGCTACAGTATATTAAAATATATTAAATTATACTATTTTGGGGACTAGGAGCTGAAATGATTTTGTCTCTCCCAAATGTCCGTTCATCAGCCAAACAACAGAAAAGGCCAGTGCGCAGCCTGTCTTGATCCATCGCAGGAGGTGCGGCATCTACAGATGGACCAAACTGAGCACACCTAGCAGGGTCTAAGCGGACATAGTCCCTATCCCTTGTAGGGATCATTGCGGCTGAAATTTCATTGCCTGGGTGAGCTAAGGGCTGCTGAGTTTTGGTACTCTACCTCAGGCGCTCCTCATCAATCGAAGCTGGATTTCCATCTGGTGACGGAGGATATCCTCTAGCAGGTCTAGCCTGCCCAGATCCCCAGATCCGTAGTGGGAGATCTGGATCTAGAGGATTTACCAGCTGATCGGCTGCAGGAAATCCCATTCCCCAAAATATGTGGAACGGAAGGGCGGAGAATCCCAGAACACCCTTGGAAACAGGTTGAGATTCTAAACACTACCATTTCTTCTCTGAGATTCTTCACCCTGCTGTTCAGAACATGTTCAGCAAACCTCTGCACAGTACCATGACCTCTGCATCAGTTCATCCAAACAACTGCGATATCCTTTATGTTCCTGTATGTTCCTGTTTTCTAGAATGCCCATCTTGTCCAAAGATGTTGGGACCGGGACCCCATCACCAGGCAGAATCTTGGCTATCAACTCCATCGCCACCAAGCTGCACAAAGGTTCCAAGAAGGCTTCTGCCTCATCGCCCATGCAGGAGAGACTCTCCACCGCACTGGCCTGCACGAGGCGAAGCAAATTCTTAGCATTCCGTCCCTGTGAAGGATCACCTTTTCCTGCAATGATAGGAGCAAGAACACAGACACTATGTTCAAAAAAAAAACTCGTTCCAAAGTGACCCTCTACCACACTTTACCACCCGGTCATCAATTGGTCATCTATGTTCCTTGTTCCTTCAGCCTACGCCTCAGCCCACCAGCCCTGTTCGTCCCTTTTTTGGATCCTGCTGGGATCTTCCAAGCCCCTGGAGCCCTTGGAGGCCTTCACCATGGGACTGGCATCCTGCAGCAGCTCCGCCACCGCCGCTGCGCTGGACGAGGAGCTCTTCAGCTGCCCCAGGGCGCGGCACGCGGCCGCGGCCACGGCGGGCGCCGGGTCCTTCCTGGGACCAACGCTGGGAAGGAACGGTGGAAGCCACGTCCAAAAAAAGAGGATCCAATAGGATCGAAGCAAGAAGGGTGATCTAAACTGGGGAAAGTGCTGATTTAAGTGGGAAAAAATGTGATTTGAATTGGGGAGAATGGTGATAAACTGGGGAAAATGGTGATTTAAACTGGGAAAAAATATGATTTAGATTGGGAAAATATGGGAAAAGGACAATTGTGATTTAGGTGGGGGAAACATGTGATTTAAGTAAGCAACATTTTGGATATTAGGCCGGAAAAAATAGTGATTCAACAAACAATTGACCTTTTTCATGGAATATAGTTATATATATATATAATATAGTTTCTATATAGTTGGGGTACAGCATGTGAACTCAAATGGCTCTGACTCAAATGGCTCTGACATGAGAGGTGTCAAAAACCGCTCAATGGTCATTTTATTACTGGGAATGACATGGAAAAAATAAGACATTGATCCTTTGAGACTTCAAACCTGTGGGATCTAAATGAGCAAAATTCGAGAACACACGATGACAATTCAACCTGCAATACAAAACGGTGATATCCAACAACAATTTCTGATTTTGGCATGATTTAGAAAAAAGTGACGGGGCTGTCCAAACTTAGGCAGCAAAGCAATGGTGATTGAATCCCAACTCGCTATGTTCCAATGCACAAAATCGGGGCTTTGATCATTTAGGCGGCACGACTAGCGTGCCGCTGCCATCAGCTCGCAGAATCCAGGGCAGCGAACACCAGTGGCTTCCCCACATTGCTGATGGCATCTGTTGGCCATGTCTGTTCCCAAGGGATTTTGAACCCCCCCAGTGCAAGCAAACTCCCATCTTGGGCAAAGTATAACAAGTCCCAAAAACATCCATTTATAACTTCCAACATTCCAACATCTAAATCCAGTGATTGATGCATATATTTAGTGAGTCCTAAACTTCCATTTGGTACTTTCGGTAAAAAATCCCGACCAGGAATTGGGCAACCCAAGTTGGGACACTTTCCATTCCCAACCACCTCTGATGGCTTTTTGCTCGATGTGTGGTGGGAGTGACCAAGACCTATCGTGAACACTCCCATCTTGTCCAAGCATCAGGAGGTCAATGAATTGGGACTCCATCCCTGGGCATGGTGCCATGGGACATCATGGACAGAAGTGAGCACTCAAAGTTCCAGACCCAGAACTCGTGGAGTATTCCCATCCCCTAAAACAACCATTCCCCAAGCTGTTTGCCGCACGATGTGGAAAGGGACTAGAAGGTGGGGCCAAGGCCAAAGGATAACTGTTGACGGACATAACTTGGTTGCTGATACGAACTCACCTTGTATATAGATACTTGTATGTCAACATTGTATGTGCACATGTCTATGGGTGAACGATCACGAGTCGGATCACGGGCGACCCAGCCCAGCGTTGGTGGGCCGGTGATGTCACTGCAATGTTCCAAGGCCTTACCATTAAAACAGGCATCACCGTGGTCAATCGATCCATATTCCTGGTGAAAAAATCCCATGAATAGCTGATGAAGTCCCATCATAAGAAGTACACACACAGATAGATATATATATATATATACATATGTTTATAATTATAAACCGTATTTTATAGGCACAGCAAAAAAAACATATATAATATATATCAAAAAAACATAAAAAAAAACATGTAGCTGGTAAATTGGTGACTAGTTATTAACAACCAGCTAGTGAATCAGTCCGAGGAACGATCTGGGTCCAGCCCAATCTGTATCAGGGCATTGATGGCTCCGGCACGCCTTTTCGGCAAGAGTTCAGGGGGGGCTGTGCGGTGAGAAACTCTTCGCACACTCAAGTGGACTGGTTTACGACAGTTGTGCAGGAAACCATGAATTCTATCAAAGAAGGGGTGTCCCTGTAATTTTCCCCACCAATTCTGGGAGACATGGAACCCACGGGACATCGCGGGACTCTAAATGAACAAGAAGACCCAAGGAGGACAGAGACAAACACCCAACTGCATTGGAAGAAAAGCAGAACCGGCTATACCCTCCAGTCATTTCACAGTTTGCTATGGAAAATCACCATTGTTAAGAGCTAAATCATTTAGACATCAGCCACATTGGGCCATTGTCCATGGCAAACTGTAACAAATTACCGGAACAACCAGAAAAAACACAGGATCCAAGTCCGAGTCGTGGCTCAGAATTGGCTCCAAATGAAGTGGCCGACCAAACAACACAGAGGGACTTCTGTTCAAAGTAGCCTGTCGTGATCAAACATTGCTATTCAAAATATTTCAAAATCCATGATTTGTGGATGTGTTTTTTCTCATTGAAAATCATGTTGAATGGATGTTCCAAAAAAATTGGCACATCTTCCTTTGATTCCCCATATCTGGGGGATTCCCAGCCATGTTTCATGACACCGGACGTTCGTCACAAATCAGTGGCAGCCAAGGCTCACTTCCCAATCCTTTGAGCTGAGAAGGTCCAGCAACTTCCCAACGCAACTTGCGCCTGGGGGGAAAGATAGGGAAACACTTCCATAACCAGAAAAAAGGTTGAAACAAAATCAACATATGGCAGTGTGTCAAAACCTTGTACCCCTGGTGAACATCAAAATATATCAAAATAGCTGGTAAATGGATGTTCATCCCACTAAAAATGTATCTATAGGTATTGACCCATACCCATATGAGTCAAGTGGGACGACAATAATCATCATCACATGGAGGGATTGAGATAAAGATGATAAAGGAACGAGAAAGTACTTGTTGACCAGTAAAGCAGCAGCTGAAACAAACTCGACCAGGAGAAACACAAACATGAAGAAACCATACTGCTTGGTGTTTTTGTGACTTGGGGATCCCATAGATGACTAGTTGCCTGAATAGTACCATCTGCTAATCCAGCCTAGCCATGGGAACCCCGTTTGTGAACGGAGACGTGATCAAAGACTCTGTAAATGTGAGATTGATGACTTGATTGTCAAAAGTAAGCCATGTTTGATGTTTGTTGGCGTTTATTTCCACGAACGAATCTGAATCCTTTGACACCTACTGGATCATGTGCCGCAAGCAGGGCGCACACTGCCTCCCTGGTTGACCCTGGTCGCCTCCCAAAATGCCCAACGCATGTGCAGCCGCACACGCGGGCTTTCGCAAGACGTCGGGAGTCTTGGGCATCACGCCGGCCGCCGCCAACATATGCGTGGAAATGTCTTCCTGGTTGGTGGGAACTTGGTTCAGGTGGCCATACTCATTGGCCATGTACCCCATGGTATCTCAGTGGTACTACATCACCTTATCAGTCTTATCATGATCTTCAAACTTGAAAGTGTTCAAAACCCATTTCATTCACCAGAAAAAATATGTCCAATCCATGTTTCCCGTAGTGCCATTCATGTAATCCCATCCCCCTTACATTTCCCTTGATGTGGATCCCAAAATTGTTTCTCAAAGGGGTGTTTAGTACTGGGGCTATGAGGGCGACGGTATTGTTAGGATGTTAGGGGGTTTAACCTAATTTTTCAAACCCAAACGGATATTGTTGGGGTTAAATCACCATCAGTCTATCCTCATGAAATCATCATGAAATCACAATTTTTCGCTAGTTGAATCATCATGTTCCTTGGTTGAATCACCAGTTTTCCTTCCATCATCTTCCTTCACTCGCGATTTTCCAGGCAGCGGAAGCCAAGCCAAGTCTCGCTCTCGTTCCCCAAGGCCGCTTCCAATGCCGCCACGTGCTCCGCCGCGGCGGGGCCCATGCCACTGAGCACATAGGCGGCAGCGGCCACGACGCCCGGGGAGGCGTCCTTCAAGAACTTGCCCATCACGGGGGCCTGGAGCAATGAAAACTGGGAAATAACAGGATTTACCCTCTTGTAAACAAACATAGCTATTGAAATTGGCAATTTATAGGTGATTTACCCATTAAAAATTGTGAGTGTCCATAGTTATGTTAGTTTACTAGAGGGTATATGGTGTTCATAATGGGAGTTGAATGGGGGAATCATTGTTAATTAATGGGATTTCGTGGATGTAAAATGTTTTAAACTTGCGTAAAAGCACCAATTACACAGAGTTGCTCCAAACACCCCAAAGTACAAGGGGGTTTATTGGTGCATAGCTGCATAGCTATAGGCTAATTGAGCGATGATTACAACTATAGTTGGATCGCTTTAGAAACCCCAAAAGCATAAGTCGTTACAAAACGGAAGGCTTTATGATCATTAAGAATAGTTGCTTTAGAAGCCTGAAATAAGGGTTTCCCCATACATCCAGACTTATAAACCATCATTCCAATGAGGTCACAGTGCGGTCATGATTCTTCATCCAGATAAAACCCAAAAAAAACCTAGAATCTAGAACTAGGATGCCGCATCCACTTGCAACCCTCTAATAGATCTCATGGCCTGGGAAGATTTGATGGGTTCTTCACCCATTTCTTGTTGTTAAACTAGATATCGTTATACCATGTTATACCTAACTATCATCTTTCAACCCTCTATCATTTATCATCTATCCCATGTCTGAAGTTAAACTAGATTGTTATACCCAACTATCCAACCCTCTATCATCTATCATCATTATCTAATTGGTGGTTTCAACCCCCCTGAAAAATATGAAAGTCAGATTGGATCATCCCAACTATTGGGGAAAATAAAATTCATGTTCCAAACCACCAACCAATTTTCGCCATGGAGATTATCCAAATGTGATTCTATTTTAGTGGGAAACTGATGGGAAATCGTAGCATTTTAGTGGGAATCTCCAACTATTGGCTTACCCTCTGGTAAAGAGCCACATAACTATGGAAAATCACCATTTTCAATGGGTAAATCCAGTATAAATAGGCCATCTATACCATGGCTATGTTAACCAGAGGGTATCATCTTTGATGGGACGATTTCCCATGATTTCCCACGAAAATCAGAGCCGTGGAGATTCCCCTCTCCGCCTGCGCCGAAGCCTTGGTTCCCAAGGTCTTCAGCGTCTTGGCGCAGGCCACGCGCACGTAGCTGTCGCCCGACATCCGCCTGTGGCTACCACGACGAAACGAGCTCCGGCTGGGAAAACATGGGGAAAACCTTGGGGGAAATCTACCAAAGACGCCACAATTAGGTGAAATCTGATCCGAAACATCGTGATTTGCATCGCTGTCTATCTTTTGTTTTAGAGGCCATATGGGATTTAAATGGATCCAAATGGATTTATACTGGATTTGTTTAGAGGATTTAAGTCGATTTAAAGTTAGTAAGTGGGTCATAATATCAGTTAAAAGTAGTGAAGGGTTAATTAGCCCGGCAACCGGGGATAGAACCCTACTTACCGTGAACCGCCTACCGTACGTTTAATTCTACTGGCAAGGCACACTGGGTGATAAACCTTGACTAACTATAAAACTGTGATACTATCCCGAAATCGAGGCTGTTTCTAGAGTTTGAGGCTGCTTTTGATGCTTGGGAATTGGAATGACAACCCCAGATACTGGCATATACTGGCAATGTGTATGTGTACCTTAGTACCTATGTTTAACATCACCAAAAGTTGAAGAGTGGCCCGGCCTCATGCAGAACATCAAGCCTAAAGGAAATGATTCAGTAAAGATCGTTTATTGAAATTACTGCATGGGTATGAGTCAGAAACTAAGCCCCTATGTTTGGTTTACCAGATTTCTGTTGCATAAATCGTACGTGATTGATTGGTTACAGAAAGCCACAGTACAAACAATTACCCCTTATCATAAGATTGCCCATAATATCACCCATAATTCCCCCATCATACTTCCCAATAATATCCTAATGATATGTCCATTTGAATATTCCCTACACTATGTTCATATCCCGATGAAAGATTGTAGTAACCTCATATGAATGGTGAAAAACCTTTTACTAGATTTAATGGGAATATAGTCCATCTAGTTTGACCATGGCACAAATGAATTAACGATTTTGAGGGTGTAAATGATGGTAAAGAAGACTGTTCACCCATTCTCTTTATGACCTCTCTATTATAGTATCACCTGTCCCCAGTGTCAACAAAGGTTTTGATGGTAGAACCAGGACCTATTCTTCACACCACGGATTTTAATCCAAATTTTGTCATAGTGAAACTTCCATTTTTCATCCATTTTTTCCTTCATTGCGAATGGTGAAATCATGTGGAAATCCTATGTTGTTTTTCTCATTTTTCGTGGTGAAACTGCCATTTTTTCCACGTTTTCCCAGGCATTTCCCCACCGCACTGCGCCACGGCACTGCGCCAGCGCTGCCGAGGCCGCCTCCGCGCCTTCCATGCCGCGCAGCGCCTCGGCAGCGGCCACTTGAACCTCAGCGGAGGGCCAAACATTGGAATGTGATTTAATGGGATTATATGGTGATTTAGTGGATAGTGATTCAATGGGATTTTATAGCGATTCAATGGGATATTAATGGGATATACCCTCTGGTTATGTCAAAATAGCTATTGAAAATGGCCATTTATAGTGGATTTACCCATTGGAAATGGTGATTTTCCATAGTTATGTTAGTTTTCCATAGTTATGTTGGAATATACCCTCTGGTAATGACTAACAGTTTGCTATTGAAAATGGCCATTTAGTTCGTTGATTTACCTCTGAAAAATGGTGATATTCCAGAAAACTGGTTGGTGGTTGACGATTACCCTCTGAAAAATGATGGAGTTCGTCAGTTGGGATGATGACATTTCCAACTGAATGGAACAATAAAAAATGTTCCAAACCACCAACCAGGAATGTTGTTGTTGGAATACCCTCTGGTAAACATGCAAAAAACTATTGAAAATGATCATTTATATATTTATACTTGATTTACCCAGCTATAAAATGGTGGATCTTTCCATAGTTATGTAAACGTTTACCAGAGGGTAAAGGGGAAAAAACAAGTTATGAAATTATATATATATATATATTCATAATATTGAGGGAAACATCCATGTTTTCATGTTTTTTTCCCAGTTATTGTAATTGTAACTATTTCCACGTATTTCCCCAGCTATAAGTCATATACAATCCATCACCGTGCGTTACATGTTTTCCATGATTTCTATTGATGTCCAGTATTTTCCACTTGATAATTACCAAAAGTCCAGGATGTTTATTTATTTTCCAGTTATTTCCATCTATTTCCCATGTATAAGCCACACACACATATATATATACCCTCTGGTGAACTAACATAGCAATGGAAAATGGCCATGTATAGTGGATTTTCCCATGAAAAATGGTGATTTTCCATTGCTATGTTAGTTCACCAGAGGGTATATATATAATAATATAATCCAATCTAAAACCGGGTTTGGCACGGTCACCGGTCACCGCCCTCAACTGCCCTGCCGACTTCCTCCAAGCCGCTCGTGGCTCCTTGTGCGACAGGAGCTTGGCGACGGAGCCACTGTCCACGTTCATGGAGGACAAGGCCTGCGCGACGCCAAGGGGAAGTGCATCCCAGATAGGATCCGTGGTTAATAGGGATTTTGGAGGATGTTATAGGATATATAACCATCAACACATTCGGGACTTATCTGACTTGAATGAATCTAAATCATTACCACATCGGGATGATGCTTAATCCCTTCCCCTTCGTATTAAACTTATTAAACATCCCGCAGAAATCATGGTGTATGTAGGGGTACACTTATAAATTCGCGAATGTGTATGTATATATATATATATAAATACACTATACTTATATAGCTATAATAAAATCACCATTTTAACAGCAACATTTTACTGTCCATGGGCAACTTTGAACAGCTATGTTAAACCAGGGAGCAGCCCAGTGATGTTCAAATGGTACCGAATCATCCCAGTGCCGACCCGCCATGGCGGCCTTGCACGCGGAGACAATGCTATCCACATCGTCGCCTCGGAAGAGGGCTGCTCTGACGATCAACCCTTGACGTTACATGAACATGCCAGGGAGATGGGTTTCTACATGTCCAAGATATGTTTATCCAGCTTTCGGATATTGAACATATTTAAGATCACCTGATAAATAAATTGGTGATTGGAGATGTTTTCCATTGTGCCTCCTTTTTCCTGGTTGAATGCCACTTCATTATCTTATTTCATTACTTTACATGGGAATAACTAACATGTGGTAGTTCAGCAAACCCATGAGGGAAGCTTCACCATCAACGAACCAAGACGCGGTGCGGATTCACAAGCTGGATCCATGTGTTGGAAATTGTTGGATTTCTTTGGTATTTTTGGTGGTACATATATTCAGCCAATCTGTTTTGGTAGGTAAACTCTTCTGAATCCCATGTCACCGTGCATGGAAAGAAAACCATGACTGGTAGTGAGTCAAGTTGAAGTCTACATTCTTGTTGGTTTCACCGAATTATTTGAGAGGAAACCTACAAGAAACCCGAAAGCCTCCAGAATCTGGGTCCATGTTCAACACGAAACCTAGGATTTAAATCTAGAAAACATGGATCCAGCACAGCTACCGAGTCTTCCATCACGTATCAATTATATATATAATTAATCAATCCCTTAAAGTCTCATGATTATAAACATTATAAACCCTATAATTTACCTATAATTTAAATGAATAGAAATGATGCTTGAATCCCACTATCGTCTCATTAAAATCCCATATAAAGTCCCATACAAGTGCTCAAATTCCCCTGAAAATCCCATGGAAAAACAACCAAATTTGGCCAAGACGCCACTCAGTTGCCGCACCAGTTCGGACGCCGAGGCCATCGTCCGATCGCGACGCCAATAAGCGGCGCCGCGGTGAACCACTCAGCTGCGGTGGGGTGGCATGGATTTTCTTCCTCGGTGGTGGGTTACCTCCATGGTAGTGGGCTGAAGTCGTCGAAAACAAATGTATATATGTGTATATGTTTATGTTTATGTCTATTTTCTTTATGTTTATGTTTATGTTTGTGCTGTTGCTGTTGCTGTTGCTGTTGTTGTTCTTGTTCTTGTTCTTGTTGTTCTTGTTGTTCTTGTTGTTCTTGTTGTTCTTGTTGTTCTTGTTGTTCTTGTTGTTCTCGTTGTTCTCGTTGTTCTTGTTGTTCTTGTTGTTCTTGTTGTTCTTGTTGTTCTTGTTGTTCTTGTTGTTCTTGTTGTTCTTGTTGTTCTTCTTGTTGTTGTTGTTGTTCTTGTTCTTGTTCTTGTTCTTGTTGTTGTTGTTGCTGTTGCTGTTGCTGTTGTTGTTGTTGTTGTTGTTATATACTATGTTTCTCATTCATTATTATTTCTATTGAAGTTATGGAAGTTGTGGTGTTTCATTGCATAGATGCGATGTGCTCGATCATGTTTTTTGAAGATGTGTTCTTTTTTGCTAAACATGTTCATGCACTTTAGATGCTCGTACTGGCTTTTCTTAAGGGTTGTGTTCCCGTGTGAGTGCGAAGCTCTCTCTCTCTCTATCTGTGCAAGTTTTGGGACTCGGAGCTATCCACGGGAAGACTGTGAATATCTGATACATACCTTCCGGTAATCAAACATGGCACTGTAAAATGTCTGTAAATGGGCATTTAAATCAGAAAAGAACAGATGTCATGTGTAAATGAAGACGTTTCCGAGTTTCCCTATCTGCGAACACATACATTGAATGGACCTAACTTCACTTGTTGAGAACTACGCAAGATCTTTTCAAAGTGCCAGGGTTTCCGGAGAATTTGCCCGCAAAATCTTGAAACAAAGCAAACGAGTTCAGTTTGGGTCAAACCAAGGCTTTCAATTGGCATCAACTCAAGGTGGCTTGGCTTCAGGCTCATGTATCAAATCTTTAAACCCTATGGATCCAGCAATGCCCTCTCAAGAAGTATTTGGAGTATGGTTTAGGGGATCAAAATGGATCAAGTATCTCTTCAAGAAGGGTTTGGGCACATCGTGGTACATCTGCATATATATTGCCAATTTTGAACTTCTGACCACTGCGTCCATGAATGTCCCGTTTAAAGGTTATGGAAAGAAACCTTGCACAGGCTACTGTGGTGAATTATGGTGAGAATACTCAGTGTCGTCGTGTCAATGTTAAATGTTACACGCTGACATGGCAGTATAGTCAGTATAAATAGCAGCAATGTACCCATAGCTACATGGTATAGATCTGGGTAAATTATAATATTTCACCAATCTGAATTAAGGCCATTTGGGGATGATTCCCCTTACTAACTATGATTATTATAGTGAGGTCGCAGTGAGGTCGTTATAATTTACCCAGATAGATGGCCCATTTAGTACGATGAATTACCTATTAACCATGATGATGTTCATTGATTGTCGCTGCCCCTGGCCTGAACATGGCAGCAAGTCACAACTGGAAGGAAGCAAAAGCAAAAGACCATTCCTCTCTGGCTTCCATGACATTCAAAAAAAAGAAAACCTGGGGCATAATAATTGTGAAAACTCAATTGTTCTATCTACTCCAGGGTAGTTCTACAGTTTATAGGTAGTTTTCTCATTGTGAAGTGCTGAGTACTCGGAAGCAAACCTGAATACCACCCATACCCCGTCCATGTCCTGTACAAAGGATGCCCCATAGCTGGCTATCATGGATCAACAATGGTATGTACATCTATACACACGTACTTCGACTGGTCAATACACCATCTTGTAACTGGATATAGAAACCCAACTATAGTGTGTACTACCTCTATATATATATAATTTAATATAAACGGTTTATATGTTCGGGTCATCGGCACCTCCTCCCACTGGGTGAACCCTGGCCCCATGATCGGACCGGGCAGCAAGAAGCCTTTCGGCCTGTCGAGGCAAAATTATGAAGTTACGAGGGAGGAAACATCAATAGGGGCGCTTTTGTAGGAAATAGTTGAATAATGTTGAATATGTCACGTGTAACCTACATATCTACATCATATTCTGGTTGGTGGTTTCAACCCCTCTGAAAAATATTAGTCAGTTGGGATAGTTATTCTCAATATATGGAAAAATAAAGATGTTCCAAACCACCAATCAGTATTTCTAGATACATGATGTGGTTTTCTCTGAAAATTGGCTACCCAACGAAGATTTTTTTGGGGGGGGACAATAATTCTCATGGGATTTGGAGTACCCAGTTGGCTATGAGTCAAAACCCTGGCACCCTAGATACCCTAATAAGTGGCTAATGGATGTTTGTTGAGGTTCTGCAGGTTCATTTGAAACGCGGCAACCGGGCAACCCCAACTTTTGGGGTTTCCGCAATTTCAAGAGCCCCTGACATTTGGGAATCAGGAGGAAAGTACCCTCTGGTGTCATCAAACATGGTTTGCCGAAAAAACACATTGAATTCGATCATTTTCCTACCTATAAACCTCCATGGCTAGTTCACAGATTTCCCAGCTAGCCATGCTTGATGACACCGGAGGGTAAGGCCGGGTAAGGTCTGTTTCCTGTCATCCGGAAGGCTTCCATTGAATCTTGAGTCATGTACCAGGAAATCGATGCCTCCCGCTGCGCTGTGTCTTTGGGGTCCCCAAAAATATCAGAACGAACCAGACTAAACCAACGTAGATTAACATCTGTTTTTTCCCTATTGAAAATGCAAGCATGGGATTACATGTCAATTCTGCTTGGTTGTTCCTTTTTTTTACCTGTTCACATCAAATCGTAGTTGGGTAAATCCCAGTTGTTCGATCTTTTCCCAAGATTCTATTCCTATCATGCGGAAAGGAAATTTCATCCGTAGCTCCTTTATCCTCTATTTCAGTACTTATATAATTATATAGTACCCTGGGTGCACCAATAGGAGACCATCCCATTAACCAGCCATGACTGGGGGGCATAGTAAACATCATCCCAGTCATAGGAGCATGTCCAAGTTCATAAACCTCTACAGTATTGCAATAGTTGGGTTTTGGATGTTATTGGGCTTGCCACATTACTAACCAATCCCCACAGTGGCCATCAATGGGTGGTGCATGCTATCCCCAAATGGTAGATCTACTATTGGGTTTGGCACTTCAATTTGCTGATCCGGAACGCCCAAACAAAAAAAAAACATATGCCCTATAGATCCCTCAAAGTTCGTGTGGGAAAATTTTGGGCGCATCAATTACTTGAGTCCATCATCTTGAATGGTTATATCATGATACATCATGTTATATCCCTAGTAAATTCTCCAAGAAATCACCATTTTTGGGTGTTCAAAACCCACCATATGCAGCAAAACGCGCCTCAAGGGGCAAGTGACCTCGAGGATTCGGATGGGGGGAGCAATCGCCTCGGGGAGCAATCGCCACGGGAAAGTGGGAGCCCATAATCTCTTGATATTTGCCGCTATACATGCCTATAACAAATGAAATTTGAATATATATATATATATATATAAATAAATAAATATATACATATATAAATATAAAAAAAATATATATATATATATATATAGGTTCCAATAATTATGCATGTTTGAGTATATGCCCATGTATTTACATGTAAGTACATATATCAACTAATCATGCGTGTCTGGGTGTGTGTGTAGGAATCATGGCCTACATTCACTCTTAAAACATCTTGGGACATGCAACAATGAGCCTCGCGATATGAATTGATGAAAATATCACTCATCCCAAACCCTGCTCATGATAAAGCCAATGGATTCAACCGGGGTATTAGCGTTGATCATGTTAAATAAACATAAATAGATATAAAGTTGCTATAGTTGAGCCATGTTGAGCCATGTTTGGGGATGTTTGGATCTTTTTGTTTGGCAAACATGCCATGCATGCAGATGTTCTTTTTTGTTTTTTTTGCAATTATAGTGGCTCACAAAATCGCACCGAATTGAAATGATCATAGACTGTCGCCATGTTTGACGACCAGTGAGGTTCAAAGCAGCAGCTGCCTCCTTGCCAATGGTGTCACAGGAGATGAAGCTCGAGCTACCGCCCTCGCAGGAACTGCAGATTCAGAAACCGAAGAACGCGGCGATGGTGATGGAGCCACACCAGATGTCCTTGGAGCAGGTGCTCCAGCCTTAGGGGCCTCGGGAACCACTGCTGCTGTGGACCTTGATGTGACCGCCTTCGGAGGCACTCCAGTAGATCTCAAGCTGTCAGTTCTCGTGGTCAACGTCACCACTTCGGAGGCACCGCCTTTCTCTCAGCCTTTGCAACAGATCCTGAAACACTGATGTCAGGTGCAGGTGATGCTGGTGGTCATACCTACCTTTGGACCATTTTTGGGGGTATAATGTATAATAGTGTATAATAATTGCTGCTGATGGCATCAGACCTGGATCACGGACTCCTTTAACCAATATTTTCATATACTTTCACTATATTCAAATATTTCTATGAGTCAAAACCCTGGGACCCTACCCTGATGTACAACGCTGGGATTTATCTATGGATGCTAATTTGACCCATCCCGGGGTAGCACAAAAATCATTCAGTTATTAAACATCATTAAACCTATGGGACTTGGGGATCCACCATGACTTTAGAATCTTTAGAACCCCAAATCCCGCCTGACGCCAAGTGAGCTGCCTCTCGTTGAAATCGGCCCACGCGAAATCGGCCCAGCGCCTGGGCGATTGGTTCACCTTTGGGTTTATGAGGGAGATGACTGTGTTTAGCTTAGTTGTATAATTGGTACTATAACTATCGCTCTCTCCATCGCCATCTCCACTGGTGAGACTGACCTATAACTATGGTTTATTGCATTTAATTGCTAAATGATAATTATAATATATATAATATATATATATACATATTGCTTAACTGGGGATACAACTAATAGCAATCCCTTCCCCTAATCATGATCAGACGTAGCTTTCTATGAACGCAGCACCAGAACGAAACCAACGTTTTGGACCATGGCTACCAGCTGAGCTGCAAAGCCATTGAGAATTTGGATACCCTCTGGTAATGACTAACATAGCATAGCTATTGAAAATGACCATTTATAATTTATAATAGTTGATTTGCCTATTAAAAATGGTAGTAAATGGTGATTTTCCATGGTAATTCTTAGTTTACCAGAGGGTACCTAGGTTGCAACACATTCTGCCTACCTTTTGAAACACTAAGATGATCATCCACTTTCTCTAATCATCGTTGATAGTGAAATGCCAGTTCCCAACCATCTGTACCAAGTTCCGGCCAGGATCATAGAGTTGGCATGTGTTGGTTATGTATATATATATATATATACACCCTATATATCCACATGATGTTCCGACTTGGTTTTTCTTTGCAGTCAGTAAGTCGGTATAACCCCAGTTATCAATAGGCCCTAGTCGGGTTAGTCCAGTTATAGCCACTTAGCGATGGGCTGAACCAGAATTCAGGTGGAAGCTCCGCGGGTCTATTCCGAACCATCACGGGTTTCTTGGATTTGCTTCAGGGCCACTCTGCCCTTTAGATTCCCCAAATCGAGGTTTCCTAAAGTGACATATTATTATTATAAAATCATAAAAAATCCCCAAATGGATCCAAATGGTGGGATTTCCCATTGGGAAAACAACCACCGCCGGCGAGGCGCCAATCGGAGCGGCAGTTCATCAGCGCTACGCCTTTCGACATCTGCACGATGGACTCAAAGAGCCTCAACGGAGATGTCGACGTGGCAAAACGCCATGGAAAAATGCGGGAATGCAGGTAAACATACAACCAACGTGGAAAGCCAATAGGGGAACACTAAGAAAATGAGTTAAATTTACAAAATGCGTTTTTTCCCCACATTTCTGTAAATGTTTGCAAGAGGATAAGTTGATAGAAGCTATATACATTCACCAGGAAAAATGATGGATCAGCATTGGCGTTTAGGTTTCACCAAAGGAACATGATGACTAAATCAATGATGATTTATCAAGTAGGAACATATGGAGGGGTTGACCAGCAAAACAAAACCACAGAAACAGGCAGGTTTACCACCAAACATGGACGGCTCAACCAGCAAATTCATGATGCATGATTTATTTAAGCAAAGAGAAGAGTTTTCGCCCAATAAAAACAAATGATATTTAAGCAAATAGAAATAATTAAGAGAAGAGTTTTCGCCCAAAACAAACAAATGACAAAAACAAAGAAAAACAAGAGACTTAGCCAGGGGATATACATATATAAGGTACACTAAACCTTGGGCTGTAACCATATTCAAATAATTTCAAATAGGTGACTAGGTCGCATGATGTTCCAAAAACTTGTCACCTGAGGTGACTTGAAAAACCATTGCGTAGCTGTTGTCGGTCATCCTTGGTGATGTCATTGATCAAACCTGTGGGGATCATCACCCCATTTCAGTTCCCCCATATTGAGCCAAGCCTGCAGAATGCACCTTTGATAGAACTTCAGTACGGCAAGGGGCAACGCACACATAAGCCCTCTTGGCTCAACGTCTAGAATGAAGAAAGACTGCCGAATCACACAAGTTGGTCCTTTTGTAGTTTGAATCGCATGGAATTGCCACATCTTTAACCAGTTCGCTAAGTTCACCATCTAATTCAAACTGTCCTGTGTAAATATGCGATAGTCACTTCGGACCATCATACAAGCTAGGGAATAAGTAAATACTATATAATATATTAATATATATTAAACATATCACTTGGAGACCTGCGTTCGTGTTCAATGCCATACATTAATGCATGTTCAAACAGGGTTTGGACCATTTCCCTAAAAAAGCATCGCCCCCGCTTGCACGCTTCAAAGGCATTCAAGAGACGTCAGCCATGTCTGACTCTCCCCCAAAAACCTGCCGCTGAGTGAGCGCAGGAGTCATGGGAAAGGTACAAGACTCCTGCGCACGTAGAAATCAACAAGGGTTTTATGACACAATCCTAGGCTCTGTCACTGATGCACCAGCACCAGCATGTTGGGCATAGTATTGACCTGAAATTTCGAATTTCCATGTTCCTCCCAAACATGGATGAGACGTAACTAAATGATCTAGCCTACATCATTATATAATCTATAATCTATAATCTATATAATCTATGTCAATGTGGCCTATCTGATGTATCAAATCTATCCCAATAATCTACTCTATATGTATCTATATCTAATCGATCCATACTATCTATTCTATCCTGACTTGTGGTCTGTGAAGCTGATCTACCTGGTCTACCTCTTCAATCTATCCATCCAGTCTGCTGAGTCTGCTGTATCCATCATTGGATTGGTTTACGGGAAAATCCCAACAGGAAACCATGGTTTTTTACCATGAAGATCATGGGGGGTGGTCCGGTTAAAATTTTCCCTTAAACCAGTCCAATGAATCCACACATGAATCTACAAAAAGTAAGACACATGGGCTTGTCTGCAAATAGACCCCTAAAATACATTGGTTAATCATCAGGTCCCCATGAAAACAGCCATTCTGGGCCCCATTTTCGGAAAAAAAACGTATCACTTATCACAACACCTCCCAAGATATATGGCTCAAAATTGGTATCTCAATGACACTTGGATGGTTAATCCCATATGCTCCATATTTACCTACATTTGGATGATTTTTAGGGTTTCCATGTTGGTAAATATTCCAGCACCATGGAGCCCAATGGAGCATTTGGGAATACTAAAAGACCAAGCCATTTGTCAATTTGTGGTCCCCCACGTCTTTCACTGTGAGGCCTCTGCAGAAATTTGGGCTGTGGATTGCGCAGTGGTAGCCTTGGCAAGGCGCCCAGGTGTTTTTGAAGCCGCAAACCTTGGAGTTTTACCCGCTTTAAGCCGTTTTACCAGCCATAAATGGCGATTAAAAAAGGGCCTCTAACTGGGATAGAAAATGGAATAATGATCTAAGAACCAAATAGTTTCATGGGATAATAAATCAGCAACTAAACTTTGGGGTTTAACATGCTTTAATAAACACAAACAAATGACATTGTAGAGGCCTGGTTTCAAACAAAAAATATTCTTCATCAGAGAAATACAAAAAACATTGACCTTCCCCAGGTATTTAAGCGCGTCGTCTCAGGAAATGGTTTCATTATTGCTGTAACTTTCCTGGCAAAGCATAAGGTCCTGAGTCCAGCCGTAACCTTAGATACCCTGACGATTATCTGGACAACAGCAGATGTTTCTTTTTACACTAAGCTGGCCAGTCCTATTAGTTTTTGTACGTGTGGAAAAGCTATATCAAACCAAGGCTGACGCAGATTGCGGGCCAGCTGTTATCACCCCAAGCGGGAGTAGAACATACCAAACGAGTCCAATATGTGCCTGAATTGTCTGATCACAAATCTGAACTGATCTTGGATAGACAATCAATACAGTATTAAAACAAACAAAATAGAAACCCTCTGGTAAACTAACATCACTATGGAAAATCACCATTTTCAATGGGTAAATCCACTATAAATCACCATTTTCAATAGCAAACTGTTAGTCGTTACCAGAGGGTACTTACCCACAGATTGCCATTTTAATGGGGAACATGATGTTTTTTAACCGCACGATTCGGAGGATACGACCAACACGACCAACACCGGTGATCTGTTTTGGAACGACTGCAGACGGTGCCTTTGTGGCAACCCTTCACAGGAATCGGCGTCCGCGCCAAACGTCTGAAATTGGGCCGACAGCTGGAATGGCACATGAAACATGGACCTTGACACAAATCATAGTGACAAAAACACATATTATATACATACTATATAGAAAGGGCCATTACTTTGTCAGACTGAGCAATGAGATACCAACAAAGAATAGTAAACATAACCAAACAAATATCAACAACAAAACATAGCAACACAAATGACAATAATTATTGGAATGATCCATCATATAATAATATATATATATACATATAATAATAAATAATAATAGTAATAAAAACAATGCACATATACATAAAGTAATTACTTAGAAAAAAACAAGTGCTGCGTCAATCAAGTTCAACCACACGGCAAAGTCCGGTCCACGGCTGTGCCAGTCCGCTCCACTGTCAACCCAAGGTGTTAGGTGCCGCCCCAGCTCACCAACACATGATGGGCCCAACTGGCTCGAGACATGATATGGAGATAGTTATGGGCCGGGTCAAAACCCTAATACGGTACCATAAAATAGCATAATAACATAGCTGGTTAGTGGATATTATTCCCCCAATATGGTAACAATATGTAACAATAGGTTTTGACCCATCCTCAGATATATTTGTGTGCTTTAATGGGGATTATACTGATTTTCTGATTGTACTGAGTTCCTGTGAATACACACATTGATAATAACCTCAGACTGTTAGAACCCTTCAGGCCCCTCATGTCAAGAAGAGGGAATCATGTCCGATTCACCGCAAAGATCTAAGTGTTTTTTTGTTGGTTCTTGATTCCACCGGCTTGAAACATTCTGCCATACGTGGACAGTCCTCCAACGTTGTTCACCGCAAAGAGTACAGAGTTCATCCCCATGGATGGTGAACTGTAACACCGAATTTCCCGACCACCAGTCGCAACTGCGCAAAAAAGGTATAAAACGATGCTCCAAGCTGAAGGTAACAAAAACTGTTCAGCATAAAACATCTTGGGTTGCGGCAGTTTCATGATTTAGCAACAAGATCAGCCGGGAATAGCCAGGGAAAAGAGCGCTCTTTGGGTGACTGCCACGTAATGCTGCCGAGATGGATCTACATATTAAAAAGCCGGCGTCACATTCAGGCGGCCCAGCCAAACCTGCATTTGGTCAACAAGCACTGCTAGTCGGCGCGGCTAATCTTCGATATATACAATGAGTCTGAATGCTTTTCTTAACTGGGTAGCATGCGTGTATCTACACATGTATGTGCACATGCAAAAAAAAAACATAATAATTCCATATATATATATATATTTATTCCTACCATTTTCTGGGAAACATATAATATGACCCAACTAACGTTGGCCCAGATCGTTGGTTATCCTGATGTAAGGGGATTACCATGCAGACTTGCCAAGCAGAAGTCCTGCCAGGTGAACAGGTAGTGTCATGAGTTTTTGCTAAGTCAGAGGCGCAAAGCGGATCATATCACCATTTATTCACATGCATACACTAATGGGGAATCAAGTATATATGTATGTATGTATGTATGGATGGATGGATGGATGGATGATTTATGTATGTATGTATGTATGTAATGTAATGTAATGTAATGATATGTAATGTAATGCAATGCAATGTAATGTAATGTATGTAATGTATGTATGTATGCATGCATGTATCTCTATATAAATACATGTAGGAATACATGTATACGTATATATATATAAAGAAAAATGTATACATAAAATGCGCATGTATACACAATATATATATATACATAATATGTATATATATATATATACAGAATATGCATATATATATATATATACAAATTACGTATATTTATCGATGTATATACGCATACGTATATTTATATATATATATATATATATTGTATATGTGCATAGTTGAACAAACATATATGTTAGTTATAGGTATAGGTACAGGGGTATAGGGTAATAGGCAATAGGGGAAAAGGGGCATAGTGGTATAGGGGTACGTATGTATGTCCGTCTGTCTCTGTCTGTCTCTGTCTGTCTCTGTCTGTCTCTGTCTGTCTCTGTCTGTCTCTGTCTGTCTGCCTGTGTGTGTGTAGGTGTATGTGTAAAAACATGTATACACTTCTTTATGTATACATTAAATATGTAGAATATATGAAATTCGATCCTGCAAGATCCTGCAAGCTTGCCTCTTTAAAAGCAAACATAAAATCGGTCTGGATACTAGCATGTGTCTTTGGAGTTCAAGAAACTTCCACAAACTGAATGCGGAGTCAACTCGAAGTCAAACAAATCTAAGGATAGGACATGCCACAAATGGGACCATACATATGAGTACATGTGTTCATAAGTTATATATATAATTATATTATATATATACTAAATACATGCAAACCTATGTTCATATTATACTATATACATACATATACAATCATATATTTGTTTTTTTCGCCAGAGCCGTTTTAGTTCGCGACTTACGGCCGTTGGCCCTACCCTACTGTTCGAAGGATTATGGAAAAGCAAAATCAGGCGAAAAGAGAATCAGTCTACGCACAGGTGAAATTAAAAACAGGCAAAGTGTGCAAGACTCTATTAAACAGGAGTTTATGTACACGTATCGTTCTACAAAGGAATATTGGCAAATAGATATTTGATTCAGTGCCTGGCGCATCACGCACCGACGTTTCACACAGAGTTCGTTCACACAGAGTAGTGTTCAAAAAGAGTTCGATCGCAGCAAAATGTGTGATCAGTTGAAGGGATTTGAAGGGGGTTTATAAATAAATACTATGCATAAATACTATGTATAAATACTATGTATAAAATTGTATAAATTCTATGTATATCCATAACTATCAGCTACTTAAAATGCCGTGAAGCCATCGACTCGCCTTCCACGTCACGAGGGGCGACCTCGATGGCTCTGAGGGGGGGCCTTTTCTGAGGGCCACCTGCGCTGTGTTTTTGTTTCATGATGTTGATATCAGCGTAACGAAAAAAGACCGGCAGATATGAATAAATAGATACATACTCATAATAATGCATACATATGATGACGTAATCAAACATGCATATCTTCATCTGATAATGATGTAGACATAGATATGAACGCATACGTATTGATTCTCCACTTCTCTGGACTATAACAAAACATATATTAGTCGCACTTCAGAATAAACGAAGCGACACTGACCTGATGGTGGACCAAACCGATCCAGCTCTCTACCAGTTCGCGGGGTTTATACATACATTGGCAAATGGGAGGTGCCCAATCTGGTACTTTACTTACAGTGACTGGGTTTTACAGTAACGCTTTTGGAGTCCCAAGCTTGAACATGTTATTGAGAACCCTATACTATCTGCTTATCAATATCATTCATTCATAAGAAACCCCCAAACTCGTACATAGGAACAGAATTCAAGGTCGTGATTGATGCTTACCGTACCCTGAATGCAAACCTAGACAAGTTATGTACCGTATCATGCTGTATCGATATTTTTGGGATACCGCTATCCTCGATGTCTCTTCGTTTGGGCTTTAAGAAACCCAAATCAAACAAAAGACACAACCAAGTCAATGTTTCCCAGCATAAAATTCAAAACAAGAATTCACTGGTTTGAATTAAACACCTGACGCAACCCTCTTGGAATAATTCCGAAATGTAGGAGTCTCCTATAGATTTCTAGCTTTAAACCAATTCCGCAAAGGTAAACATATCAAGCGTCCCTGGATTCATCCCATCTCGGGGCCCATTTTTTCTTAGGGATGCCCTTCTGGAATTTAGCATAGCTATGGAAAATCACCACGTTTGATGGGGAAAAAAAACATATTCGTGTCATTTTCCATAGCTTTTTTGTTGAATTACCAGAAGCTATAGTAGGTCTCCAATTTTGACACTTCAAAACCGGCAGGTTCTTTTTTGGTAGACTGATGTCAGTCCGCCGAAAAATCTCGTCGCCATTGCAGCCAAGTCTCCATACAACTTTTTCGCCATGATCCCGCCTGCCGTGATACCGTTTTATAGTGATTCAATGGGATATTAATGGGATATACGCTCTGGTTATAAGTTATGACTAACATAGCCATGGTATAGATGGTCCATTGAAATAGATGGTTTACCGAACTGCAAAATGGGGATTTTCCATGGCTATCTTAAATAACCAGGGGGTATATAATATATTCATTGCATTCATATCAGGAGTATGAAGTAGGGATGCATCCATGGATGAATGCCACGTAACGAGGTGATGAGGTATATTTTGCAACTCGGCAGCTCAAGAGAATTCTTCCAATGTGTAAGACTATGTGCTCCTGTGTTCCCTGTCCATTAAGATCTGTAGTATGCACTTCTCTGACTGAGGGAAAAAAAAACGCACATTGTTTATCAGAGCATCAAACCGCAGCAATACAGCAAGTCCAACAAGTCAAAATTTGAAAGAGAATGCTTGGGCAATATTAATTTAACGTATAAATAGTAGCAAGAGATCAGACACAACTAGCATTGCCTGTAACACACTATAGACTATACCCTCTGGTTATTTAACATAGCCATGGAAAATGGCCCATTTATAGATGGTTTACCTATAACAAATAGGGATTTTCTATGGCTATGTTAAATAACCAGATGGTAATAATCAATCATTTCAGTGGATTGGTTCCAAAGGAAAAATGCCGCTTACACCAGCCACGCCAACCAACCACTGTCCCTGCCTTCGGCGGGCAGCGTCACCTGGTCAACATAGGTTCTGTATCTCTCTGCAAATGGGGGATGACCAAAAAAAAACATTTAATGGGATAATGGTGGTTAAAACAGAAATAAACCACCCATTTGGGAATAGTTTGTACCACCTATGTATGGTGATTTGGGGATTGGTTTAATTATTGTTTTTACTGATTATAACCATCGCATTTTTGGGGGGTGGCCCGTGGCCCGCATATATTTCTACATTTCATGGGCAAACGTCCCTTTCTGTGGTCAAACAGTAGTGAGGACCCACCATGGGATGGTACAACCTGAGTCAAATTTCCCAGAGTTTACCATGGTCTCGTGATGTCCGTTGAAGGACTTCAAAAGGAAATTTAGGGTTCCAAAAGCTAAGGACCTGAACGATGCAAAAGTCCATCAACCTGCCTAGATTGACAAATTCCCTCTGTTAATCATGGCAATGGAAAATCCCCTTCGATATTTTCTATGTGATTTGCCCATGAAAACCTCCATATATAGATTTTTCAGGATTTCCCATATCTCCATGTCTGACTAGCGGCATTTCTCCGTTCCAAGTCACATCCGTCGCGTTTGATCCAGATCCCCCAGTGATGTTTGTGGTTTATGAAGCCACTAATTACAACGAGTCCGTTCTATCCCCGTAACTAAAACCCGAGTTAACGAAGTTATGAGATATCCCCCTAATCAAACCCAGTTAACCAAGCTATAAGATGTTATAAATCAACTTAGCTATCAGCTATCGGACGGGGGCTTTACCTTGTACCAACAACAGCATGTTCAACGCGCTCGGCCTGGTAGACTCGCACCTCACAGTTGCCGAACTCCTGCCGGAGTTCAATGGGGAAGTTTCAAAAACTGGGCAAAAGAAATGGTCAATGGTTATTTCAGGGACCTTAATTAGAGGTACCCTCTGGTAAACTAACGTAACTATGGAAAATCACCATTTCTAATGGGAAAACTCACTATAAATGGCCATTTTCAATAGCTATGTTAAATTACCAGAGTGTACCTACTATGTATACCCATATATAATATCAGATAATCATATATAAGACCTATGTTATCTACTTCTATACGTGTTGGAGGTGTTGGGTAAAACGCATATATATATAGCTATATATATATATAATTTATATATATATATATATAAACCAGTGTCCAAGTGGTATGATCCTCCAAGTATTGAATGGAATTGGCCACTAAAAGTTAGACTTGAGCCACAATAACTGGTTTGACCACGAAAAATAGACGTATTTAATCAATTATAATCAACCTAGGAATCTCAAAGTGGACACCTATGGGCATATGGAGCAGCCTTGGGGAACGAGTAGACCAACAAAGAGCCATGATCATGCTTTTGGTGGATTGAAGAAAATACACCAACAATTAAAACATATTGTAGATTACTGTAGTATGTTACACGCTTCAACCATGAAGTTGGATGGTTTCACCATGTTTCAAAATCACCACTTTCAATATCTTTCAATAGGTAAATCATCTATTCCTATGATACTGTACATTTTACATAGCTATGTTAGTTTACTGGAGGGTATCAAGATTATCAAGGAGGAACACGGGGATTTCTTCGCCATTTCTGAGCGCAATGGCTCAGACGACGCATGGGGATGATCAGGAACATCAGGAACGTTGGATCCCCCAATTTGTAGTGATTTAATGGGATTTTATGGTGATTCAATGGGATATTAATGGGATACACTCTAAGTATACCCTCTGGTTATGACTAACATAGCCATGGAAGCCATGACCCATAGAAAAAGATGATTTTCCCAGCTAGAAAGGCTAGAAACCTCCATTTGTTCCCCACCTGCCAGGTGAGGGTTGTTAGATTTTATGTCAGTTGCCTCCTCCTCCTTCTCCTCCTCCTCCTTCTCCTCCTCCTCCTCCGCCTCCTCCTGCCTCGTGCTCCTCTCCTCCTCCTCCTCGTCCTCCTCGTCGTCCTCGTCGTCCTCGTCGTCCTTGCTCAACTGCGACCCGCGATCCACAGTGTTCTCTGCCGGACCCCAACCACGACCATCCACGCTCAGTGTTCCCTGCCGGACCTCAATCACGACCATCCACGCCCAATGTTCCCTGCCGGACCTCAACCACGACCATCCTCGCCCAGTGTTCCCTGCCGGACCTCAACCACGACCATCCACGCCCAGTGTTCCCTGCCGGACCTCAAACGCGAGTATCCACGCCAAGTGTTCCCTGCCGGACCTCATGTAGGAAGATATGGGACAAAGAATGTGCAGAAGAAAGTTAGAAAGAATGTCAGAAAGAATGTCAGAAAATATGCCAGAAGATATGCCAGATAGAATGCCAAATAGAATGCCAGATAGAATGCCAGAAGATATGTCAGAATATATGCCAGAAGATATGCCAGATAGAATGCCAGATAATATGCCAGAAGATATGCCAGATAGAATGCCAGAAGATTTGCCAGATAGAATGCCAGAAAATATGCCAGAAGATATGCCAGATAGATATGCCAGAAGATATGCCAGAAGATATGTCAGAAAATATGCCAGAAGATATGTCAGATAGAATGCCAGAAGATATGTCAGAATATATGCCAGAAGATATGCCAGATAGAATGCCAGATTGAATGCCAGAAGATATGTCAGATAGAGTGCCAGAAAATATGCCAGATAGAATGCCAGAAGATTTGCCAGATAGAATGCCAGAAGATATGCCAGAAGATATGCCAGATCATATGCCAGAAGATATGCCAGATAGAATGTCAAATAGAATGCCAGAAGATATGTCAGATAGAATGCCAGAAGATTTGCCAGTAAGAAAATGTATAAATGTCATGGTGGGGATCACACGAAGTAAAGTAATTTATTTATAAGGGATTTACCATGGCTATGTTAAATAACCAGATGGTACATCGACAAATTACGAGATGTCTATACATGGACCTGAAATGGTCAATAGCTATGTTAGTTTACCAGAGGGTAAATCAAAGCAAAATCGACAGCATGACCCTATGCATATGTTTGTTTTTTTTAATTATCAATATCTGGTCAACTCTCTGAAAAATAGCGGTCAGTTGGGATGATGACATTCCCAATCTATGGAAAAATAAACAATGTTCCAAACCACCAACCAGATATGGATGGATATGTATAGGCTATTTAAGGATATACAGTATATCCAACAACCAACCATCAACCACAGGCGTCCCTTCCAATTGGGATTCCACCACATGTTTCACCACACCTTGGCATCGAGGTTCTGCAGTGGTCCATGCTCCAATTCCCGCCTGAGCACATGGCTCCAGCATGCTCCAGCCGAAGTCGGCGAAGACGTGTGTTGTTTCATTCTGACTGGTGACCCTCTGGTAATTTAACATAGTTATTGAACATGGCCATGTATAGTTGATTTGTTTTTACCTACTACTGTAGGAATCGTGATTTTCCATAGCTATGCTAGATTACCAAAAGGTATGATATTACGCAAATTTCCCCAAGTACCTTATATTAGTATAGATGACACAGGTGGCATCCGCGACTATGACCCATCTTGTTTTTGATGGGGTAGATCTATCATTTGAATTCAATTAGGACATGCTCAGTGTCCAGCTGGCACGTTTACATGATAAAGCTGCTCATGTCGTGCAATCTCTGAGCCAAGGGGCAAATAACCTTTGTGCGTCACGACTGCCAGGCTGCTATCAGCCTGCACAGCGGATGTAGGGGCTGGGGGCCCTGCTGATGGACCCCTTCTTTAGCACAAATGGTTGTGCATGTAAGGTAGGAGAGAGACGGTTGCTGATGGGCAACAAAGTAACGCTATTGAAAGAGCTAGAGGATATCTGTTTTCAAAGGGGTGACACGCAAAGAGAGCCAGCGATACCAACTCAAAGGTCGTGCGCAGGCTTCTAACATTCAAAGTCTATGTTGCAGCAAGTTCAAACAATACCGTCTGGTAAACAAACATAGCTATTGAAAATGGCAATTTATAGTGAGTTGTCTCATTAAAAATTGTGATTTTCCATAGTTTTTTGTATGTTTACCCGAGGGTACAACAAACTTGAGCAAAGGACCAGAGGCATTTGCAATGTCCCAACCTCTGGTGACAACCACAACGTTTTTTCAACTGCATCAGCCAATATCTGGGATTTATGCATGCTCCACCCTACCAGTCAAACTGAATCGGGCACAGTATTCCTCAGCGTACAATCATCCTGACCTGATTCTTTCGGGCACATGTGATCTATATTATGTATCACGAAATTACTTAACGTATATGTCATATAACAGCATTTAAGGATGATCTAACTACATACATATATATATATATATACATTGTATATTGTTCATGTATCTATCTACTGATCGATCTATCGATCTGCATGTTTATCGATATATATATATATATATGTATGTATTTAAATATGTATATATATGTATGTATTTAAATATGTATATATATGTATATATTTTGTATATGTTTTATTTGTATGTATATATATATATATACCGATATATATATATATATATGTGTGTGTCTACATCAATCCATACCTATCTACATCTATCCACATGTTCTACATATTATGTCTAGATCTATCTATATATCTCTCTAGATCTATCTACATCTGTCTGCATCTATCATCTCTAAATCTACCTACACGTATCTATTCTACATCTATTCTACATCTATCTATCTACATCTGTCTATGTCCATCTATAAGCTATTCACCATGAATATATCTCTATCTTTATCATTATTTATCTATATCTCTATCACTACCCATCCATCCATACATCCCTCAGTCCATGTGTGTATCTGACCCTGGACTTACAACACCACTATGGGACTATGGCGTTGGAAAACCCCGCCTGATCCCTCATCAAGGATTCGAGCAGGGCAGTGCCTAAAGGCGGACCCAACCCTGGGATCGGGATGGAACAACACTCTGTGTCTTAGCAGTTGGATCCAGAGAAAAGCAACACCAACTACAGTCTTCGAAGGTGTTTGGAGCAGTAGGACAACAATTTTACTTCTGAAGCCAAACGTGAAATCATATGAATTTGACCAACAGAAGTGGGAACTTATTTAGGCAGCTGTAACAGGAACGTCTCCGGAATGACCGACATAATTCATTGAATCCAAAGCCACACAATCCCTTCACATTCAGAAGTATGCTAGAATGATGGCATGTGGGGAGAGGAGCCGAAAGTTACCAACGTAAGCTTAGGCATGACGCCTCCGAAACCACGCATGGACCCCATATTACAAGTCCATACCAAATGTTCGGCCCATCTGCTGCCAAATCTCTGGTAGACTTGCGCGCAGGGAGAGAGAAGATCCACAAAGCCGATGGGTAGAGATATGATAATATTATATTGGCATTTGCCATCAACTTTAGACCCTACAGTTTCACTTGGTCCTTGTTCAATCCCAGTTTGCGATCAGATTTTTCCATTTTTAGTTCCTCTTCAGCTTAAATACCTCGCAAAGATGTACAACAAGATATTCCCAAACATGGATCCAAATCATGTATCACTGCATGTTCCTCATCAACATCGAACCCCAGTTTCGATGTTTCGATCGACCAAGCGTCGCCCACGTAGCTCAACCTTATCCTGGCACCGACATGGACCCACAGTAACGTGGGGATAACATTGCATCCTCATGTTCCACCCTTTGTGTCTATACCTATATATTTGCAAACGATGTGTGTACAATCATATGGGAACAAGTGTCCTAGCTGATGTATGTATGTATGTATGTATGTATGTATGTATGTATCTATGTAGGTAGGTAGGTATGTATGTATGTAGGTATGTATATATGTAGATGTGAACCCTCTGCCAAAGAAACATGGCAATGGAACATCGTTAAGCTACCATTAAACCCAGTACCAAGCTCAATTCAATAAACAATCCCAAATACCATAAATGGATGGTGCTGGCAGCTTCCCCAAATGGTGACACAACGCGTCCCCAAGGGGTGACCGCCGTCCTCCGTCTCAGCTTCGCTGCTCACACGGCGATGTCGGTCATGGCTCTTCAACTCATCCTGGTGAGATCGTCGGCAACGAGGCGGAACGCATCGCGAGAATAGTTTGGAACAGTTCTTTTCTATAGTGTAACAACTAATTTCAATAATATAAATATATATATATATATCATATGTATATTACAAATATCTATTCCACTAGTTTTTGTTCTAATTCTAATATGTGTAGTGTAAATATTTATATATATATATATATGTATATTACAAATCTATTCCACTAGTTTTTGTCCTAATTCTAAAACATATTTATATTTTATATATTATATAGGGGATGTGATTATTCCCTATGTTCTAGGGTAGAGCATTCTGTATGCATATATATATATATACAGTATAGCATTGCAGAAAGAAATGTGGCTCTACCCTAGCGCATTCCAAGTTACAGTATATATGCTCTGCTATATAATCCCCATTCCCCCAATACTAAACACCCCATTCTAATCCATTCTATGGTCCCAAAATCAAATAAATTTGTGTATCTCCCCTACTAAACCATGGTGTCTGGGGGTGTTTCCTACTAGGTGAATGGCATTAGTTAACCAAAACAAGACAAAACCGGTGATTTATCATTATGGTAGTAGGAATTTATTTGTGTTTTCCATCTTGTTGGGGGGTGCTCTGTGATAGGTGATGAATGGTGATTCCTGAAATGGTAGTATGATCCTCAATGATCATCAGCGACCTATTTTTTTATGAGTGCCATATAAAAGTTTGAAACCGCGGCGTGATGTATATAATAATATTTATACTTATAATCGATCATATATAGATATACATATACATCTCTGAACTCAATGTGAACCATCGCGGAGTTGCAGATACGGTAATACGTGGATGGATGCAAGGTACCAGTGTAAAATATGCCGAGGTCTGTGGCTGTCGCGGCATGACACCTCCGTGCGCGTTGGCTTTCGTGTGCCACAGCAATGTCCTCATCCGTCATCGAGCCAAAGAAGATGGCACGGCAACTCTGGCACTGATCTGTCACTGAGATCTCACGTAAACACAGGAAAACTATTAGCACCAAACTGGTAGCAGGCTCTTTTGCAGGAAATCTCTCGTTTGAGTGAAGGGATCCGAAAAGCTTCGGGTGAAACAGCCTGGAAGAATACCATTCCCCTCCGGTAATCGAACAAACATGCTATGGAAAATTGCCGCTTATCGATGATTTGCCTCAAAAGTGGCGATTGTCCATAGCTGTGTTCAATTACCAGAGGGTATGATCCACTGCAGTACGTCTCCAAGATACACCACCACCACCGTTTTGGCTAGTTGGATCACCATTTTGGCCGCGAAACATAGAGGCAAACAAACCACGTTGCGCACCTCCCTCAAGAATGGCACATAGTGGCACGAAACTACTACGGTCAGCTCCGGCAATCAAACATGGCTGGCCGGGTAATCCGTGATCGATTGGAATTGTTGATAAGACCATCATCGAAGTAAATTGATCCTCGGGCCATCAAACATGGCAGGGAAATCACCCATTAATAGAGTCTGATAGAGGATTTCCATCTATAAACCTTCATTTAATGTGTGATTTTCCATTGCCATGTTTCACTACTGGAGGGTACAGTGTGGGATCAGTGAATTGGAGTTTGTCATCCCTCCCAATATGTCTCCCACATGTCAGCAAGCACCCGAAAATAGGTTCCTCTATTCTTGGACTTGCTTGTGCAAGGAACCCCAAGATATAAAAAATATTCCCTATATATCCCTATATATATATAATCAATTAATCAGATGCATAATTACATAATTATATGTATAGACGAAAGAAAGAACAAGTTCTCCTTCCTAGTGGATTTCCCACTGGGAAAAAAACATCGACAAATCGCAGATCCAAGTCTGTTGTGGAAAAAAGTCACCCTATCCCATCATTCACCACTCATTCGCCACTCACCAAGCAATTGGACCAAGGCTCAAAGGACATGAAGTTGAAGGTCTGTCGCATTGCCACTAAATCCTGAAAAGAAACAGGGGACCCAGGCAGGTGGTAATGCACCGCAGCTGAACCAAATTTCCGAACAGTCTGGATCATCATCATCATCATCATCATCATAATCATATATATATACATTTATAATCACACAGACACACACACATATTTATATATATATATACATATATCCAAAAAACAATTGGAAAACATGTGTATATATAAATTTATGAAATCAGACACACACACATACATATATATATATATTATATTATATTATATATATTATATATTATATATATATATTATATATATACATATTTATTTATAACACACATATATGGAAGCTTGCTGAGCACCTGGATTTGATCCAATCAGATCAAGTGGCTGAACTTAGACCTGCAATGCACGAGAAAAGGCTCTTGTCATGTTATAGATCATTATGTACAACAATGTGGTAAACATAAGCAACATACCATTTGGGCATGGTTTATACCAACCTTGTTTTTTTTCATGTACGGTGCTCCGCCAAACCGCCCTAGAGCGGACCATGAGGAGTCCTCAAAGGCTGAATATATTATCCATGACAAAGTGATAATTCATTACATATCATATCCAAATGGAGTTTAATGTGTGGTTATTATCATCGATTCATAATCATACAACATATATACCAAATGACTCTCCCCAAATTGACACGTTGGCCCTGCCATGAGTCCTAAATTGAAAGATTAGTTTCCAGCAAAAACGGGCTGTTTTAAGGGTCAAGATTTATTCCGGTGTAAATACCCGTTCTAAATGTTAAGATCCCAATTAGTTGCTCCTTAGTTTCCGTTAAATAAACTGTTAATTAACCATTTAATAACCATCCCTATATACACATGGAAGATGCACGGAATCAGGGACTTAATATTTTTTGTGTGGAGTTAATATGACTGATGACTATGACCCCATCAATCCCAATTACACATACATGGAACAACCGCAACAAATATAACCCAACGAACGAACATATTAATGGTTAAACATATGGAAATACAATATACTATGGAATATATGTAATAAATGGTGAATCCCAAATGTCTGGTGCAATGGAATGAGACTTGATACCAATCAAATATATTGGTAAAACAGATGTTGATATAGGCATTCACCATATATTTCATTGTATATTCATCATATTACATGCATTCATGCATTTGGAATTACACGCACATACATATACATACATATACATATACATATATAATATAATTATCCATATCTATCTAATTATATATACCCTCTGGTTATTTAACATAGCCATGGAAAATGGCCCATTTATAGATAATTTTCCCATTAAAACCTCCATTTATAAGGGATTTTCCATGGCTATGTTAAATAACCAAAGGGTATATATATATATCACATATATCAAATATCCTATATTGAACGAAGTTCCTCCGCCGAGGCTCCGCCCGTTGACGCTGGTCACAGGGCAAACCTGTCCGACGCTCACGCAGTTCCTCACGGACCTGGTGGCGGGGGAGTGGAACCAACGGGGAAAATTGTGTTTTCTCATGTGGTGTTGATATTTTGATATATTTTGATGGATATGGTTAGTTATTTGTGTCGGTGTTCTTTAAGTTTTTTTGTTTTTCGGCTGTTTTAATTGTTGTTCTATATGTGTATTGTAGTTGTGTTAGTGGCTTTATTGGAATACAATGGGAATATCATGGAATTGACTTGGAGGATCATCCCCACGGATAGCAATCTATTCAGGCGACTTATCAAGCAAGCTTACTAAGCAGCTACCAAGTGGGATGATCCTCCAAGTAGCAATGCATGCTTATATAAGCAACAACAAATGTGAGTTCACCCAGCACAACATATTGGAGTTTGACTGCCTGCAACTAGCTGTAGATTTGTTGAATGTACATATATATATATACAGGATTCTGTAGGAAAATGGATGGGTTTATCGTGTATATGATTCAATGTCTATAGATATGTACACTGTATATTACATGTAGCGGGTTTACAAACCAACTTAAACCTGGTGGATTGATTGGTAACCATGGCTGTCGCCAACGTTCTCCACTGAGAATTGAGACAACCACGCTTTGAGGACTTACTAACTCGGGGTTCTTGACCTCCCACTACAGTAAGATTATGAGTAGAATGATCCTTCAAGCAACCCAAACGTTGAGCAAGTTACGTGTGTCAACGGTTGCGATTTCCCCAATGGACGGCCTCACAGTGACATTGACCGAGCGACATGAATCCCAGGATGTTCCGGGAAGAGGATGGCCGCCGTTTGCAAGGTCCGTTGCAAGGGCGACACGTAAATGGCCGTGGGTTGCGGGTAACCTTGCCTCAGGGCCGATGTCCAGATGTAACATACTGTAATCGTAGTCACCATTCCATACATATATATATAATATTATGTTATCATCTGCTACCCCATAATGATCCATGATTGTCACACTATTATTCCATGATATCCCATATTATCCCATTCTATATAATATCCACACGATATCACACCAATATTGGGTTTACCGCACTATCCCCATTGTATATAAATATATGGAGGTATCATCGGTTGGTTACCCAATTTCATAAACCTCTACTGGGGACGGTTTATTATACTTATTCCATACTCATCCATGACTATCCCATTATTGTCCCATGTTTATCCCACTATTGCCTATTGCCCTATATATACATGTACATATAGACATTTAATTACATTTACATATGTGTATCCCAGTTGTTGGTTGCAAATATACATATTTATATATCACATCTAGGTTCTTAGATATACGGCATACAATGTATACATATATAAACAAATGCATATGTATAGTATATATCCCATTTGATTATATATACTGGTTGGTGGTTTCAACCCCTCTGAAAAATATGAAAGTCAGTTGGGATTATGACATTCCCAATATATGAGAAAATAAAATTCATGTTCCAAACCACCAACCAGTCATAGATTACCAATTGATTAGCCATTAGTATCCCATCATTATCCCATTATCATATGTTATTATCTCTTGTTACCAATGATTCACATTTATTACCCATTAATAATCATTTCATTACTTCCCCATAAAATACGTGTAACATCCTTCAAGGCGCATGGTGAGTCTCTTGATCTCCGCCAGGGCGTCCAGTGCCTGCATCTTCCCCGAGGGCGACAGCGCGGCGTCCAGCAGTGATTCGTCCAGCAGCACGTTGCGCCTCGTTGTCGACAACGACACGTGGCAGGTCTTTTTTGGGTGAAGAAATCACCGGAATTTCATGGATTCTGTACATGTTTTGGGGATGTTCTTATGGAATTTGATGGATTTTGTTGATTTTTAGGGATTTTCTTGTGGAATTGGATGGATTTTGTTGATTTTTAGGGATTTTCTTGTGGAATTTGATGTTTGTGTTCTTAAGTTTTAGGGTTTTTCTTCTGGAATTGCTTATCAATAATGTTCAAGGATACTTATGGATTTTGATGGATTTGTGTTGCAACAACATGTGTTTGTTTAACTGTTATCTATGGATGATGAAAATTGTGGACTTGACTTAACACTATGTCATGTCGATCATTTAGAAATTAAATAGATTCCATATATATATATATATCAAGTGGGATCAAATCAAATTTTTGTATGTACATATTATATAATTAAATGTATCTATATAAATGCATTTATGATTATTCATGTGCATAAATTCAAATTCATAGTCTACACCCATAGGTTTGGTAAACTAGAACATGGGTTCTATCCAACCAATTTAGGACTTTGAAAACGAGAGAGGGGCATCCTATCCATCCTGCCGCCTTGACCAGTAAACATGTGAGGATCGATGAGCCAACAGAAATCAACAGCCAAAATTTGGATCACACCCCGAACCCTGCTAACATCAGATTCAGGATGATGAGAACTGCAAACACTTAGGTCCAGGGTCAAGATTCAAGGAAGAGGGTGTCACAAATTCAAAGAGCCAAAGTAAACGTCAGCCGAAACTTCTCCAAACACCATACCAGTAAGCCATAAAAAACTGAAGTATGTCACCAGAAGCATTGAAAAATCACATGGGGATAATTACAGGTCAAGACCCTGAAATTCATAAGTCCGAGGCTGTCATTCCATTGATGGGCCAGCCAAACATAAACTTCAAAATCCATCGAAATCCGCAACAAATACCCATAAACATCGATTCAAAGCCATCAAAAATCCATAGAAATCCATCAAAAATCCATAGAAATCCATCAACAATCAATAGAAATCAATCAAAAATCCATAGAAAACCCATCAAAAATCCATAGCAAACCATCAACAATCCATAGAAAACCATCAACAATCCATAGAAATCTATCAACAATCCATAGAAATCCATCAACAATCAATAGAAATCAATCAAAAATCCATAGAAAACCCATCAAAAATCCATAGCAAACCATCAACAATCCATAGAAAACCATCAACAATCCATAGAAATCTATCAACAATCCATAGAAATCCATCAACAATCAATAGAAATCCATCAAAATCCATAGAAAACCATCAAAATCCATAGAAAACCATCAAAATCCATCAACAATCCATAGAAATCCATCAACAATCAAGAGAAATCCATCAACAATCAAGAGAAATCCATCAAAACCCATAGAAATCCATCAAAAATCCATAGAAATCCATCAACAATCAATAGAAATCCATCAAAAATCCATCAAAAATCCATATCAACATTCAATAGAAATCCATCAAAACCCATAGAAATCCATCAAAATCCATGGAAATCCATCAACAATCAATAGAAATCAATCAAAAATCCATAGAAAACCATCAAAATCTCTAGAAATCCATCAGAAATCCATAGAAATCCATCAACAATCAATAGAAATCCATCAAAAATCCATCAAGAATCCATAGAAATCCATCAAAAACCATGTAAAAACAACATAAATCGCATGGTTTTTTTTGCGCCCCCGCCGCCTGGCAGCTTCGACCCGTTGCTGGAAATCCTTGGAGCTGGGCGTCAAGCCTTCCATCATGGCCTCGCCAGTGGTACCATGGTACCATGGCTGTCCACCCATGGTGAAATGGCCATAGAAATAGTGGATTTACCCATTGAAAATGGTGATTTTCCATAGTTATGTTAGTTTATCAGAGGGTATATCTGGGTAAATTATAATATTTCACTAACCTGAATCTTAAGGCCATAAAAGGGGGATGATTTCCCTCACTAACCATGATTCCAGTGAGGTCTCAGTGAGGTCGTTATAATTTACCCATATATATATACATATATACATACATATATATATATATATAATATACATATATATATATATATGTATATAGACATAATATATATAGCATCTCGCAAAAAATGCCCATGTCAGAAAAAAAACACATATCACATAAGTATGATTATATGTGTTTAATGTATATATATATATATTTATGTGTGTCTATCTGTTTTGGGGTTGCTAGAGCTGCTAGAGGCGATCGTGCAAGATCTTCTTGTGCTTTACATCATTTCAACATTTCACATAGCTTGCTGTCCGTCATCAGGAGATTTAACCATCCATCAGTGGGCAGCCTGTTGGGATCATTGTCCCTGTCGTACCAACCTCTGTGTATATCATTCCATATCTACATTAGTCTATATACATCTGTATCCCGATATTTGTTTGTATACTATATGACACAGGATGTATTTTTTCCGAGATCTTGAAAAAAACGATATACCAAAATTGGGTAAGAAAACATGAACTGCAAAGTCCCGGCTAGCCGTCTCAGAGACACGGTTCTGGCCGTGTCAAATCAAAGACTCTTCATTAAGGAACGTGCCCCACAGGAGTTTTTACTTGGAATCCTTTGAAACATGATTGAGCAACGATTCCCCAAATTGATCCAAATTGGATATGATGTGAGAGTGGCGTGCAATGGCCAATTTCAAGAATTTCCAGCTTCAGATTCAGATTTTGGTAACCGGCAGGGTCTGTAAATGACAAGCGACCTGAGTTTTGGCGCTCTGCATGGCTTGTCGTTCTTTAATGTTGTGCACCTGAGCGAGGGGTCTGAACCTTGAGATTTCCTGAGGCTTGATGGGGGCACGACCACCACTATATAGATTGGAACCTCACAAAGTTCCAATGTATTGCTGATTGAAAGTTTAATGTTGTTTTTTAGTACAAAAGGTGGCCCATATAGGTGATTTGCCCATTCAACACCTCCATTTGCTTGGTGATTTCTAGTCGTTCCCCATGCAGTCATCGCCCAACATCCACATGTCAAGCCGCTGCTTCACCATGACGGATAAGGTACAATGTCTTCACCTAGGGAAATTTGAAGGGTTGCGAGCAGCGGACACATGCAACATCATCAACATCATGAAGTAGCAGGTATGCAATGTAGTAACCCCCAAACAAATAATAAAAGGTCTTCTTTATCACTATCACTATTATGTTCGTAGAGAACTACTTCTCTATTTTTATGGGGGTTAGGGTTACTATCACTTTTTGTATCAGCAGATTTGTGTTGTTCAAAATAGATGTGAAATGAACAGAAATGCATCACTGAGCCAAGGATAACTCTTCCATGCAGCCTCAGTTCCTCAATGTGCAATCGCGAGTCACAGGAGAACCAATAATATAAAGAATCTCCCAGCTGACATAAGATCGAATGGCATAAACTTACAAAACCTTGGTGTAGTCGAATGCTGAGGCTGTTGTTGGAGTGATCTGATCGAAATGCTGGACATGCCCTACCTTTCCACTCAAGATATGAACAGCAAAAACCATTGAAGGTGGTCTTAAACAGAAAACACAAACCTCCCTTCCCGACGTCTTATACATGTATGCACTACTTCAAAAGAATGATCGCATCTTGCGGGATATTCTCTGGTGTAACTATGACCATCGATTCCTTCGAGGTATCCATCATCATCTCTCTCTCTCTCTCTTTCTCTCTGTCCATCGCTATCTCGCGGTATCTATCTCTCTCTATCCATTTTTTTGCCAGCAAAAGCAATCATATAATTGAGTGCGTCCGAAAAGGTAAAGTGGTGTGCCTTAAACTTTTTTTCCAGGGAAATTTTATGATGAACAAGCGGATGCAACGGGGTCAACCGGCAAGCCCCATAAACAACAATCCCCTTTGGTACCATAAATGGGTTGTACACATATGTACAGTACATCCATCATGCATAGGAACCCCCAAAAGATAGAAGCATGTTCAAAAGGTGGTATCGTTTTCAAATCTCATGTGTCCAGTTTACAACGATTCTATCTATTTTGTGCTTGTGTGCTACATGAATCTCAATGCTTGGTCATATCCCGCACACCACTCCGGCCCCATAAACTCCGTTGTGTGCCTCCGGTGGTTTCAGGTCAGGACAAAAACCTTGGTCGGCAGAGCTTTTTTGGGCGTGTTCCAAAGTGGAACATGTACAAATATGGATTTACATGGATTTGCATGTTTTTCAATATAATATATATATATATATATGTAGTATAGTAATAGTATGTACATGTATGTACTGGAATGCAACCTCAGGGATATCACCAACGAATACTTAACATACACAGGGTGGGGATTTTGGAAAAATCATGGAGATTCTGTCGGATCCCGCATCCTGCTGAGCAACTCCAGGACTGGCTCTTGACCCGCTGAACCTTCAAGGGCAACTTGCCTGAACTGCCATCCGTCAGGCAGCGGTCGTGTTCCAACAGCCTTGGTGGTGGAAGTCCCCCAGGTGTCCTGCCCCTGCGTATCAAGAGGTTCTGAACCATCAAACCTTACTTGATGATATTTGATGATATTTGGGCTTTACTGTATCATCAATTGCACCCTTAGATTAAGCCTTAGATCTCCACTTAAATCTTAGTGAGTTCACCCAAATCCACCCAAGATCTGGGATTTTCCAGGGTGAACGGTGCCGTTAACCCAACAGGTCAGCTGATCATCGAACCGACTAAACCATGGATATCCAGGGCTCAATAGGGCGGAAAAAACATCAAATGTAATTCAAATGTGATGATGCTCTCAAGAAGTGCCCCATGTGCCCAAACAAAAGAATCACAATGTGATTACTTTCCCAATTCAGTATGAAAAAATGAAGAAACCGAAGCCACCAATGATTGGTACAGTACCGCCTTTGTTGGCTACACCATATCCCGGTACCTTGCAGCTCACCACCGTCTAACTCCCACATTCCTCTAAAGGTCATGAAGCCACCAGGGATATCCAGGGATGTGATTGATGTGCTGCCCTAAATATCATGAATAAGGATTATTGGCTAGAATCATGAATCTTCATATTATGTCTTATATATCTATCTATATATATATAATGTTGTTATATCTTTTGTAAAATCAAGCCTTAGACAAAAAAACACATGGCCTGGTGAGCCAAAAAACTCCAAAGCCTGGTCCACGGTAAGACGCTTCTCCTTGACTGGGGGGTGTCGACGCCCTGCTAGATCCTTTGCCTAGTGAAAACCATGGATTTTCCATAATTTACCGGAGGACTAGCTATAGGTTGATTTTAAACTTTAAACTATGTTTAAAACAGAACCATTTCAGGGACGGTAGATCCTTTTCCCCCTCGTTTGGGTGACCTACTGGATAAACCTGATGATTTCCCTTGGAAATTCCCCTAAATGGAACTCAGAAATGAAAACATCTGATAACTAAACCAGGGTTTTGATTCGGGGTATTAGGGGAAGGGCTTGTGCAGGAACAGATTGATTGTGTCTATCATGAATTTTGTCAATGTTCCCTTCACTTGACAGGAAACCCATGAGATGGGATGGTTCCACACCAAAAAGAATGATCACTGATCACACATTCCGATTTATAATATAACAATCCCCCACATATATGATCTACAACATCCTGGAACATGTGTTTTCTATCTCTTTGGAGACCCCTTTCGGCCGACCTACGAAGTCCACCCGGTGCTCCTGATCTGCATCCAACAAGCCCAGCACTAGCGATTTCACTTGGGGCGTCACGTGGCTGAAAATGCTTTCCGTGGCCAAGGGTTTCCTGGGGCTGAGCAGCTTGGGAATTTCATGGAATTTCCCCCCGCCCCAAAATGACCCAAGCAATTCTCCGTGTCGCATCGTTGATTTGGGTGTGTCAACAAGTGCGGAACCTTGCAGCCACATGCAGCCATTGTTTTTGATCAGGGAAACCGGTTCTTAAGGCATTGTGGCATCCTACATTTTTGAATGCATTGACATTGCTAGGTTCGCGAGGAAAAACTGTGAGTGGAGCAGTGCAGAAATGCCCCTGACTGTCACACAGGTCTAGGACCAACCAATCAATTTGACCATCAGGTAGTTTGTGGTGGAGTCCCTGACATGATCCACCCCAAATCTTCGCATTCACACGAGGGATTTGGCTTGGAGCATTGTATCAAGTTTAAAAGAATCAGCCAAACAAAAAACTTGGAGGGATTGCGGAGGAACTGCCATCACTGGTTATTGCTTCAAATTCAGGGAGATGCAAAAATCTGTGGTTATATTTGGCAGCTACTAACAGTTACAGAAATCTACAGATCTTCATGACTCATTCAATTGAAATACCCTCTGGTAAACAGCCACATAACTATGGAAAATCACCATGTTATAGCTGGGTAAATCCACTATAAATTAAATGTTAATTTTCAATAGCTTTTTGTATGTTTTACCAGAGGGTATATCCCATTAATATCCCATTATATATAAAATCCCATTAAATCACCATAGATCCCATTAAATCACTATAAAATCTCATAAAACACTATAAAATCCCATTAAATCATCATAAATCCCATGATGCCAGGGGGTATTCTCCATCAGGAATCATCCCAGATCCAAGGTTCGCATGGGCCTCGCGGAGCTCGGAAAGAGAGGAGGCCTCGGGTTTTTCTGCTGGTTGGATGCTGTGCAAATCCCCGTGGATTTTTCGAATTTGGGGATGTAATGGTGATTTAATGAGGATTTGATAGTGATTTAATGGCACTTTATGGTGATTTAATGGGATTTTATGGTGATTTAATGAGGATTTTCATTGGGATATAATGGGATCTAATGGGATCTAATGGGATATCAACAAGAAAAATGATCATCCCTTCTGGTAATTTGACATACTTTCAGCTTTTTTTTTCACGGTTCGCATTATGAAAAATTATCATTCTTCTAATCTAACTGAGTTAAACTATTTCAGTAGAGCTGAACAGTTGGGCCATTTGGGGATAAAACCGTCGATCCAGCCACGTCACGAAATGAGGTCATGATCAGATTCATCCAGGTATGATATATGTTACATTTAAGTTACTGTATATATGTGATATATATGTTACATATATGTTATACATATGATACATACATATGTATATATATATATTATTGTATAAATAATAATTACCGTATATGCAATGCCATGTTCGATGATACTATGTCCAGTTGTATACTCCTTGTGATGCATTTCCATTGTTGCTGCCCCCCCGATTGTTCCACACGCAACCCAACCAAAGAACCCTCAAATGGCCAGGAACACAATAGTATATATTTAAAACATCAAATCCAAACCCTTTTTTGAGGTTCCACCTCTGTTTCTGTCTATGCCGGCGAAGGTCTTTTGAGGACTAAACTCATGTTTCTGCTGAATCAAATCTGGTTTCCACGGTGAACCGGATTTGTTTCTTGACTCTCAGACTCATAAAGTGTTTATTTGATGGCTGGGTTTGCTTCTATGTGGGCAAATTGACATCATTCCCAAATCAGAAAAAGTTTGCCACTGCTGGGCTGTTTTCCCCTGTTTTTTGAAAAAACCACATCATATATATATATATATATAACCACAGCGGCGTCAGCCAGTGATGGTTTAGACCAGGTGGGCACCTCAAATGGTTCAGTAGTTGCTTTATTAATCCTTAAATTCAACTTTATAATATATGCATCATGAAATATACCCACCATAAACATCAGTTAAACTTGTATAGTTACCCTCCAGGAAACACAAAAAAAACTCGATGTGGGAAGTTTAGCATAAAACTAGATCATGTTCCTAGGGTTGTACCATGTTTTTTGTTAAGATCTATATTTATAGGTTAATTTACCTCAGAGTATCCGCATGTTATACCCATTGTCCCTAGTTAAATCCCAATGCTAAACCTGGTAAATCCACCATAAAGTTGGTGATTTCCGTTCCTTAGACATCTGTTCCATCTATGCTAGGTATCTCTCTCTCCATCGCCATCTGCAGGAGTCTCCAGGAGTCAACTACCCATGACTGGGAATGGTAAACATACCGCCTATAAAGATGGTGATGACTGGCGGATGGTTTATTAATGACATTATTTTACCCGCATTATATTCATATTCCCATGACATTCCCATGGTTTTCCCACGATAATTCTCATTATAGTCAAATGTTATTCCCACTATATTTCATATTCCCATGACATTCCCATGATATGAATTTACCCAACATAACAGTTACCCTCTGGTTATTTAACATAGCCATGGAAAATCACCATGTTTAAGTTCGGTAAACCATCTATTTCTATGGGCCATCTAAACCATGGCTATGTTAGTCATAACCAGAGGGTATATCCCATTAATATCCCATTAAATCACCATAAAGTCCCATTAAATCACCATAAAATCCCACTAAATCACTATAAAATCCCATTAAAACACCATAAAGTCCCATTAAATCACCATAAAGTCCCATTAAATCACCATAAAGTCCCGTTAAATCACCATAAAGTCCCATTAAATCACCATAAAGTCCCATTAAATCACCATAAAGTCCCATTAAATCACCATAAAATCCCATTAAATCGTTTTCCAACTTTGTCAACTCACGAAGGGATCCCCGCCTGGAAGGGCATATCGCCACTGAGCATGGTGAAGGCCATGACGCCAATCGCCTCGGCAATCCCAGGTCGGCGTCACCGGTCGTCTAGACGTGACTGTCTGCATAATGTGCAATGATATACGTACAGATACATATATACACATAAGAGTATATATCACTTTCAAATTTAAAGAAATATTATATTATATATTATATTATATTTTATTGTATTATATTATATTATATATATATTATAGATATTATAGATATGTGTTTTTTGGATTTCCAGGGGCGATTCTTTCCATTTTGTCCGATTCTGAGGCAACACATCTATTGTTTGGTGGCCAAGCAATGGTTGAAACCCTCCCAACGGTTATCATGTATTGCCATGTAGATCCAATTGATCCACTTCTATCCTGGTGAGGTTGTTATCAAAGCCGCCAATCATACTGTGTATGATGCTTCCGGGGCCTTCACTCCGCACCCTGCCACCCTGCGGACCCTTTTTTGTCGGCGCGCGCTGAAACGCAGTGACCCATGGTCCTGGCTCCCCACTGCCGACGTTTCCAGGCAGACTTTGGGGGTGCCACTTCGCATCGTGAATCTCCAGGGACGGGTGACACCATATATATCCATATGTCTTCAACGACGTTCTCCCACTTATATTTTCATGTTATGAAAATGGATCACAAACATTGGATCATTGGGCACTTCCAACAATGGCTAAGATGTTGAGAACAGAAATCAGCAAAAAACTGGGCTCTTGAGGTTTTCCAGCTTGGACAATGGATCCTCTGAAGTCTGTTGGTGGATCTCGTAGTCATGACTCTATCTCGCACATGAGCAAAAGACAGAAAAAATGCGTTGCTCCAACTAAACCATCAACGTCACATTGGCTCACCCTGCCATAGGGAGAATCACTTGTTTGTCAGCTCTGACTCCGACAACATCAAGGGCGAACAAATGCCATGATATGTTGCCCTGGAAATCCCAGTCAAGGACGGCAACATGTGCATTTGCTAGCTACGAACATGTATTGTCACTTAGTTAAGTATACTTATCAGTAGCAGGTGCTGTATTTTTCTCAGGCATGCGGCACATCAATATGAATCTGACACTTTCTCCATTGGATAAGTGTTTGCTTTTTTCTGGACCAATGTCTGCGGTTGCGGCAATGGCACCTCAAAATGGATCATCATAGCCCGGAAAATCCCTCTGCTTACAGTTTGGACTTTACTTCCGCAAAAAAAACAAAAAAAAACGAGCCAACATGACCCAACAAAATGGTCAGGTTCAATACTAAGGTTTCCAAGGGGATATTTCATACTGGCGGGAAAGAACACTGAAACCTAAGCTTCCTGGGATCTCCAAGGATTTTTCTCGCCTCCGTGCGGTTTCCCTAGGGCGATTTGCTACCCACCATAATCATTGCAACTGCGCAAACCTGAGATGGGTTCAGAACGGGTGCCCAAAGGCGGCCAGCGATTGGGGAGTTGATGTATAATGATGTAGATTCCAATGATTCCATGCATTTGCTGATATAAAATGATATAAATGATGAATAAACGATGTTTTTAAACTGACAAAAGCCTAAAAGCCACACTAACTATGCTAGCTGCATCTAGCTGCAACCACCTGGGTCTAGGCACGATCAGGCCGATGGTCACGGTCCCCAAGGAGGACCACATCACCACTACCAGGAAGTAGGACCAATACCTTGGAAGGGTCGGGTCACCAACAGACCCTGGAGGATGACCCTCTGGTGTAAATAAACATGAAAATACCATTAAAAATACATTAACATACATTTGGCACCCCACATTTGGCATATTCTATCTGCAAAGTCCTTCCGCGGCGATCGATATGTTAACTTTCATATTCGAACTGCTGGTCCCCGCTACCGTGAAAATGCATGAACATGCGTGAAAATCACATCATTTTACCCTCTGGCAATTTAACATAGCTATGGAACATCACAATTTTTTAATGGGAAAATCCACTATTTCGACTGGGCCATGTTCAATGTCGCTTTTTGTATGTTTACCAGGCCGGGTATATAGATTGTTTCCCTTTCAAATGTCGAAAAAAAAAACTTCGGGGAGTTCCCAGCCATGGGATGATATGAAGCATGGCTAACAAATGGATATACTGTGGCAATGGTTCAACAAAAAAACATGGTGCAAGGATAAGATGTTGAAGGTCTTCTTTGTACCAGGTCTATCCAGTTCTCATGTCATCTATACTGGTGTATTCCCATGTTGCTTGGTTCTACCACAATTTGTGTTGCTGAATCTCTCATTTTGTTGTGAGTTTGATGGCTTATAGATGCTTATAGTGTATAATCCTATATGATTTTTTTTGAGAACGGTAAATCATCATACATCATCTATAAATGGACCATTATCCATTGTCCATAGCAAACTGTTAAATAGCAAGAAGGCGTTTCTGTTGGTCGCCCCCGTCCGCCCGTTACCCGCAAAGCGACCACAAGTGCGGCGCCGAATCTACGCAGGCTTCCGTGCCCGCACTCACCCAGCTGGTTCCTGGCCGCGTTAGTGGCTGAGTGGCCGAGAACCTTGAAAGAATGGCTGCTGCCATCAGTTCCAATTACCCTCTGGTAAACTAACATAGCTATTGAAAATGGCCATTTATAGTGGATTTTCCCATTGAAAATGGTGATTTTCCATAGTTATGTTAGTTTACCAGAGGGTAGTTCCAATCTCAATGTTTGGGTTTGTCACATCCGAGTTTTTAAATGTTAAACCATCACGGCTTTGCATTGATAGATCTACACTTTTTGTCGCTCAAGCTCCAGCAAATTAACACTGCATACATGTTTTTGTTTAGACTACTGTCATGATGTTATAGTGGGTTTTTGCATGTGTTTGCCTGTTTTTTTAAATATATCTTTCCGTTCACATTTAATTACATGATATGAGGGTTTCCTAAACTGGGGGTATCCCCCAATCTTTCATTAAAAAATAAGATTTTCAGTAGAAATAAACGATCCATTTTGGGATCCCCCATAACTTAGAAAACCTCCATATCATTCCACATTTCGTATCCATGGAGGTGACATCCCGATGTGTCTCGCCTAGCACCAGCCAGGCGAAGGAGGCAGCGCAGGCAGCGGCTTCAGCGAGGAAACCTTGACGAAAAGCCGCCTGGAGAGGGATCAATTTTTAGGAGGCTTAAGAGGTTTCAGGCAGCTCTAACGAAGAGTGTCAAAGGGGGTTTTAACGAAGGGTTTTAATATGTTTACAGTGTTTTATAACAGGTTTCAATGGGTGCGAGGAAGGTTTCAAAAGGATTTCAAGAGCCGTTTAGTTGCGTGGTGTCTTACCAACAACGCAACATTTGGCTGAATGATTTCAATTAGATGGATGGATAAAACATGATAAAACCACTTTGGAAACCTGGTGAAGACTCCAAATCAGTCTCAGACTTGGATAAAGGGAAAATCTCCCAGGAAACCTCTAAGTTCTAAATTTGATCAAAACAAGAACTGCTTCCTGTCGATTTCCCCGAGACCAAAGCAGTTAATTCATGATTGCCACGCAACCATCCAGGAGTTAAAGTTATATGATACCTGGGCAACAAAGTCTCATTTTAGAGGTCTTGTTATGTGTCCTCAATGTGGGTGCCCCCTACAATAAACTACACTGAGTACAGCACTTGCCACATAGACATGGAACACCCATGAGCATTTTCCCATGGTTTGTCAATATCAAGTTATGGTTACCCACTGGATACCATGATGTCAACATAATGTTGGCTGCTGGCCGAGCAATTTCGGTCGCCCAGCCACATAACACCTCTGAATCACCCTGCCTGTGCATCTGGAAGATGCAGAAGGTCTTCATATTGCCTCAGCGATCTCCCGGAGAAGCAGACCCCGTGGAGTTCGCAGGTTTGATGTCTTGGACTCTGGCCGCTGATGATACTCAACTGTACTCAAATGTGTTCATCTTCCCTATCCTCCAAAGGATTCCAAATGTGTGATGACAACTGAAACTTTGAAACCATCAGCCAATCTGGCACTTCTGGATGATTCATGAGGCTGCGCTTACAAACATGAGTTGTCGTAGTGAATCTATGTGAATTTCATGAATCACTAAAAAAGGAAAACCTTTGCCTTGGAAAATCCTGAAATTCATCTGATTACCTGATGTTAAACAGTTTTAAAACGGATTGGTCATTTTCAGGGGTGACGCCTACGTATGCTATGTACAATTACCACTAATTACCTACCTGGACTGATCCGGGCAAATTACTCTACTTCAGACATGGAATTTGTGCGTTCACCGCGGTGTCCTGGGATTCAACAGAGAAACTTTGTGACCGACGGTATGCCTCATATTAGGGCAAGGGACTGGGGCATTAATGTCGTATATCGCATGAAGATAGGATCCAAGGTTTGTGACTGGGGCATATATGCCTGTGGTCCCATGATATTGCATGTATTTATCATTGTGTTCTGTGGTAAATCAATGGTGACCTAGACCTTAACCTTCAATTGGGGATGGTTCAAAACCTACCTGTACAGTAAGTCAAACAGCAGGGGATGGCATCCGGTCCGGCTTTACTTAGTTTCATCATGGTTTACAACGCTCTGCAAGTGTGCTCGGTGCACTCGGTGCGTGCTGTCACTAACTGCCACCGCAACGCAACATTTATATAATCCACGATTTGCGAGACACCCTATTTCCGTAATCATTACTGCAATAATAGCCAGGGACTATATAACACTCTAGAGTTATACACTTACATCACATTGGCTCTAATACACTGAAATAATTTGGATTGCAATCAACATTAATTACAGTTAGTTTCATTACAGTAACATTAACTATTATACATATAAATATAATTTATACATGTATATATTGTATAGTTATACACTTAATTTATACACTTACTTTAATTACAGTTAACATCAAATAGCCTTACCGGACCCCAGGTCTTAACTGCAACACATCATCAGCTGTCCCATATATGCAAGGTGCTGCGATGCGCTTTCCCTCTGCCGTGGCATGGACTCATCATTACCTGGGACCATGGGGAGATCCCGGGCTGCCGCTTCGTGCTTAGGCCAACCCTTGAAAAGTATAAAAACTCACCATTTGGAAGTTTAACATATGGGGATCTATGGAAAATCACCAGTTTTACATAATATATATATATAGATATAGAGTTGAAATTCGTTTTTGCCAGGCTAATCATCTACAAATGGCACGTTTTGTTCATAGCTACAATTAAATTGCCATAAATTACCAGCTATCTGAAAGTCGTACCGGTCATCCCAGGGCCGGGAGGCCCTGGGGAGTCGAGGACTCAGGACCCTGCAGCCGGGTAGGCTTTGAATTAAGCGTCCCGAAAAAAAAAATGAGCTTTGCTGAGGCTGTTGGATCCCTAGAATTTCAGGTTTCATCATGTTTCATCTGATTTCATCTTCTTAGAATCACTTTCTATATTCCTGTGCATGCACGATCTGCTAAGAAGGTATATTGGGTGCCAACCTTCAACAAAATGCGTCGTTCAGCTGGTGGCACCCGAGATGAGGTCGTATCAGCTCCTGCTTTGCCGAGCGGCACTGGTCCACCAATTGCCAATTGACCTTGGGTCAGTGCAACGAATAACAAATCAGAGTGTCCGATCCAGAAAGCCAACGGAGAAGGAATCAATGCATAGCGAGGAAAATTCACAAAAATAGTTGGCCCCGGGTTCCCAAATCTTCACCAATACCCCCGAAATGAATACTGAAAGTTGGGTGCCAAATCTAACAGGCGTGGTTTGGAAAAGGGGACCCAACTGTGGAATTATCCGGTTTCCCCAGGATGGCGAAACTGAGTTGATTGGACACGGGTTCTGCAGCAATAGCCACCATTCCCAATGGTTCCGTATCTTTTAGGCGTAAGGGCAGCAAGACAAATACCCTCTGGTAAACGTTTACATAACTATGGAAAGATCCACCATTTTTTTAAATGGGAAAACTCACTATAAATGGCCATGTTCAATAGCTTTTTGTATGTTTACCAGAGGGTATATACAAATACTACATCCATAAACCAAACATGCAAAGAATGCCTGGAGCCTCCTGGAGAGTTTCCGCACCAACGTCATTCAGCTTGGAGCCTACTGGGAAACTTGTTGGTATATGGTGATCCAACCAAGTCCCCGGTTGTGTCAGGTTACAACCCAAATCTTGTACCCTAAATCACCCCCTTTGACACATAGAGAAAGAACAAATACTTGGAAATGTTTAGGACACTATATATCTGTAAACATTAATTACGGAGATAACATTTCTCCCACATGGTTTCTTCATACATGTTAGTACAGCAATGCCATAAAAACCACCCTTTTAATTTCATGCACTTATAAAGTTTATGCCACCCATAATATCTAAATCTATATATAATACACATATACAGTAAATACACATGGAACATTTACATGTCCCAACCCACCTCACCGTTTTTCAGAGGAACTCCATCCACTGAACCTTCCACCACCCAGGAGACGGGATCGCATTCGGCCCCTGACTCGTTCGTGGGGAACTTCAATGGGATGAGCCATGGTGGAAATTTACAAGATCTGTAACATTTATAAGTATATACACATTAGAATGATTTTCATACTTTACATATAATATATATATATATATCTATGGGAAAAGAAAATATTCAAGGGTACGTTGTATATATATATATCACATGTTATCATAGATTTATATATTTGCAATATCGATCCCACATATCCACCAAATTACAAAGATCCAAAATGCAATTTGCATTGTTTCGGGGATCTCTAGACGATTCCTAGAGGATATGGTCATTGATTGGACTTCAATATCTCCAAGTAATGTAAAACATCCAGAATCATCAAGGAGCTGAAAAGCTGTGCGCGTTTTCCATGGAAACTCTTATAAAACGTCATCACGAGGCTGCTCCCTGTGAGCAAATCGTATGCCCAAGCGTTTAAAATTTACAGTAAGCCCCCCAATTTCTTTATATAAGCAACGAGCCTGTAAAATCGTCCAATCCCAAATGCGCCAAATCTCATCACGGCCCAGAGAGAATTCCCACATGGTAATTTTCACGCTTCCTGTTGGTTACTGTACATATCGTTTTTTTCTTCAATGAATGTTGTGGCCTTTTCTGTTTCAACAAGACTGTCTTCTTGGAGGGGAAAACATGTGAGGTCAATTTCCTCATATTTGGCCAACAATAATCCCTGTATTGGGCAGTATAATTCAGTATGGTCATCAACCAATTCTGGTTGGTGGTTTGAACCCCTCTGAAAAGTATTGGTCAGTTGGGATGATTATTCCCAATATATGGAAAAATATGGAAAAATTAAACATGTTCCAAACCACCAGCCAGTTTTGTTTTACTGCTCATGTCTCGTTGGCAAAAAGAAATCCAAGAAGTACCTTGCATACAACCCCCCAACAGCAGCGAATTTGCACCTTCCGTGCGGTGCGTGATCAACTGATATCCTGTTACCAGCTCCGGCCCTTCACGGATCTCTACAAACCTTAGCAGAGCAGGGAAAACTCGATGGGAACCTTAGCCGGGGAATGCGGTAGATGAAACCTGTTTTAGCGAACATGACTGAACACTATACCCATAGCCTTTAATATATATATATATATATCTTGGTTATGTTTTGGCAATATGTGTTTTCATAGTGTTTCCACATAATTATAGGTATCTTTTGTTTCTAAAGAGTCAGGTAGTCCTACAGTGTAGTGCCCTAGGCCTTGGACTGCATAAGAACAGTGATTCCGTCCATGACTTTTTCTGGCAGCTGGAATTCCTGTGCAGTTTTGTGATTCGCTGGTGGTTTCAATATGTTTCAGCCCAATCCTAGTAATGGGTGCATCCCAAAAGGTTTTCCAAACAGTGGAACAAAACACACTTTTTTGAAAAGTAAATCACTTGAAAAAATTAGTCAATGGGAAGGATTATCCCATAATATCATATCCCATACATTCTGGAAAAACAAAAAATGTTTGAAACCACCACGCTTTTCCACGCTTTTCCGGAGTCGACCTACTCAGGGTGAGGAGTGAGGTCTGATTACGACCAACTAGGCATCGAAAATGCCTCGGACTCGTTGGGAGCCCTCTGAAATGGCATATCGCTGCTGAGCTTTCACAACAGGAAGCGCCTGCAACGATTGGGTACCTCTGAGACATGGCTGTACCAACTCCTGTGAGAGCCAATGCTCCGCACCTGCCCAGCTCACCGTACACCAAGGCAAGGCTGCGGCGGCTACAAAGCTTTGTATGCTCTCTCCTTCTCCTCTGCAAAACGCAAGTCCAACAACCAAATCCGTATGCTTCCAAAAATACTTCAAGCAGCGTTTGAACCATTTCAAGCGATGAAGAAAAGGATGTTTCTCAGGCTCTAGGTACGGCCTTGTCAAAGGGTCCAGCCATTTGGATCCACTCTTGATTGGTCCTGGACAACCATAGGCCAATTGGTAATCAACGTACAAATGTGCAAACGTGATCCACCGCAATGGCCCCACGGTTGCTCCCGTGGTCCTTGCTTGCCACCAGTTGTAGACTCGTTGAGCAAGTCCTGCACCATACTCACCTGCAAAGGCTGGTGGGATTTCATTCCGCCACCTGCTGTTGTCAAACACCAAAGGGAACTGTCGACAAGGCTTTGGCACCGCTGGGGCAGCATCATCCAGGGTGGAAACTCGGTCTTCCTGTGTGCTGCGCTTAGCAACCGCCAAGTGCAGCGCACAGGCTTGAGCATGCAACGTCTGCGCCGCGTGCACGGCATCCACATGTTGTTGCCATCCACTCCAAAAAGTTGCAGACCTGTTCAAATTGGCCTGCTTGGCGACTGCATCCACCTTGTTATTGTACCAAATCAACCATGCATCCCTCTGGCTGCGCGCTTGGTGCAACTTCTTGTGGGCCGCAGTTTTGTAAACCTTGATGTTACAAACTCCCAGTCTGTCAACCGAGTCCAGTACCCAGCGCCAAAGGTCAGCACTGGCAGCATTGGCTTTGATTTGGGTGAGGCCAGAAGTGAGCCGGTGGAACTTATTAATAACCCCCAAACAGTCACAAAAGATCTTAACCCTAGCGCCCACTGAAGCGGCATGGTGGAGCACGAACGCCAGAGCATACAATTCACCTCTGTAGGCTGTTTGACAAAGCCCAGGCACATGACCAGAACCCAACACACGGACTCCACGGCTGAACCAAGGGGAAGTGGAAGGCCAAGCAAGGACAGCACCCCAAGCAGCCACACGGTAGGACGGACAAGCTTGCCAAAGACATGAACCATCCGTGAAAACCTCATTCCAACCAACCGTGTCAAGACCACAAGCAAGGGACGACACAGTGTCAGGGACAGACGCCAACAAACGAAGCCAGGACAAGTGAGTGGGCGGGAGTATCGCCCAAGAGCGTAAAACCATGGCATCAGGCAAAAGTCCACGGAGCCGGCAAACATCAGGTGCACAGGAGGTGCGTAAGTCCAGTGTCTGTGGGCACTCAAAGTACCTGTGCTGCAAGGAGTCAGGTTGGCCGCACCACTTGCAGCCTCCACCTTGTTCATTCCAGTGGCTGTGGGCATCTTGTGTGAAAAGGCCGCCTGCAAGACTGATCCGCATGTAGGCTTGGTCATCCTTAGGAAGGTTTCGCAGGTGCTTGCGAGTGGTGGCAGTGTCAACCCAGTGCAAACCAGCAAAATCTTTACGGTGGCCAACAGAGGTGGCAACAAAAGAATTCCAGTGCCACTGCAGGCGATGACACAACTCAGTGTAATTCACAAGGCCAGGATGAAACAATCCAACTTGATCCTCCCATTGCCCATCAGGGTGAACCACCAGTCCAAGTTTTTGGATCCTATGAAGGAGGATAACGGCTGGTGCCGTGGGAGGGCTATCCACCACGCCTGCAGCTAATGGGAACAAGTCACTGGCCCAAAAGTCAAACGGGCAATGCAGCCGTGTTTCGGCAACAGTCTTCAAAACAGCCAAAAGTTCAGGATCAACAAATGCTTCAACAAGTCCAAGAAGCAACATCGGGTTGATGCCAGCTTTATCAAATTGCAAGGCCTGCACTGCTTGCTGCCTTTGAGAGGTCCATGTGGCAGCACTAACCGGAGCACTTTCAATGGCATAAAGGCCGCGTGGCCAAGCAACAGTGCGTAAGGCACGCAGTTTGGTCTGGAAACCTGCTTTGCTGTTTTTGAGTTGTTGCCAAAAGGCATGCAATCCATCAAGTCTTTCCACCACCGTACGGTTGGTTCTCTGCCTGGAAAAACCCACATGGGCACCGAGATCCTTGGCTTGGTGTTGGACAGGGAGTCCATTTTGTCTCATTGCAGCTCGCACATCAGCGGAAGTGGACCAGCCAAAAGTTTTCTTCCTATCGACTGTGAGGTCTGTCAAGGCCGCAAAGGTCAAAAGGGCATCCAGCTGTTGCACAGCCGCAGTCTGATCCCATGTCATGAAGTCCCAGTTATCGACAAAGCTGAGGACTCTGATAGACGGGTATTGGGCTTGGACATACCTGTGCAGGATGTCATCGAGTAGCAACATCCCAAAGCAGCTGAGAGCACATCCTTCAGCCAAGCCGGTGCTGGTGACAAAGCCCTCACTGTAGGAGTCACGAACCTTAAACCGTCGGGACATCGATGCTAGGGCGCCAGCCCAAGCATTCAAAACCGAGCAGGGTGCTCCGGCATGCAAGGCCGCGGCCAGGATGGGCCACCGAGGAAGGCAATTGAAGCATTTCTCTATGTCAGCTGTCAGGCCGCTCAACGGTTTGTTTTGGTCATAGGCAACCTGGATAGCATGCACCATAGTACGCCAGAGGTGTGATGTACTATGGGCCCTTCTGTTCCCATGCACATCCGGATGTGTCCAGTCATCACACCATCGCAGGAGCATGCGGGCTTGCAGGCCACTGTAGACCCGGTAGATGATTGAAAAGATGGTTATTGGTCTGAACTCATTGGTGGTGGCCGCTCCTTCTTTCTTGGCCAGTGAGGCCACACGGCCAGTGGTGATCTGGCTAGGCCAGTGCCCAGTATTTTCAGCTCTGCGGTACAGAGAGCAAATACTCTGAAGGCATGCATCATCAGCTTGGACAATATCCAACCTACTCACTCCATCAAGACCTGTGGCTGCAGTGTGCTTTTTGGCAGCTGCTTCGGCACGCACAAGTTCGGGAGAGATCTGAACCGCTTGGACTGGGTTGCGAGGCATTGTGGCCCGTGCAAAGTCAATGAGTTGCTGCCACCTGCTGTGGGGTATGTCATCATAGCGGCACCATCTTTGCTTCCACTGTTCATGGAATGCAGCAAATATCTCAGGCAAGGCACCTAAGGGTTCCACTTGTTGCACTGGCATGTCAGGGGTGACATCAGTGACATCAGCAAGGTACAGACGGGTGTCTGTTGCATGGATAACAGGGATGGCTTTGCCTCCCGCAATCACAGGTTTTGCATCATCAAAGGCACATTCGGGCTCGAACTCGATGGCGCATTCATCTGGGTCAACCTCAGTGATCCTGGCACGGGTGGTGACCAACAAACTTGTGACTGGTTCAGGCGGCTGCCTACGGGTGTCTTGATAGACCAGGTTTGCATCTCTGCTGTGGTGGCTAATGCGCGTGGTTTTCTTGGCAGCTTGGAGCCTTCGTTCCAAAAGCATGACCTCACCATGAAACGCATCACAAAGTCCATGAGCCATGGCCGGTGCAGGAGGGAAGTCAGGGATAAATCCAAGGTCCCCAAGGCCAACCACCGCTCTAGATTTCCACCATGCTTGAAAGGAAACAGTGAACCCATGGGCATTAAGGATGCTTTTCCAAAGCTGGAGTCCATGCAAGGCATCAGTGCTAGTGGCAACCCCATAGTGAACTTGGGCCCAGCGTGCATAGTTCTGAAGGCGTCGCAGTTGCTTCATCCACCTCGCATGTTGGACATTGTATCCATGGAATGCTGGCTGCTTGTCTGAGCTGCGCCCTTTCTTGGGAGGGGCAACCCATCCTTTACGAACAGTTGGTGCAAGGCGTTGGCCACGACCCTGCATTGATGGGTTCCATTGTGCGCCTAATGCTTGCTTGGCCAAAGTCTCTTTGGTCTCCCACAGGTGATGGTATTGTTCAGTTGGGGAAGCATGAGAAAAATCAAGCTCAGCATTCATGGCAGGAACTCGCAACCAAGGCACGGGTTGAGGCATGGGCCAGAGAAACCTTAAGGCATGGGCAGTGTTCAGGCTGAACTGGGCTCGCAAAACTGAGTGGTCCGGGAACCTGTCATGGTCAAGCTGTAAGTCCACAAAACTGGCTACAAGTTCAGGGGAAATCCACAGAACATCTTTTTGGGTGCACCGCTTACACGTATGCTGTGGAGGCATGCCAGTCCGCTGAAAGTGAAGATCTTGGATCTCTTTCCAGCCATGTTGCAAAAGCAGCTGGGTAATTGGAAATTGGCTGGTTTCAAAATTCCAATCCCCACAGAGATATCTCGGTCCTGAGGCCACTGTCAGCATGTGGTTACACAAGAACTCCAGCATGTTGGTGGTCCGCTCCAAGGCATTGTGGTGAGTCTTGCCTTGGGGGTACCCATACAAAACTGCTCCCGTGACCCAAACATTGTTGAGCAAACTGCCCACGATTTGTGCACGGCCGGTGTCATAAAGGTCAGGCGGCCATGCTGCGCAAAGTGCGCGTGAAGGAACTTTGGCAACCACTGCAACCCCTGAGTAGGTGCGAGCTGCACTGTCGGCAACTCTGGAAGACATGGGTGCTCCCGTCACAACTGTGGTGTACTGGCTGTGGGACCTGAGGCTGGTCACAAGCATGGAACGGGCCACCTTAGTCAGGTGGGTCTCAGACACTGCAATCACGTCTGCATCGATTCCGGAAAGCAAAACCCTTTTCCCCAGTAACCCGGATGGGTTACATATCCCCAAAGACCAAGTGTTGGAGTGGTCGGCTGACGACGGCCCTGGCGTCTTGGCTTCTCCGATCCTACACTGAGCCATAGTGAAAAAGTTGAACATCATGATCAACCACAAAAGAAACTTTGTTGCCCTAGAACTTTGGTTAGCCACACGGGCCTTTGGGTGGCTACCACACCGTCACTCATGGTATCGGCCCTTCTTTGAAAGGATGGTCTCCAGCTTCGTCATCTGGTCCTTGAACATACGGGCCATCTGGGTGCTTTGAACTTCCATTTGGGACATCATCTGAGCTTGGAGAGTCTGGACCTGGGCCGAGTTCTGGCGGTGGTGTTCGGTGACGGTGTTCTCCAAGGATTGGTGGCGCGTGGCCAGTTGGTGTAACTGGTGCTCAAGGAGCTGGAGACGATTTTCGGTTTCGTCGGTCTCCATGCCCTGCGGCAACTTGTCAAGGATGTGCTGAGTCATCCGATCCTCCATCTCCTGCAAATGAGAGGCAACATCTGGGCTCTGCTGCTTAGGCATCTGCTGAATGGCTTGCTGCCATGGGTCACGTACCAGCCAAGGGTCAGTGCTGGACGTGGCTGCACACAAGTCCACTGTGCTTTGGGGCCCTACTACAGAACCAGTAGTCATCATGCCATCTCGCAGGGAGTCACATTTGGAAATCACCACCTGGCCATGCGCCATGTTGTATACTGTCTGTGGGGGTGGGGCAACTGATTGGATCAGCCACATGACACCACCTGTGATTGGCTTTGCAGGCTGCAAAGGGCGGGCCTGCCAACTCCATTCCGTGAAAACCTTGCCAAGAGACTTGCGATCACTACCATAAGGCCACGGGCCGCAGTGCCACAGCTGACGTGTTCCCGGAGATAGGAACTGTCCTTCAGGCTTGAGTTTCTGGAACAGCTGTTGAAACTGCTTTGCGGCAACCCTTAGGCCAAAACGTCGACCAGACCTGGCTAAACCAATGCACAAAGGCTCGCACTGGGCTTGGTGCTGAGCAGTTGCAAACGTGGCCTGTGGCAACCATACAACTTGGAACTCATCTGATGGGGAAGTTGAGTCTGGCAACCTGGGCTCGACATAAATTCCATGAGTTCCTGACAGGCGCAACAGGGCAAGTTCTTGGGACTTAAGATACCGGATGTGCACGCTGAAGTGATTTGCAGACTGCGGTTTGGTCGGTCTGCCGGCCTCAGTGAAGAACTGTCTTTTGAACACATCTAACAGCACATCATGAACTTGCGACATCTGATCCACATGCCACTTGTCACATTGGCACTCCTCATTGCGACATGACTGCAGCGGTGGGAGCATGGCAAGCAAATGCTTAAACGGATGTGCTGAGAAGGTGTCCCAGTCTTGTGGCACTTGATCTGCAAAAACAGTGAGCCGGGCACAGGCCACCGGTACATCAGCAACTGCATGTCCGTCAGATCGGAAGTACGGACCAATGCTTTGCCCTCCAAGCTGAACTAAATGGCCAGACAGTAGGACCGGTTGTTGATTCACCGCACATTTGGCAGCAAACCTGATCGATGACCATGGCAAATTGGTGACAAGTTCATCAGGCCCATTAAGCACCAGCAATGCTAAGCCCTTACCAGTCAACTGGCGTCCTGATTGCAAAAACGGCTGAGCATCTTGGTAAGAAACAAGTGCAACTCCTGAGGCCAATGGTCCAACCTGTGCAAGCGGCAACTGCATGGCAACAGTGCCATCATCCATTTTGAACGTGTTCTCGGCCAATTCCAACCTGGTCGGATCAAGCTCAACTGGCTTGCTGGTCTGATGTTTCCTGGGTCCAGCAGCGGCTGCATTTGCTTTCCTGGTCTTTGGCTTGCGTTCTTGTTGGACCGCTGCCAGTTCGTCAGGCAACACCAACTGGAACGGTGGTGTCTGCTGGTTAGCTAAGCTCTTGAGGGTTTTCCAGGGCGAGGTGCCTTGGACTGCTTGCTTCACATTGTCTGGGCCTAGGCTCTGCATCAGCAACTTGGCTCGGGAAGTTGAAGCACTTTGGGGAACACCATGCTGTTGAAGGATCGTGGCTGTGATTCCAAGGACTTCAGGGACACCCGCACCCCAACACCATGGCCTAGGCATGTGAGTAAATCCATCATGTGACATGCGGAAATCTTCACGAAGGCTCTGAGCTGCAAAGGCAAGGTGGGCATCATCAACCGGCAGGTTCAATCCATGGAGCTTGAACTGAAGAAAGGCAATGGATGCTGCACCACAATTCTGAAGGCCAAACTGACGTCGTGTGCAAGATGTTTGAAACATGGGAACTTGCAAGGCTTGGCACATGAGTCCATGCAAGGGGTTCAAGGCTTCCACATCTACCGATTCATGTTCCCACAAGTGAACCTCCAACTCACAAAGCTTCTTCACCCACACGCAAGGAGTCCAGTGACCTTGGTGCAAAACAACAGTGGCAATTCGATCAAAGTCAGGCTGGACATCAATCCAGTGACGCACCGACTCAACATTTTGGGCAGCGAGCCAAGTGGTAGCAAGCAAAGGGTCAAGCATTGCAACTTTGGTGTGACGTGTGAGTGGTCCAAGAGCTTGCATTTGCCACCAGACCTCATCATCTGCCCACACCCCACCTTGTCTGTCCAACAAGTGAAGTCTCGCTGCAGCTGTCAGGAGAGGTTCTCGCATGGTGGAGCATAAATCCAAGTCCAACACCAGGGGTGGCAATTGGGCAACAAGCTGATGTGCATCAAGATTACCTAGGCCTACGACCGTGTTATCTTGGACATTGGACGGGCGGTTGGCAACGGATGCATCATGTGGTGCTGGCACGTCATCTGTGAAATCCATGATTGCGTCATGATCATTGGGATCATCAACCTGAGTGGCCAAGGCTGGCAAAACTTCTGGGTCTTCAAAATCATCCTCACACAAGGGGGCTGCAAGAAGGATGGCATCCGGTTGATGTTGGACAAACATGGCTGCTGTACATCCAATGGTGAGTCTCACCAGCTCGGCAAGGCTGGTGTCATGCGAGACAAGCTTGTCGTCCGGATCTTTGACCCAAACATCGTCAATGGCGACCCCATGCAAACGGCAGTGTGCTTGGACCAAGTCTTGAACTTTGGCCGCAGAATGGAATGACAACGTCCATTCTGGTAAGCCCGGTTCATTGATCACGACAGTGCACATGGTGGGCATGGTTGGTGTGGACGGCACATCAGGGTACAACTGCTTACTCTGAAGTAACACTTCATGTTTCAAGTCATTGAGCAACTTGGTGGGTTCAAGGGGCATGTCATTGGTGAAGAGCAATTGCACATGTCTGGCAAGTGCCGAGGCAATCCAAATCGAATGCAAAGGTGCTGCCATCTGTCCAGCTGCGCACAGGTTCAACCTTTGTTCATGACCCCACCTGAGATGCAACGGAACACCATTGAGCAAGGAAACCTCAAGGACATGCAAGTGACGCCAAAGTCCAGGGGCATCATCTGTGGGTGGCATCTGCAACAGCTGAGAGTAAATCCCTTTGGCAATCAAAAGTCCATCGGAAAAGCTCTGACTCCTACACTGACAAGGACACTCCGTAGTCTGATTACCCCAGGAGTGGAGTGCAGTGGGAAGCTTCTGTTCAGGTTTGACTGCGTACTGCTTCAAGGCTAGTCCACCTGCCTGGAACTTGCGGATTTCCTCTGGTGTCAGCACAAGCTGGTGTTCATCCTCAGCAGGCCAGCGGTGAACATACGGCATGAGATCTCTCACTACCAACGTGCAACCCTGTGGATACGGTGGAATTTTGACTGCCCCAATACACGGGTGTGTAGCTATGACCCACCATCTGTATCGGCATGCACTCCATACATCTTCTAGCTTCAAGGTGCAATCCACCACATGATATCCAAGTTGTGACGTCAGTGCATGGACATGTTGACGGACATACTGGTTGGTCCTTGCTGGCACAACACATTCCAATATGAGTGCAGGAGCTTGGACCATGTGCATGAACCTCAGTGTTCCTGGCAGGGATGTGGACCTACTGTCATGTTCTCCTTGCTGCGACCCACCTCGGGAGAATGGTTGGCATGAAAATCCAGCCATGACTGTGGCAGGTTCAGGGCACTGGGCAAACACTTGGCACACTGCAGAGTCGTCAGTGATGTCGGCACAAATGACAGGGACATCTGGGTGGACACGTTGGTGCAGGGCTGCAAGTTTCGGCTGCTTTTCAACTGCACAAACCTGCCTAAAACCTGCCTTTTCAAATCCAAGTGCTGAAAGTCCAACCCCTGCACAGATCTCGATCAGGTTGAAGACATGACTCATGGACAACGACTGGTGACAGAGGACAGTCGAGGAGTCATCAACTTCCAAGTCCACAATCATTCCAACGGACAGAAACTTGCAGTCAACCAGGGTAACACGATTGGCACAGTGAGCGCTAGGGGGGATAAGTCCACTGACCCTAACTATTTGTCCACCCGGCAACACTTTACCCAAACCAGCATTTGAAGACCAGATCATGTCAGTGAGAACCACAGTGACCTTTGCACCTGTGGCCAGTGTGCCCCAAATGGGCTTGAACAAACCATCCAAACATGGCTCGGAGGACGCACCTCCTGACATTGTGAAACAAACCACCCAAACGATTGGCAAGCGTCACCTACCTCTGACAGGTTTTTGGGCCAGGGCTGTTTGAAACCACCAACCAGATCATCTATAAATGAGTTATCTATGGTTATCTTCTCAATAGCTATGTTAGTTAGTTTACTGGAAGGGCCAGGCTCGGGGCTTAGGCCATACCAAGTGGCCAATAATTGGCTTCATGACGCTGGTCCACTAGTGATCGATGGATGGGAGCGCCACAACCTGGTTGTTCCGCAACGGCAAGTTCGACAAGGGGCACTATATTTCATGGCTATAGACGGAGGCAATGCAAACAACAAAAGTAGGCTGAAGATATGTGAAGATACAACCAACCATTTTAGGGGACTGCAATGGGAATATAATGCTGATTTTGGTGAGGATATAACAAACAATATGAGGATGTATGGTCTCAAAATGTCTCAAGAATGTATCCTTTGGAAGCAACAACGGGGTCCGTTTCGTACACCACTTGTCATAACTTAGCGAAGGTATGGGATACCCATCTATGAATCAACAAACCTCATGAATCGAAGAAGTTCGATGAAGAACATGTGTGACCTAAAAAATCAGGTGAAACTTTAGATGTTCCCTCCTCTAATTACTGACCGCGTGTGCCGACCGCGCGGAAATTCTTCAACATTTTCGCCAAGGAACGGTTCAACAACACCACACTGTCCAGCTGGAAGTTCTCCGGGTCTGCGGCACCTATAACGGATCTATCCATGAGATGGGTCTTATTGGAGGTACCCTCTGGTAATGACTAACATAGCTATTGAAAATGGTGATTTATAGTGGATTTACCCATTGGAAATGGTGATTTTCCATAGTTTTGTTAGTTTACCAGAGGGTATTTATTATACTTTAAGATTACATAACTGGTTGGTGGTTGACCTACCCCTCTGAAAAATGATGGACTTCGTCACTTGGGATGATGATTATTCCCAAATGAATGGAAAGTCATAAAAATCATGTTCCAAACCACCAACCAGATAATAGTTCTGGACCACATCTCTGCATGTTTTGCTCCGGATATGTCCGCACCTGCTGCTTCACCCCAAGAATCGCAGGTGGCTTCGTGCACTCCAGTTGCTTCACTGGACTACACTATATTACTTATATAATATTATATAATGTATAGTAATTATATGAGTAATATAATGTATGTAACTCATAATGTATATACTCATACACACTATCTCTTCGGGATTTTAGTTCGCTGGGTTTAAGCATAACCCACTTACGATTCCTGGGGTAAACCACCAAGTACCCTGTTGTTGTTTTTCTTCCATCTGTGGCTCCGCCTCGGATCTTGTTGATGGTGAAGCGTACCACTTTGAACCTGCCCGCTGAAAAACACAGGAGTCACAGCACCATGGTTTATCCTGGAGATATTTCCATCTCGCAAACATTAAACACACCCAATAAGGGACCCACCCAAAAAATAAAATGAATAGATTCAATCGATGATCAGAATTTCGAGCGGTGGTATTTCAGCCGGGATGGGATAGGTCGCATAGGTTTTGTACATTGCTCAGTTCGTAAGTGCCTTGATTCACCAGTCCCGATTCATCAGTCCTGATCGTGGGACTATCCCCATTTGGACATATTGCCAACCAACCCACTTTCTGAAAAGTGAATTCAACCGTCAATCATCGTGTAGCAATTATATCCCAAAAAGAAACACATATCATAGAAGGTTTCAAATGGGGGTACCCCCAAATCATCCAATATTAGACCATTCTCGTAATAAAACCTATGGATCATTCTGGATCCCAATAAACTTTCCATATGTGTCATGGTTGAACCATGTTAAAGCCACGAAAAACGCTCCCAAAAGCCATCCCCTTTAAATTTTGGCCCCCGTTCACCACCGCGGCCTGGGGTTTCCCCGGGTCGCAACGCGATGCACGGCATCTGTCAGCGGGAAGCCCAGCATCAGGCCGCCGGCCTCAAAGTGCAGCACGAATGGTATTGAATCAATATTTTACTATGATATTATAATTATAGTATGGTATTGAGTATTGGTATATCATTATATTATTGAACCAATATCACGAATGGTATTGAGTATATACACGAATTATAGGTATGTACTCAATATCACGTGTATATATATATATATATGTGTGTGTGTTAATTATGTGTATTTAAATGTATATGCATGGTATTATATATATATATATGATACAGAAACTATCAAATAGTGATAATCAAGGGTTGCTATTACAATAAGGATAGTGTAAATCTTACTGGGGAATGTTACTATTACTAGTATTAGTAATATATGTATAAAACCAATCATGGCAATATGGGTTTATCAACAGCAACCAGTGATACCCCAAACAATGGTCTGGATAAATGGATACCGTAATGTATTTATACAAAATCAACGATGAATGATGATATGGTGTGGATATAGTGGAATAAATCATGGTAAATAAAAAACAACTTAAAATAAGGATACATACCCTGTTGCCCTCTGGTAAACTAATAGTTTGCTATTGAAAATAGCCAAACTAAGTTGGTTGATTTACCTCGTAAAAATGATGATTGTCCATAGTTTTTTGTATGTCTACCAAGAAGGTATTACCAGTTTTGGGAGAGCTACCCCAATCCTGGACATCTTTCCATCGAACATTCCGATGTTTGCCTGGGCTATAGCTTAGATTACCAGAGTAGGTAAACCGTTTCAAACCATGATTTATGATGACTTACGAAAGGGTCCAACCGGTAGGGTCCGGGTAGCCTCATAGCCTCATAGCCTTCCAACATGATTCAACATGATCTCAAAAGGAAAGAATAGTATTTACTTGATATGGAGGAAAATCACAGGATACAAATATACAACGGAACAATTAAAAAACCAACATGGGTACAATATGTAAAACACTATATGACCTACAAAAAGGAGTGTGAACATAATCAACATATTTGAACATGGTTGAAACATGTGCAACATAATCAACATATATATATATAGTTTATAATAGAATCCCGTCCGTGTAGTATTAAAGGCTGTCATGCGGAACCCCAACATGAACATGGGGTCCTGTGCAACCCGACAAGTCACAACTGACAACACAACAGCTACAAGTAGTGAACTTCAACAAAAAAAAACATGTGATTGAAGTGGCAAGCATGGGGTCTCAACTATATGACTATATGCATATATATATATATATGTATATGTGAGTCTGTGAAACATAAACATTCATATACATATATATATATATATATATATTTATTTATCAACAAAAACAAAAACAACAACAACCACAACAACAACAACTACAACAACAACAACAACACCAGCAACAACAACAACAACAACAACAAGGGCATATAGACCAGCAGAATTAGAACCTTATACCTTATAGTTATAGATGTCAACGACAATACGGGGAACCGTACTTTGCAGATCTATCCAGTGTTCCAAGGAAAAGTCAAAGCGACACCACTACTGTGAATCACAAGGAAGCCAGGCTGCGAGCCATGTTCTCAACGGAACATCGCAAACAAAGTACCTAGGAATCCAGCAAGAAATTCAGGTCTGGACCCTCAGCTTCTGAAATGCGATAGGAGAATGACATGATAATTCAATCTGAAAAATGACTTTGTCTATATGAAACTAGGCCACCTAAAGAACCCGATGGTTGATCATCATTTTCTCTGAGAATGGGTATTTTGAGGTACCTCCCATCTTTATACGCTCCATTGATCGTGAACGCCACCGAAGACGTAAATCGCCAAGGGGCAAGCTGTGAAGTAAAACCCCTGCAGAGATCAGGTCAGACCAATAGAAGAATCCTAAAAACTGCTGCTTGTTGCTGCTGGGGTTGAAGGATGGTCATGCAAAAGCTAGTTGTTTTCACTGTTGGGTCATTTGGAAACACTTGAAACACAAATCATCAGCGAATCACAAGTGTAGTAACCCTGGAAAATGATGTGTTAATATACAATTCCAGATTTCCTCTTTCATAATTACAGTACATCATTTGATATTTGGGCATGGAGGCCCAATTGCATACCCCAAAATTCCAAATATATGGCGAAAAAGAAAAAGACAAACAGTCGGTTGAGAAATGGTCGAGAAATGGTTGAAGGGAAAACTTGCAGGATACCTCTGGCGTCGGGGTGAACACAATGGTTTCCGGTTTCCGGTGCATACAGTATGTTCATGGAAAATCAATCTACTCACCCATGATTAATTCCCAAATATCACCATTAATTATAATCATTAAAAAGCCCCATAAATTTGGTAACATTTCCCATGAAACGTCTGGTCTTATCCCCCATCCCCATCCCCCATGTAATTCCCCATTGATTGCTCCTGTGTCCCAGCCCCACCAAGCGACTTAGCGCGCGAGGAACAAATTTGCACCAGCCAGTCTCCTTGTCCCCTTCCTGGGAGAAACTGAGTAAATGTAAAGCCAACCCATGGACAAAAATAACTGTAGACAAATGGTCAAATCAATGGTGGAAAAGATTTATGATTGGTTTCTTCACAATACGGAGACGACTGATTACCCGCCATTTCAAATTTTTGATGGTTCTACCGTAGATCTACCGTTGTACCGTTATACCATGCTATCATAACCCCGCATACATTGGATAGACTCGGATAACATAACCCCGTACAATCACCAACCAACAATCTGATGTTCCTGAGGCTGTTAAGTTTCCACTTTATATAAGGTTCCTTAAACGCGCATTTCCGATGTTAAAACATGGTAAAACTCATTTTTCAAACCCAGCAATTCTGTTGGTTATACCAGGGCAGGGCAGGTTGAATTTCTCGCCGGGCGTGTCCTTCTCATCACTGAAAGGATCTACCGCGGGCTGCACCACAGACCAAACGGCTGGCAAGGCGGCTCCAACCACACCACTGGCCACAGCAAGGCCCTGCATCATGGATTCCTTGGCTATGCTGGATTTGTTTGATGTGGGTTGTAACGAAGAAAAGGAATTTCAGCAACAAAATCATTGGGAACTGACAAAAAAAAACGGGATTTACAGCATGAACCCATTTAAACCATTTTGCAAGTTATGCATTTCACTAGTCATTTGTGACTGCACGTGTGCTCTTCACAGGGCGGCTCTTGAGACATACTGCCAAGTACCTCCCAGCATTCCGGAACATTAAACTGGTTGGTGGTTTTAACCATCTTGAAAAATATTAGTCAATAGGAAGGATTATCCCATATACTATGGAAATAAAAAATGTTCCACACCACCAACCAGAAAAAACAATGAAAAATCCTTCACTTCAAAACAAATTGGCTCATTCCGCCACTGACCCTATACGGTCGGATCCTACATTTACCATCGCATTTGTCCCAAACACCACAACTTTAAGCAGAAATCAAAGATTCCAAAAAACATTCCCCCCACGAACAAAACATGCTTCCTACTCATAAATGTAGCGGGATTCCGGAAACCAATTGACTGATATTGTTGTTTTTCCAAATTTGGAACCCAAACATACCATTGAGTTACCATAATATTCCGGCCTCTGTCTTGGGCATCCATGAGAAAACCACATGAAATGGATCTTTCAAAAACAAATGATAGAGAGAAACCATTGGTTTACCAGTTTACCATTGAACAAATTGCCACCAACTTGGATGACAAGTTGATGACCATCTTCTCCCCCCAGAGACGCAATAATCACAATATAATCACAGGGTCACTCATCAGCTTCCCCTACTTTGCACTGAAAAGAAACGTAGTTTCACAACATTCACGCAAGTACGCCAGTACAAATGCTGGCACGTATGTGTGTAAATATCCCATATAAGTTTAAAACAATTGCATGAAAAGAAGGATACAGTACCATCAACACTGCAATTTGTCTGGAAAAATGACAGCCAACCATGAAATTTTGGGTATGTTTGGGTACTTGGGTCCAACTTGAAGTCTTGGTGTCTTTTGGCGCTGGAAGTTTTGTCTTCCATGGCAACAGCTGGAACTTTGACTTCGTCCTGAGCTCACAGGAATCAGAGGTGATGAATCTTGGCCAAATCTTATAAATTGTATGATATAAATATATGTAAGATAATATTATATATATATATGTGTGTGTGTGCTTGTGCGTCTGTCTGTTTATTTGAATATAATATGTCTGACTTCAAGTATCTGGATGGCATATTTCATATACATCCCCATTGATAGACGAAGCAGCACTTAAAATGTTTTGGAGTTGATGGATGCAGCCGGGATCAGTGACTCTTGACCACAAACATTGGAAACACACGAGAACGTACAGTCGGTCCATTTACCCTCTGGTAAGCTAACATAACTAATTATGGAAAATCACAATTTTTAATGGGTACATCCACTATAAATGGCAATTTTCAATAGCTTTTTGTATGTTCACCAGAGGGTAAACGTTTCTTGTGAGATATGGACGAGTTTTTTCTTGGCGCCAGCTGCAGGTCCCAAAAAAACGATGGCCAGTCACATGATCCACCACCAAAAAAAACCATTGGGAAACCCCAAAATCCAACAATCAATGGATTGGTTTAAGGGAAAATCTACAGGAAACCATGGTTTTTACCATCAAATATAGGGGTTTCCTGTAAATTTCCCATCATCCAATTCTATGAAACAAATAAAAAGGGCAACTTGAATCTATAAAATCAAAAAATATGTCCATTGCCAGCTTGTCAAGTCATGTTATCAAGTCACCACATATAATTGACAATTAAATTGAGGATCTCAATTGCCATGTTGGTTGTCTGGTAAACCCAAAACCATCCCTAGAAACGATGGAAAGTAACCCTGCGAAATTGGAGTTACCACTGAGTTTAGTGAATCGATATGTTTTACCTAGGCACATTACAATGTGAGCCCCCTAAAAGTTGGTTTATAGAATCAACCAACTTAGATAAGATAGATAAGTAGCAGCCCCATGTTTGATGGTAAAATCCCAATGTTCCAAGTTTCCCTTGTTAAATCCATTAAACTCCAGAAACATCCATTAAAATCCATGGGAGAAAAAAACATATCCGCTTAAATCCGTATCCAAAGAGCACACCATTCACCATTCCCCAACGCCCCTGGCTCAGCGTCGGCGTTCCAAACAGGAACTCCTCATTTCGGCTCCGTGACGCAGTTGAAACGTCCAGCGCGGCCTGTGGGCTGCCGCGGTGCTGAGGAGCTGAAGTTATAGAAACCATTTTCTTACTGTTGGTCATATTTCCATTTACCATCTGATAGTAACATGGCAATATACATATATATATATATAAATGTGTATATATATATATGCCATGTGTATACATATCCTACTACACCGTGGTGTCTGGGGGTGTTCAATATTAGGATGGGATTACTAACCCCTAAACAGAAAGAACAGTAAGTGGTTTACCACTAACTGAATAAGATTTTACATTTTTATCTGTTTGGGGTTTTCAAAGGAGAAATTAGGCATTCGTTCTGTTGGGAGAATTGTTTTTTTTTTTTTTACCATCTGGTAATCTAACAGTTTGCCATGGATAGTCATGGAACATGGCAGTATTTTTGATAGGCAAACAAACATGATCATCTACAAATCGGTAATTTTTCCATGTCTATATTTTGAATCACCAGATGGTAAAACAACTCAACATAAAGCCAGACAAAGTAGTGAAACTACACAATTCCAGAAGTGTTGCTGTTTTAGAGACAGATTGTTTAAGCTCATCTCGGAACTTACCCTCTGGTAAACTAACATAACTATGGAAAATAACAATTTTCAATGGGTAAATTAGCTATAAATGGGCAATTTTGAATAGCTATGTTAGTTCACTAGAGGGTAAATGTCCATGAGGATCAAATCTGGCCAGGTCGCATGATCTGAGTTCAAGAAGCTCTGGAGATCTGTGCGTCGTACACTCTTGGGAGGCAGGAAGCTAATCCAGTCCTCCAACGGCGGCGACCCGACGGTGACATGCAATCTGCAAGTGCTGTCCCAAAAGGATGTTTTCTTGAGAGGTTCACGACAAGATTTATTAGTCTCAGAACATTGGTAGCCAATCATATTTTACCCCCCCAGTTACCTTTTATATAATAATATAATATATACATATATATATATAGAGATAGGCAAAGGCACTTTTTTGGCCACGGTTTTATGCTCCATGATGATTGGACTTGGCGAGCGGGTTTGTGGACTCAAAGTGATTTTTGGGTGAGCAATACCCTAAACCTTCAGTCATAGGTCGGTTCATATGGGTTCCCACAATAAAACCATGACAACAGCTATGAAACCAGCTCACGTTACATGTACCTGTATAAAATAATATGTATATACATATATATATATATATGTACGCATTATATTAGGTACATATACATACATAATCATAAATATATATATATATATATTATATATATATACTGACATTTACTGACCTCCACACACCATCAACCATCAACCAGCCATCATTTCCAGAATCTGTCTTCATTTCTCGGAGCTTGACGTCCCCGAGAGCTTGCCTGTTTCATTTCCTATGTTGAAGTCCACCATCCTACGAACATTAAAAAAAAAACAACATCACTGGTAGTTTCGGCTACTTAGAAAAAGGTCAGCATCCCCATTTCAAATGTGAAATGTTCAACCTGGTTAATTGAAATGGGGACGCTGATTAACATGGTTAATTGATGGTTAATTGAAATTACCATGATTCCCTATTTCTACTGGTTAATCATGGTTAATCCATGTTAACCCCCTATCATCCACAGGGATCTCTTCCCATGGACGTCCTTCGCTTTGACTCCGTGCAAGACCTGTGCATCTTCCACGAATTTCATCCCTGTTTTCGAGCCGTTCCGCAGCCCTGCTGCCGAAACAGGAAAGGAAACACAAACATGGGACATCTTTTATAATATGAGAACATGTCTGGGCTGTTTCTTGGCTCTATGATTCTAGGCGTCTTTGTTTTGCTCTCAAGTGTCAACAACTTTGGCATTGGAATGCATTGGACCTATTGATCCTATTGACACCCACAATGGCGTACACGCCACGCATCCTAAAAAAAACCATCACTGGGGGTCCTTTGAGCCACTGCGGGTCCGCGCGTGAAACCGTGAAATCCACGTGAAATCCATGGCATCCCCTCGGATGCATCCTCTGCTACCAGCACCATTGAGGGGTTGAGAGGTTGAACTAACAAATTTGAGATTGGACTGATTGAATAGTAACCAACATTGGAAGATTGAAGCATATTGAACCACCAGAATATTTTTGGGACTTAGCCTCTCTGGAAAAATCAAGAGCTGCAATCTAGACTCTACAGCTTCCTATGGAACATATTTTTTTTTCACTGGTGCTAGTATCCAAAAGTCTCTGGATGCCCTTTTTCCGTGGCATCAGGACATTTCCTCATATCTCCATTAGCCATGCCTTGGTTCTAGATTGTCAGGGAGCTGAACCTCAGAATCTCAGACACTTACAGTATTTGAACACAAATAGTTTGAGATCTCCGGCTTCTGACTCAATTACAGAACTCGGAGGTTGAATTGTTTAAAAAGAACTCATGGCCACAATCAGCCAATCCCAGTCATTACTCCAAACACTGGATATATATGGCCCGAAGTTGTGAAGCGAGAACCCCAACTTCCTCGCTTTGGAAAACGGCGGCAAGTGGCCCACATATCCACGCTCGCACTCACATCTCCAAGTAGAGCCTCTGGACCTCGACGAGTGAAGCCAGGGTCAATCGATGTTGTCTTTTTTGGGGGAGTGCCAAACCCCATGCTATCTTATGTGTCGTTCAGATTCAAACAATATGGTGTCTAAGTTTGCTATAAATGGGTTTTACCCTTGATTTTGTTGGGACTCGGTGGGATGGCCATATGGTGATGCAGTCGACCCCATGTTTCATAGTTTCCAAAGCAAACTCTGGGTAATGTGCTTATCTTCTTGTTGCAACCCCTCAGTGCCAATTTAGCGATGAATGGTCGAATAATATTCTAGCATAAACAAGTAAATAAATAAATATATATATATATTATTATTATTATATATATAATTACATCTCAAAGTGTCATATGAAACAGATACTGTCTCGCGCTCCCGCAGCTTTCTTTTTCCACAGCTATGCCTATGCTCAGTCAATTTCACCTGCAATCCTCAGGTTTGCTTTGGGTCGTCACGATGTGACACGTACATAGCCCCAGACCAGTTTCGCCACTGGTCAGCTGCCTGGCAACCCAGGCTGGAACCTGCTCTGCAGGAATCACCCATCCCTTAACCTAAGGGAGGGAAAGTCTCTCTTGGTCGCCCCAAGAGAGGATCCCCGATAGAGGCTATGTACTCGCCTGCCGTGCAGGCTCCCCTAACCTAGGCGGACATCTCCACGGGAGGTCGGCTCTTAGGGTTGGGAGGGTGGGGAAAGAAAACAGCAATGAATGCTATTTTGGTTCAAGTTTACTTGAGCCAAAATGGTAGCATTCATTGAAACACTTAAAGATGATACATGCACACCCAAGCCTGCCAAACTCAATGCATGGGTACATCTCAAAGTGTCATATGAAACAGATACTGTCTCGCGCTCCCGCAGCTTTCTTTTTCCACAGCTATGCCTATGCTCAGTCAATTTCACCTGCAATCCTCAGGTTTGCTTTGGGTCGTCACGATGTGACACGTACATAGCCCCAGACCAGTTTCGCCACTGGTCAGCTGCCTGGCAACCCAGGCTGGAACCTGCTCTGCAGGAATCACCCAATGCACTCAATTCCCAAAGCACTAAAGGTATTCGAAGGTGAGAATGACAGCTGCAAAGGGTAGCTGGAACAAGATTGTAGGGAGGTACGACGAATAAAACTCAAAACCATGGCATCGCCACCATGGATCATTGACGCCAAGTCGGCTGATGTCGTCAGCCCAGTTGCTCTTGCTCTGGACGTACTCCCAATATCCTTGGGCTCGCAGTGCAAACAGAGCTAGATGGATCAAATGACCTAGCTTCGCTAAGTCGGCATTGCTAGAACGTCCTCTCACTAGCGTCATGACGGCTGCTACGTTGTCCAAAAACCATAGGCCGTGTCGGTTTCGAAACAGATCAGGCCTTTCGACAAGGGCGTAGAGCACCATAGATAGTTCCAATTGGGCGATATGCGTCTCTGCAGGTTGCCAAAGTGTTCGGAGCTCTGCACAGTTGGTCGCGACAAAACTGTGACGAATTTGTGATCCGTCAGGCTGGAAAAAGATCAGATGAAAACCTCCTGAACCAGGATTGTCTGCTTCGACAGCTGCGTCGGAGGCTGCCAAAAACCGCAGATGATCCAGGTGCAGAACGGGAAATTCCCGCTTTGGCTGAAAGCGCATAACCGCTTCGATCACCTCGAAGCATGCTTCAATCTCGGGAGTGATGGTCGAGGTTGTCTCGTCTTGCCTGGCTTTGATGGCCATGAGGCCGCCATATCCCACTCGACCGTAGATGCCCTGCTCCAGAAAATTGGCCAAGCCGTACAGCTTCGATGCTGCCCCTCGGCTGAAATGGCCAGTCACCCTGGCTGTTGCCAACATGTCACGTACTTTGTCATGGAGCCGTTCTCGAGCCCAAAACTGTACGTGCCCTGTTTGGTTGATGGAGCTGAGATCATGAGTCAATCCCAAAAAGGTACCGGTGCTCTGCATTGGTTGTTTCTTGTCCTCTGCAAAGGGGGAGCCGATAAGAGAACACAATTGATTCATGGCCCATTGGCCTGACCCTTTTGAGGATTGCAAGTCTGTAATGGTCGCATCATCAAAGTACAGGGATGTCAAAACTCGGCAAAAACGCCTGGCTAGTGCCTCCAATAGTCTGGAAAAACGGTTGAATGATGTAACCGCCAGCGGCAGTCCGAAGAGTAGCCCAGCGTAGACTTGGTATGCAGGGGTTTGCCATTCGTGATGGTACCACACCACCACGCAGCCCAGACTTTCCTGCAATGCCATAGGGCAATACCTGTATGCTGAAGGCAGATCTTCTTGTCCTGTTTCCCAGGCATCGTTCGCGAAGAAATCGGCCATCTCATCCTCTGTCCACCGATGCATTGCAAGGCGAATGTGCTGGGCAGGACGCAATGGACTGCACAATGTGAGCTTGTTAGCATCAGACGACAAGGCTGATTGTCCTCCGGTGTCCCCATTGTCGATCACACGCTGCTTGCCTGAGCTCTGTGTGATCACGCAACGCGGGATCAATCGATGGGCCTTGTCGCCAATGGCCCGCAGGAAATCTGTCCGTCGCAAGGGCTCTGTGCAGAGACCATTCGCTGCGTCCTCCAATGACTGCTGCAGGAGGAACTCATCATCCTTGCCTGCTCTCAGCTGGCCCAAGATGTGCTGATTGTGTTCCTGCCATCCCTCCAACACATCTGCCATGCTGATCACCTCAGCGGGCTGTTGGGGGAATATCCCATAAGGTGGTGCGTAGCCCACTGCAGGCAGCCCACGGATCAGCCCATAGGGAAAGCTGGTGTCTGCCCAGGATGTCAGCAGCATCAGCAATGCGATGAGCCCCACATCGCGGTGCCGTGTTACCTGTTGGACGGCCGGCTCCTGGAAGGATCGCAAGTGGAGGGTCACCCCCTCCCAGCGTCTCTTCAGCTCTCGCATGGCCCCGACTGCCTGCTGTCGCCACGGGCGCAACTGCTGGCCATGTGCCACATAGGCATCTGCTACGAACTCCAGGTCTAAGTCGACGACTGGGAGGTCTTCGTAGGGCAACGGGTGCTGGGCTCGTTGGACTGCTTGGTTGAAGTGGTCCTCAGGATCCAAGTTGAACGGCAGCAGTGGGGGCAAAGCGGCACGGTGTGTCATCGCACCCACTTGGCACCCGTCCCCAATCCGTGCAAGCTGCCTCACTGCCCCGGCAGCCAGATGCGGGACTAGGGGCCCGTCCCAAGCTTCTCCTCGCTCTGCAAGCCAGGTGGCATATGAGCAGAAGGGCGGGCTGTTGATGAGGTCTTCAATCATTGCAAACTTGTAGTTCTTGAACCAGTGCTCGGGGAAAAGCTTTCGGAATGCCAATACCAGTGCTTCTTGGCTCATCATGGGTAGGGCTACCCCCCTGGGGATAGCCTGGATCCCTTGCAACAATGCCACAGTCCTACTCCATCGGCCATCGGTGCCCCGCTGCAGTGGGTCACCCCCAGGGGCGGTGGCATCGAAGAAGAGGCCAATGAGCATGTCCGCTTCGCACAGGTGCTCCATGGGGCAGTCGCACGCCAGCTCCATATTGCTAAGCTCATGCAAGGCGTCCCACAAAGGTGAGGTTCGAATATGGACAATGCACCTGGCCGGCCATTCACCGGCTTCACAGTTGTGGCCCGGTGTCCATGGCGATTTCCACTTGGTCGTCGATAGGCGATGATGAAAGCTGCCTCGGCCGACGTAGATGGTCTTGCGTGGTAGCTTGTTGTTCTCGATCATTACCTCCTTGACGAGCCTTCGGACCGGTAGCCCCGACCGTTCAGCCCTCAAGGATTCTGTGAGGCCCAGCGTCACCGCCAGTGGTGCCATTGCCCACTCCCGCATTGCACGCGGGTCCATATCCAGCCAATGTTCACGGCGTCCGACTGACATGAACGTGGGCATGCGTGGGACATGCAGGACGGCTAGACCTGTGCGGACTGCCCACCAACTAGCCGACACTGCGATGGCAAAGGCAAGGACTGCTGTGTACTCTGCCTCTTCTTTGGATGGGTAAAACCGCTGGCCGTCGGAGGTGTAGGGGGTCCATTCCTGTGGGTCGTGCACATGGTGGCAATTGGCTGGGGGCCAGCGTTGGATCTCCTCCACATTGTGTCGTAGCACTTGATGCTTGCAACGCGCCCCACCCAAAGTACATGCCGCGTAGGCTGTGTCGAACCATTGTCCCGATTCCCACATAGTCACCTCTGTGGACGTCCACCAGTGCAAGGAGCGGGCAGGGTTTTCACGCACACTGCCTCCCCCCCTATCCCGCAACTTCTGAATTTCTCCCAAGACATAGTTGCAGGCTTTGTTGTCAAGGTCGACTCTTTGGGCATCCCGGCTGTTGAGGTGAGGCAGGCCATCAGGGTAGACCTCGGATCGAAGAGGACCAGGGGCTGGCCGCCCGTCTTCAAACTTCCTGGGGATCTCCCTGGCCCTGCTCTTTGTCGAACAGTCGATAGCTGCCGCTATGAAGATCACCTCTTCAAGCTGTTTGCTCAGGGATTGTTGCCGGCGCTCATCTGACAGGTCATGGCTGTCATCCAACAACCAATCCACTGTAATGCATTGCCACCCGCAACTGATGAATGCTTTGGTGAGGGGTGCGTTGGGACCTGCCATGAGATCTGCCATAAGAGGTCGCCCCTCTTGCGGCTCTAGCTCATCTGACCCAAAAGAGGCAGCCGCCTCCTCTTCTGGGGCGTGTCAACGCTTACCAGTGCAATTGGCTGCACCGTGGTTGAACGCTCCACATACCCGATCTTTCCTGACAACTGCTCCGCATCGATGGGCTCCCTGAGGACATGGTTTGGCCTTGCAGCCGCCTCGTTGAAATTGCGGGCAAAGTTTGGTACCATCCTTCATTGCCGTCGCCACGGGTTTGCCATTGATCGGCTTGCCCAACTTCAAGGGTGATGTGCTTGGCGGCACCTTAGATGGACTTGCAGTAGAGGCCGCGGTGGGGGCTGCACTCTTCCTGTCCGGGGTAGCAGGCCCTGGTGCAGACCAATGTGCGTCCCTGGACGTGTAGATCTCGCTGATCACCTGTCCCAAGCTCATCGTGGACTCACGAAATTTGGACACCCACTCACTGCGTTCCTCCACGTCTTTGGCCTGGAGCCATTGCATGCGCTGTGATGTAGGCAAACTTGCCACACTGCGCTTGGCTCTGAAGTAGTACTTGTAGACGATGTCCATGGGGACGTTGACAAACTTGACTGTGTCGGCTCCTAAGTTGAGCTCTTGCGCGGCATCTGGTGCTCCGGTCACCCCAGAGCACCCTGCCATGGCATAAGCCAACATCAGGGTGAACAACCTGTCCAGGTAGTTGTCGACATCATGGGTAACCACCTCCTCATCGTCGCCATCTTCCAAGAACAGTCCTTCGCTGAGTTTGCGCTTCTTCTGCGATGTAGTGAGCTGGAATTGAAGGGTTTTCACTCTCCATATGTTGTACACGCAAAGCATGCGCTTCTGCATCTCTCTGGCGACTCTGGAGATGGTGGTGTCTGCTGGGTGGATCTCTGGGGGGAAGCGCATCTTGTAGCGTCTCCAAAACTGCTGCTTGGTGTCGCGCAACTCGGTCTCCCCAAGCATGGTGTCCAAGTCCGACAGTGCAATCTTGGATCGATCCTGCTCCACCTGACGATAGTAGAGTCCCACCGCGGCCCATGCTCTGCGGACTCGAGCCGTCATCAGCAGTGCCTTATCCCCCAGGCCCAGCTTAGCAACCCAGGGCTCAATGGCTTGCTCCGATGCCCAGAGGAAACGAAACTCTTGCAAACTTTCGACGCCCAACCGGAGCAGGGCTGTAATTACCCCATCATCCAACGAGAAGTTGTCACCCAACTTCCTTAGGATTTCCTCTGGGGAACCCTTTTCCAGTGGGACTTTATCAGTCTCCATGGCCTATTCTCGAGGACACCCCTCTAGCTAAGGCCCAGGGATCCCCTCCCTTTGACTGAAAACTGCGCCTCGGGTCTCCCCCGTGCGTTGTGCTGGAACAGCCTGGCGTGGCATGAAATAAATGGACCCTGACATACACTGATGTGAAATCTGGACATGTGTACAACGCACAGCTATGTTGCGACCTCACATGACATCCCTTCATGCCGCCACAGAGCTATGGTACACTAGACTATCTGAGGTCCCCCTCCCAGATGGTCTTGTGCGTTGTCATGAAAGGAAAAACTTGAAAAACACAACGAAAGGACATGAGGGCACGGCACTTGCTCAGTGGGCACCCTACTGAAAGTCACCTGGCTCTACTATTTTCCTCTCGCGCATGATGTTACTGCTGGGGGCGGTCATGCAGGCTGGATTGAAGCTCTTATCCAAGCCCCGAGCTGATGAATTCGGCTCTCCATGGCCGGAACGGGCCAGTGCTGCTGATCAGCGCAAAGGCCAAAAATTCGGCTTGGGCATCTTAGGCAGGCGGCCACCATGACGCTGGCGCTCGACGGAGGCACTGGTCACACCAGGGGCGCTCCCATGCCAGAGCTTCAAAGACGTCCGTGGACATGTATGGGTTCACCAGGCGCTTCGCCTTCCCATCGGCCTGCTTGTGCTGGCACAAGGTGATGCCGTCCTCGACCGTGACATGGGTGCTGGACCTCTCCGTAGCTGCATATCCCTGCGGCTCGGGGTGCTGTGTTCCCACCGCGGTGTCCTGGAAGGTCTTGTGCAGCCACTTCCGCATGCCTTGGTCGCGAATGACCTTGTTCAGCTCTGTATCCCTGCGGCTCTCCACGTAGTGGTTGGCATCCTCAATGGACTCGCCGGCCAGCAATGCACGGCAGAGGATGCCTAAGAAAGCACCCCGGTGTCGCCCCTTGATGCAGTGCACCACGACGTTGTCGCCGTGCCAAACAGTGTTCTTGACGGCCGGCCACACGTCTGTCCACTGTTCGTTGCGTTCCTGGCTGTATGCCGCCGCGAAGGTCATCAACTGAGCTCCCGGGAGGGTCACCCCCCCCGGCTCTCAGGACCATTCGGGAAGCAGCAGATCTGCAACGCTGTCTTGGGGAACTTGTCCACCGTCTGCCTCATTGGAAGTCCTGCCAGGTAGATACCACCACCCTTCCGGGATGTCCAGATGCAAGTCGGGGCCTGGGCTGTCCCTGAGCCCACACCCAACCGCTCCAAGTGGAGGTCCAAGGTGTCTCCTGCTGCCTTGCCATGGCCTTTCTTTGGCATGGCCTTGATCTGTGGCTTCCCAGGAGCGGCCAAGCGCTTCGGCGTTGTGGTTGTAGCCCTGGACTTAGCAGCTGTGACCGGTGGCTTAGGTGTAGCAGCTGCAGCCTTCGGAGGTGTCTTGGGTGCTGCAATGGCTGGCGCCTTGGGCGGAGTCTTGGGTGCAGCCTGACCTTGGGCTTTCTTGACAGCTGCGCGCATCACCTCGGCCATCTCGTCGTCAGTGGCACCGCTCGCCGCGGTCCTCTTCCGGCCAAAAGTGGCCTTCTCCCCCACGGCTGCCGGCACCAAGGTGGCCGATGGCTTGGGTGCCGCTGGCACTGCTGTTGCGGCCAACACCGCCCGCTTGATGTTGCAGACGCCTGCACCGTGCTTGCCACCACATGCCCGTCCTGACTTTTGTAGAATGGCACACAAGTGCACTCCGAAGGGGCAGGAGTCTGCCGGATTCGGGCACTCGTCCGTCTGGAACTCCGGGCAAATGGCCTTACCATTCTTCAAAGTGGCCGTCAGCACCTTGCCGTTGAGTTGATCAGGCATCTGAGGTGCCGGTGCGGCTACGGCCTCTTGCCGGGCTTGCTGTGCCGCTTCGACAAACTGCTGGGACAACTTGAGCCTCTTCTTCACGTCCTGGAAGCTATGTGCAGAGGCCCAAATAGGTTGGCGGTCTTGTCGCAGCAACCTGTCAGCTTCAGTAAGGCCATGAGCTCGGGCTGCATCTAGCTCTGCCTGCGGGATCGCCTCCCACAGCAGGTTGCTAGCGAGCTTGGCCGTAGCGCCCCAGATCAGGGATTTCACCTTGACTGACGCGGCGTATTTTGCCGAAGAATAGTGAAATGCCATCGCCCCCACCTCTGGTTGCTCACTCTTGTTTTGCCAGTCGCCCAGGGCTGCCATTTCTTCAGGCCTGCATCCTAACAACTGGGCCACCGTGGGTGCAAGCCTCCTCCAGCTGTAGGTGGTCAGATCTTCTGGATTGTCGAGGAACACGGACATTTCCTGTTGCATCGTCTCTTGCACTTCTAGGATCGTCCATGGGCGCCCTTCGTCTGAAAAACAAAGGCCTGCAAGTCTCTGCCTTGCTGGTGCCAGCGTCCTGTATGCCTCCAGCACTTCCTTGGCCCAAAAGAAGCCGTTGGCGAATGTGGCCGGCACCGCAAAGTCGAAACCTTCGCGGGCATGCTTTTGTTTTCCCTTAGGGCACCTGCAATGGAGGAATGCAGCGGTGAGGCGCCGAGGTTCTGACCGCGCGATGTGCGCATACCTCAAACAGCCAAACGACATGATCCAAGGAGCCAGAAGAACTGACCACCTCTCATCGCCGACCGCGTGCAACTCCGTGATGCGGTCCTCCAAGGCCTGCACTAATGGCGGCTCCACCACCGGTGCTTGCCCACGCTGCCCAGTCGCCCTGGGTGTTGTAGGCACTTGCAAGTTTCCCAGCTCCATGTCCTGGTCGGCATTCTTGTTCATCCATTTCAAGGCTTGGAGTGCTCGTGCTGGCGCCTGGGTGTGGTTGAGGAACTGATCCAGGTCGACCATTCCAGGAGGAGCGGGTCGCCCCCGACTCTCCAAGAAGGCCCTCAGCTCCAACCAGGTGTTGACCACTCGGTCAATGGTCGCCTTCTCCGCGTCCTTCACCTTCTTCTCGGCGATCCTCTTGCACGTCTGTTTCCATTCGGCCTTGAGGGTGTCTGTCAAGATGCCAGCTGGTTTGTATGCGCCCATTCCGACAAACATCGACACCAAGCCGTTCACCCGCTTTTGGACGGCCTCATCCAGGTTCTTGGTGACGTTGACGGCCTTGGGCTTTTTCTTGTAGATTGTCTTGCGCACAGGGCGCAGAGTGACTGAACCCTTGGGGTTGTCCTCCACGACTTTGGCCCCAGCAGCAAGGAGGTGCTCTTCCACCCTTGCTCTTGTCTGCAGCCAGTCATCTGCTACGTGATGGCCAGCTAGTCCAACGACTTGATCGTAGTCGGTGTAGGCATAGGCGAAGTCGTTGTCGTCCAGGAGGCCTTCGTTCTCCCTCCATTGACGCGCACGCTGTGCAGCTATCATCATCAAGGAGTCGGCTGCTCTCCATCCCGGTTCAGGGTCACCCCCTGACGAGGACGAAGCTGCCGCTTGAGCTGCATAGTAGCCTTTGCCGCCTGGTGCCATGGCGCTGCACCCTAACAAGATCGCTAAGGTGCGGAGAGCAAAAAGATGCTGCGGTGACTTCAGAGGTGCCTCCTCTGTCATAAAATCAACCTGCAGCAAACATCTTCTTACGTCCTCCACAAGTGCTGCATGGCTCACGCCAGGTGAAGCAGTCACTACACATCCCGACGCAGCATGCCCAGCACACGCGCCTGGTGGGATCTCCGCACTCTGTGCAGGCGGTGCCCAGCTGAAGCATGCCTGCATCCTGGCATTCCAGCCATCCACATAGCGCTCGATGTGCCCTGGCGCCTTCTCTCCCCCAGGCCACCCAGGGTCGCCCCCTAGGTGCTCTGGGGAAATGCCGCAGCTCGAGGAAGACCGGTAGGAGCTCGTGAGGGCCTGTGCATCTGAGCCAGCTCCTCCATTGGTCGAGCAGCTCCCCCAAGCCCAGTTGCCCAGCGTCGCCCGCTGAGCACCTGAGCTGCAACCCGTAGAGATCCTGGGGCACGATGTCAGCGGCCACTTTGTGCTTCGTATAGGCAGCGACCAGCAGCAGGTCCATGGGGTCCTGGTGCTGGTAGTAGTACGCCCAAGCATCCGCAGGCGCCACATCATCGGGCAGCACAACGCCACGGCTGTTCCACAAGCCGAGCCACGGGAACTTGAACCCCCCCACATGAGCTGCGCAACGCTGGCAGTCATCAAGGCAACAGGGTAGCTTCGGCAGGGGGGGGAAAAGCTCTGAATCTGTCCCAGTCGTGATGACGTAGGGGGAATGCAACACTTCAATGCCATGCATCCAGCATGTGTATGCTGCAGCATCAGAGCCCTCCCGCGCCAGCCTTTCCACGTGGCTCTTGAACTCCAGGAAAGCAGCAGCATGAAGGATCTTCGCCTCAGTGGCTGCCGGGATATCGATTCCTGGGAGTTTGCGCTGCATACAAGGTCGCCCCTTGTATATAATTTGAACCACCCAATCAAGGTCTGGAAAGGTCACCCCTTACCAAGACCAAGAAAGAAAACAGCAATGAATGCTATTTTGGTTCAAGTTTACTTGAGCCAAAATGGTAGCATTCATTGAAACACTTAAAGATGATACATGCACACCCAAGCCTGCCAAACTCAATGCATGGGTATATATATATATATTTAAGGCAAAGTTCGTTATAATGTTATATACCAGTACATTATTAAAAACAAATAATAAACAACACTAGTTGGACGGACTCTTGATAATCGACCACACAGCATTCAGCTGAAGCGTCTACAATTCAGTTCATGTCCACTCCCATCTGCTTGGAGGCAAAATAGAAAGCAGTAACTCTCCAGCAGCTTAGCTTACCATTCAAAAAAGAAAGCGTTTCTATGTACGTCTCTTCATTTTATCTGTTCATCGTCTCAAACTCATTGTCTGATCATGTCTGATCATGTCTGATCATGTCTGATCATGTCTGATCATGTCTGATCATCATCATCATCATCATCATCATCATCATCATCAACATCAGCATCAGCATCATCAGCATCAGCAACCCCCATCTCCACCCCATCCTCATCCCCACCAAACAGACACTCTGCTCCAGCTCACTTCCTCCGCCTTGCCGCAGCCGAGCGGCTTAAAAATGGTCCCGTGCCGCACCAACTCTTCGAAATGAGGCGATCCGGTCTGAAGCACATCGTCCTCAGACCGCGGGTACCAGTGGCGACCCATGGCGACCCGACCCCAACAACCATGGAGGATGGACCAATAACTGCTTGCAGCATGTTAGTTTTTGTAAATGTTGTTGCGAATAGTTCTTTTTTAATGATTATTTTTGAAGTAGAGTTAAGTAGAATAACTAATATGACCAAACACAGGAATGCTGTGGTAAAGTGGATTTCACAAGCGGCCTCCAGTTGCTAACCTGTGGTTCACAACCTGTATTGCTATATATTATATATGTGTGTATGTATGATTATGTATGTATGCATGTATGTGTATATAATATTTGTATATATATACATATTGCAGCACACTTGCCTGCTAGTTCATCACTTGCACGATCCACGAGATGGGTCAGCGGATGCTGTGGTTTTCATCCATTGCCCCGGGCACATATGACATTCACTACCAAAGGGCAAGTCATCTGACCCAAGCCCGTTTTTTTTGTTGCAGGTGAGCTATTGGCCGGCAGGATTATACCCAGCTTTACTTTAAAGGTCACCCCATGGCACATGCGTCGCCAGCAATCCATGGCAAGAGACCCCACCACGTCCACCAGCTTCAATTCACTCTTGGGTCCTTAGGAAATTCATTGTCAGTGGTGTAGAGTTGCATTGAGGATGAAGGGTGAAACAGTGACACAACAAACACGTTTTTTTTTTTTAAATATGCTTTTATTACCATTCATCACCCCAAGAAATGAAAGTTAGACTATTTATATAACTCAACAGAATACGATGGGAAGAATTGCTTTTGATTATTGTTTAGGACACACAGTGTGCCACCCTTTTGATTTGTTATATAAACTGCGGTGGATCAGAACCAGCCTAGGAGAAGGTTCCTAGCATCATGATTGAGAGTTGCTGTCCCATTTCATGGCTGACTCCATTTGCTTCTTTCAAAATTTCAAAGTTCAGTGGGATATTACGTATTCCCTTGCTGCAATTTCAACCCCAATCAACATACTCGCCCCCACATGATCAAAGCCAATAACGTTAACCGTTAACCTATGATTAATAAATTTGCCTCTGTTTCATAGAATTGGATGATGGGAAAATTTACAGGAAACCCCTATATTTGATGGTAAAAACCATGGTTTCCTGTAGATTTTTTCTTAAACCAATCCATTGTCTGTTAGTAAAACCAAGTTTTCCTCTGTTTGGGCCTTCCTAAAGTCAATGAGAGCCTAGCCAACCTCTGCCAGGCGGCCATGGGCGAAGCGAAAATTGTCGAATTTCAAATCCTCAGCCAGGTTTTTACGAACGAACATGGCCAGGAATCTGCCACATGCTGTGGGGAAATGAGGGGAAAACTGGGTAGATTGAAGAAACACATGATAGCAATGTATAGAAATGAAAATAGAGTCTGATTGCTATATCCCACTGTGGGGCCCATGTTCCACGTTCTCCAATAGCCCTTCAACAAAAAAATGTATGTATAGAGAAATGTGTGTGTAATTTGAGGATTAGTGAATTCAAAAAAACAAGCAGAGGGAACCACAGATTTCGGTCATATCTTCAAACTCTGCCATCTGTCTATCTCGGCAAGTTACTATCATGTGCCAAATGCCCCCAATTTTGGGATGATACCATACCCCCATTGGTGAAGTCGTCCAGTGCTCCAAAATGCCCCCATGTATGATCCTAAATTGGAGGTACCTACCATATATAAGGCCTATGTAAGGGGGATATACCCCAAAAATATGGCCTGATATGGTACAGTACCTCCATTTTAGGATCCTGGAATTCCCATTGCCTATAATTATATAACATTTCCACTACTATTCAGGTATCAACGCCATCTGTTCAACTTGCCAAGCACGCCAAGCTTCTCTGTGTACAAAGCCATGTCGGTGCACTTCACGTGCTGCAAGCAGAATTTCGTGAAGGATCCTGCCCGACGCAACTATAAAGACTCATACCCTGCGTAGCGTATACCACCTGAAACAAGCAAGGATCAACAGAATAGAACTGACAAAGCCCTGATCCTGCAAAAAAATCCTGCTAACAACTGGGAGGCAAATTTTCCTTCGTCGTTGTTTTAGCCGGGGTACTGTACTGAATTCCCCTGACAGAAATCACCCAATGTGCTCAGAAATTGCTGGGTTTCCACTGCAAATACCCTGTAGAAGGCAACATCTGACATAGCAGGCTGGGTACTGCCCATGTCAGTTCGAGGTTGCACACTCGTGACCCAGTATAGATTTGTTTAACCAGCGGTCTAGGTGGGAACAAAAAATCACAATCTTCACTGTAGGCAAATCATCTATATACAGTAGAGTTTGATGATTTTGTCCGTTGCCACGTTTGATTGCCAAGGGGTAGACATGATAGACCCTGCCGCAGTCTAGTCTAGTTTGGAGAGCCCTTAATGAAACAAAACATGGCTCTGCGGTTAACTTGGTTCAAGAGCTATACTCTGTAGAGGGCCTAGAGGGTATATACGTATATACATATAGCTTCCGCATTTATTTACAACATATATGGGCAATATGCGTCACATATGCCCCAACAATTGTTTTTTCACATATGTGCAAATGTCCGTAAGATCTGATTTTATGTAAATAAGATCTTGCGGACATATATTATATGTCCGTAAGACCTTATTTACGTAAAACAAGATCTTGAATCTTAAATATTTGATATGTAATACATAAATGTAATGCATATGTAATGCATATGCAACTGCAAATGTGTACACAAATGTCTACATGGATATATGTATATGATCATGTCCGCCTGTACTCTACAGAAACCTGGCCCACATAGCTCTTGAATCAAGATAACTCTGCGGCCAAAATTGCCTCGACTCAGCCCGGCCCAAATTGGGGCATAGCTGGCTCAACCACCATCCAAAAATATCCTGAAGAGCGAACTGTGACCTACAAATATAGTATACGTTATATTTCTATCTACCTATCTATATCTATCTATATCTATATATATATATATGTATATGCATATAAAAATATAATATACATACATATTATTTTTTTTTGACACGATCACAACCCCCTGAAAAAACAAGTACAAGAGTGATTAGCAGTAAATACTAAATAAAGACTAAATATACACTTTAGGATTAAAGTATCCATGGTCTTGTCATGTCTTCTCCATCTTTTTTGGGAGTTGCTACACAAAGAAAAGGTCCACGAGGCTCATCATCGCGCCTCATAGCTGACAATTCGCTCCTCCCTTGGCCCTGTCCACGTCTCGTGTACGCCGAAAAGGTTGTGCAGAGAAAATATGATCAAACCACATATTTATTTGCACAACAACCTATACACAACAACCCTCGGTTTTCTATTTCCCATCTGGGTGTACAAAATGTGCTGGGCCTTTTGATGGCAGCAATGAGGATGAGAGTCCGATGTTTTCAATGTTTTCCCAAGTGATTTTCCAGGTTTCTAACTTTGTGGCATCAACCTGTCGGGGCTTAGTATATACCCTCTGGTAATTTAACATAGCTATGGAAAACGGCCATTTATAGTGGATTTTCCCATTAAAAATTGTGATTTTCCATAGTTATGTTAAATTACCAGAGGGTAATTCTAGAAATTCCCATGGGTATACGAAATGCCCAACAAAGCTCAGTATTCCACCCAGCATCTTGACCAATTTTGGCTGGTTAAACCGTTAAACCTGCCAAAATGTCATGCTTCAACAAACAAAAATTATGGTGATTGCTATCCGCTAGCTATATCTGTATCTATTTATATTATATTTATTTATATATATATATATACTGTTTTACTGTATATGAAATATCCTATGATCCTATGTATCTACATGATAAACCTATCACAGCGCCTCCTCTGACAGCATCCAATCCGAGAGATCGGGGCCATCCAAGTGCTCCATGATGACGTACAAAAAAGTCGGGCTCACCAACACCTGCCATTGAGAACGACGGCTGATGATCAGCTGATGCTTATGGGTGAACAACAAAAACAATGTTTTAGGTTGTATAAGCATCATATAGAAAAATATGTTATATATATATATTATTATATATTTATATATCATATCCCATGTTTTAGGTTGTATAACTACATAGAAAAATGTAACATGGGATATGATATCAACAGCTTTCGCGGATGATGTAATGATCCTCATCCCATGTTTGGGACGTGGCGGATATCTTGGAGATGGATGTATAGCTATGTGTACATGCATATATGTAACTAAATGTAACTATAATATGTATATGTGTGTATAATTGTATATGTATGTCCTGTGCGTCCCAATGTTGCGGAGTACCCCCAACCCAAGGCAGGAAAACAAGTGTATATATATATGTGTGTGTGTGTGGCAATGGCCCCCAGTAGATTGAATGAGTTGGAGGTACGCCTGCCGATATTGGGAAATACCTGTCAGATCGGAAAGCCTTCTTTCCTGCAATCTTTTGATTTTCACGTGTATTTAAGTGGTCCACGTGCCCTATTCACTGAAAACAGCCGAACATACCCTGATAGGGTAAACTTATCCAAACTATTCCCAACATGTCGCCAAAATGGTTGATTGGCCAGTGGGAAACATCAAATTACATCAAATTACCTTCAGAAAATGCTAGTACCCTCCGGCAATCAAACATGGCAATGGAAAATCTACCATTTAGTTCGTTGATTTTCCCAGCTATAAAACCTGCAACCCTAGGGATTTCCAATGGTCATGCTTGATAACACCGGAGGGTACAATGAAAGTGCTGGCGATTCTTGGGGTTTGAACGTAACTTTGGGGAATTTTATGTATCCCCAGCCGCCATCCCAAATAAAAAAAAGGTCCGGACATGTTGTGGGAATTATCTTTTTTTTTATTTCGTTTTTTTTTTGGATCCGATTTTTCATGTTTTTTCTGCATGTTTTCCTTTCTAGTTGCAGCATTTTGGAGTTGGAAACTGCCATTTCAACTGTCTTTGCAACATTGTGGAGTTGAAACCTCTCATTTTCCATAGAATTTGCAACATTTTGGAGCTGGAAGCTGCTGTTTCAACGGTAGTTGCAGCATTTTTGAGTTCAAACTGTTCATGTAACATGGTAGTTTGCAACTAGGGTTCATTTAGGGTTGGTTTTTGGGTTAGTTTAGGGGTTTTGTTTGTTTAAGTTTTTTTGAGGGTTGGTTTTGGAGTTAGGCTTTATCTAGCTTCTTGGGTTAGTTTAGGATCTTTTTAGGGTTTGTTAGGTTTTATTTAGGCTTGGTTTAAGACCTATTTATGGTTGGTTAGCACCTATTTAGGGTTGGTTTAATGTTTGTTGAGGGTTGGTTTAAGGTTTGTTGGGGGTTGGTTTAGGATCTATTTAGGTCTGGTTTAAATATATTTAGGGTTCTTTTACGGTTTATTTAGGCCTGGGTGAGCATCTATTTGGGGCTGGTTTAGGGTGTGTTTAGGGCCTAGGGTTTATCCATGCTTGGTTTAGGATCTATCTAGAGTTGGTGTAGGACCTATTCAGGATTGGCTTAAGGTGTGTTTAGCGTTGGTTTAAGACCTAAGATTTATTTAGGTCTGGTTTAAGATCTATTTAGGGCTGGTGCAAGGTTTATTTAGGATTAGTTTCAAACTTATTTAGGGAGTGTTTAGGGTTTACTTAGAGTTGCTTTAGTGTTTCTTTGGTTGGTTTGGGGTTTATTTATGGTTGATTTAGGGTTTATTTGCATGATGTTTCTTAAGGATTATCTGCAGTATGAGAAACAACAAAAAAAGGGGAAACAGCAGAGAAGCAGAAAAGCAGGTAAGCAGAGAAGCTGGAAAAGCAGAAAAGCATGGAAAAGCAGAAAGCAGAGAAGCAAAGAAGCTGGAAAAGCAGAAAACCAGGGAAAAGCAGAAAAGCGGAGAAGCAAAGAGGCAGCACGGTGAGAAGCAAAGAAGCAAAGAAGCAGAAAAGTGGAGAAGCAGAGAAGCAAAGAACTATAAAAGCAAACAAGCAGGGAAAAGCAGAAAAGCAAAGAAGCAGGGAAACAGAAGTCAAAAAAAATGCCCAAAACGGAAAAACATAATTCCCCCCAAAAATAACCCTCCAAAAAAAAAACATGTTCGAGTTGGTGGCTTTCCAACCCCGCCTGAAACTATTTATGCCTATATAAATGCCATATCCAAAAATAATGTGTATATAATATATGTGTGTGTGATTGCATATTATTTTAAAGAAATATAGACATCATGTCATGTGTACATGTTATTGATGGGGATCATCATCCCTCATTTCCAAGCCCCATCTGCGGTATGGCCTGATACACGTGTGTCACATTGGGCTTGTTCATGAACAGCCAGTTGCACACAATTCGCCTCACTCCACTTGTCCGTCAGATTTCTTCAGATTGGAAAAAAGTTCCCACCTTGGTTGTTATTAAAATCAACCCTGGATTAATAAACCCTTTATGTTGTTTAATTGGGGGGGTGGCGTTTAAGTATCAGATTATGACTATTGGGGAAGTACCCCCTAATGAATAAACTATGGCAACTATGGTTTATTAATCCGGGGTTGACATTTTATGTTCGAAAACAATCGTACGTGTTTGGCAGCAAGCTCCACCTGACAAAAAAATCGCTGCAGAATCCGCAGAGATGTTCCAGCCGTCCAAAACGGGTGCTTTGATGAGGCCCAGACCGATCTAAACAATCCAAATCACCAAAGCTTCTGGGGCCACTTTCCTGTCACCAGATCGGAAGCCAGATTTTCGTTGGCACATTTTCACTGATTTCCGGATGTTGGGAATTTTGACATTTCTTCGCTTTTACGACATTCTTTCAGTGTGCAAATGTTTGAACATTTGCAAAGGAGATCCAGTGGCCAAAGGGGCTACAGGGGGGTTCCTTGGGTTCGTTGCACCACCGTTGAAATCACCAGGACGCGGGGCCACTAATCAAACGTAAGGCATGTGATATCTGGGAATCTTTACCGAGGGTGTATATATATATATGATATATATATATATGATATGTATATTCAGAATGGATAAAATCCTGGTTGGTGGTTTTAACATGTTTTAACATTCTTGAAAAATATGAAAGTCAATGGGAAGGATTATCCCATATCTTATGGATAATAAAACATATTTGAAACCACCAACCACTAATTATCTGGGTAAACTCTAGGACTCTAACTCTATAACTATTCACTGACTTGAAATAAGACTATTTTGGGATAGTTACGCCTACGAACCATCATTCCAATGAGGCCGCAATCAGATAATCAGGTCGTTATAATTTACCCAGAAGTATGTATATCTATATCCCATATGCCATAGGATCCATGTATGCTATATTAATGGTAACATGGATCCCATCAATATACCCCAAGTGTTAGCGTATATACCATACATGGATCCTATATCTATATATGTGAACTATGACCATTTTCGGATTCGTTGTTTCCGCCGCATTTTTTTTCGATTTGGGCTCTGCTCTCCGCTGACCGCTGCATCTCCAGCTGCCTGTCTGTTGTGCCCTCGGTCCACGGTATCTTGGAAAAGCATGGTAAAGCATCCCAAAACTTACCATACATGTTCCAAAATGCTACAAGGTGGTAAAAAGCCATCAAAAATATTGGTGGTTTATATTGGTTGCCAGTACTGATGTTTGATATGGCCACCTCGGATCAACCAGTTGTAGCTCCGAGCTTGGGTCCGACCGTTGGTGTCTTCAATCCATCGCACAAAACCACAAATACTCGAAACATCGGTTGGGATCATGACTCATGACCCCAAATAAAACTGGTGGTTGACCTACCCCTCTGAAAAATAGCCAGTTGGGACGATTATTCCCAACATTTCCTAACTAAATGGAAAGTCATAAAAGCCGTGTTCCAAAGCACCAAACAGAAAATAAAGAAAGGGATAACACAAGAATAAAACAAGAAACGCCTGAAACCAACCACCGGATTCGTTTGTCAAATTTCCTATTTCTGTTCCTGAACCAACATGTTTTTGTCCAACGCAAGGGCCGTGTCCCGAGGCTCAATCTCTTGAAGACGTGTGCGATGACGATGGCAAATGGCGCGGATGTCGCAAGGTGCAAGCCCTCCCTGTGATATGGATACCCTCTGGTAAACATACACAAAATTATCGAAAATCACATTTTTTAATAAGTAAATCAACTGTAAATGACCATTTTCAATAGCTATGTTAGTTTACCAGAGGGTAATTGATGTCAAGCTGTGAGTAATTTCGGTTCCTGTCCTGTAAGATTATTTTTTGGGGCATCAAATTAAGCATTAGTAATAAACCAACTTTTTGGAGGTACCCACGCCCTCCAAAAAAAAAAAGGTTTATGTCCCTCTGGCATCGTCTGTAGATGCGAAAAACAAGTTTCGAATCCAGCTTGGCCGAAATCGTTCGTTTCGTCAGGGTCTCCATGTGCCGATGACTTTTATTTGATGGCCATCTAATGGGGTAATAATGGGATACAAACACACACATATATATAATAATAGATTATACATATATATATATATATATATGCATGTATAGTGTATATATATATATAACTATCTCAATAAGTTATAGTAATTCACTGACCTGAATTGATTTGGGCCATGGCTGGGGATTGGTGCCTCCCAGTTTTCCCCTTCCGGTGACGCCGTGAGGTTCTGGGAGACTAGCCTAGTGTGGCTGATGGGAAATATTAGTCAATGGGAAGGATTATCCCATATATTATGGTAAACAACAAATGTTTGAAACCACCAACCAGATACTTCTTGATTCAAAAAAACTAAGGCTAATGTCACCTATATGTCAGAAATAAGAAATATGCCAAGAAATATGCTGACATTGGAATTCCAAGTCAGTTTTGAGCATATATCATATCCCACTCACCTGAATTGATCCTATCAGATCCTATCGGGGCGTATCTTACATACACAATATATATATATATATGTATGTATAATTGTATATATATATACACATATCCCCATAATCACATGATTATTTCATATTATGATTACCTACCCGCTCCTTTGTGGACGCCCCCAAGGGCCAGGGCTTGCGGGCTTGCGGGCTTGCGGGCTTGCAGTGCTGAGATGATATGGATGTTGTCCAATGGGGCAAATCATACAGTTCAAGCATGTTTCAATGGATTGGCTTAAGGAAAAACATGGAAAAACCTACAGGAAACCATAGATGTTCCTATAACAAATATGGGTGTTTCCTGTTATTTTTACCTTAAACCAATCCATTGAATGTTAAAACCCTAGACCAAAATATGATTCTGGCTATAAATGGTTCAATGGTGTTGTCATTCCATAAATAGGGTGACTTACAAATCTTAACTGGTAAAGGGCCATAACTGCCATGATGAGTGGATATGGCAACTTGAATGCTAGAAATACGGTTGTTTAAAGTTTAAAGCCCCATTTTCCAACAAAGTGATACATAGCCTACCCAGAACCGTCCTGGACATCTCGGATCTGGTCACATGGTTGAATTCCTGGCTCCTGAACAACGCCTGAAAAAAAACTGGCGACCCAAATCTCATGGTGATGATCACCATGATTTCAACTATTGTCCAATAGAATGTTCCATAAGACCTGGCATTTTAAAACATTTTAAGCATTTTAATGGTTCCCCCTCCTTTTCCGACACGCCAGGACTTGAAGTCTCCGGGCTAGAACTGGCTGCGACTGTAGTGCTCTGATCCGACTTGAATCCAACAGCCGACTTTAAGACGAGGCTTGGTTTGCCTTGGTCAAATCATCCGCTGAAGCTACAGGAAGTGGGCCCCCCACTTCCTAAATTGCTTTAGGAAAACCCAGTTGGCGGATTCACCAGCTTTATGTGGTAATCCAAATCGGAAGAAATCCAGAAAAACATCATGTCATGAAGGTCTACTGAGTCTACTGAGGTTCGTGATCCGAATTATCCATCTACATCTATCTACATCCATCCATGGCAAGTCATAAAAAAAAACGAACATGTATCTGATCCAATGTTCATCTTTAAACCTGAACTGTTTCTCTGCAAATGGTGGTCAAACTGTCAAAATCATGGTAATATTATATACATAATTACACTATAAATCCTAGTTCGAATTGTTCCAATCTACTATTGTTTCGAGTGGCAAAAAGCATACCACACACACACACAAATGCCCAACGGAGGGTTAATCACGGCTCATGTTAGATACCGTATGCAGATGTTGTTAGTTTGGTACCATATGTCCGTTACTCATGAATATGAACGCATCTTGAAACCAACATTGTATATGTTTAAAATCCCACTAAAATCCTGCTAGGATCACTTAGAATTCACTTAGAATCACCATGTTTGATAGTTAAATAAGTTAAATCCCTTTTTAAACCACTCAAAAATCACCATGTTTGATGGTTAACATCACCAGATTTGATGGTTCGAAGCAAATTCAAGTCCACTTTCTCTGACCGCTGTTGGATCGCACTTAAAATGCTGCCGCTCACTCAATGGAGGTGCAGACTGCCATGGCTTTCTTGCTGGGAGCAATGAGCATGGCCTGTAACCGGCGTAAAGAGATTTTGAGGACACGAATGAACTGCTTGGTTCAATGGATTGGTTTAAGGGAAAATCTACAGGAAACCATGGTTTTTACCATCAAATATAGGGGTTTCCTGTAAATTTTCCCATCATCCAATTCTATGATTGGTGGTGCAATGTGCCCATCTTGAAAAATATGAGTTCGTCAAATGGGAAGGATGACATCCCACATATTAAATGGAAAAAACATGTTTGAAACCACCAACCAGAGAAAACCTATAAACAAAAATCATCATTTGAAATGATTTGACTCTTAAATTACACTAATATTCTATACTGTAAGGAAAACCAAAGGCATGATTGGAATGAATGACTTTGGCCAATCTTAGATGTAAAGCCCAAAAATGGTTGGTTAGGTTCTTTAAAGATATCCCCATCCAACGGCAACACAAGTAGTCACTAAAGCGCACATCCAAGGTTCCCCCAAGTACATGCCACCCGGCTGGGTAACTCAAACTATGGAATTCCGTGCTTGTTTCCGGCTGGGAAAAACTACCTATGACTGGGAATGGTTTATACATGTTTATACCACCTATAAAAATGATGATTTGGGGGATGGTTTATTCTTGCTTTAACCGCATTGCATTCATCTTGCGTTTTTGCAGACTGTGATGGAAAACTCATCCATCAAATCACGATGGGTCGTGGGCTAAGCAGTGTACTTGCCAGCTAAAAAATGAATGCACTTCCAAGTGTGCACACGTATCTATCTACCTACCTACCTATCTACCAATTTATATAACTATCTATCGATCCATCCATCTATCTCTCTCTCTCTCTCACTCTCTCTTATCTATCTATATCTATCTGATCTATCTATCTATAATATACTTTTATCTAATCTACAGTAATCTATTCTGACTCTAGTCTATTTATCTGTGATTATTACATTTGCAACCCAATCAGTATCATTATTGCTGGTTAAACACATAAGCACCACATCACGATGAAGATGGCCGCCAGCCACCGGTAGCCCGCCTCCACTTCGGGTGTACGTGGTTGCACGCGCCAAATCTGGGGCAAGATGCCCTTGAAGCCGTTCCTCAGCCAGGGCGCCGCTTAGAAGTGGAGTTGCACGAGCTGCAAGAAATTCTGTATATCAGTCACCGGTAATCATTTACCACTAAATCAGGATATACGTATCTCGATCTATCTATGTGTATCTGTCTGTCTGTCTCTCTGTCTGTCTGTCTGTCTGTCTTATGTCTATTTATCTATCTGTCTATATCTCTATCTGCCTGTCTACCTACCTAACTACCTTGCATCTATTAACAATTATTCACATATATACTCTACATCTTATCAATGGATTTGGGTGAGGGAACGCCTACAGGAAAATGATTTTCTTACTACAAAAATAGGGCTTTCCTGCAGGGTGTTGACCTCATCTATCAAACCTATGGCGCCTTGGAGAGCAAAGTCTACCTTTCAGAAAAAACAGGAAATGCGAGTCAAACGAATTGTGAAGCTTGCAGCCGATCTTGTCTGGAACACATGTTTACTGTTGTTACCCTCCGGTAAACAAACAGTTTGCTATTGAACATGGACCATTTCTAGTTGATTTGCCTATTAAACATGGTGATTTTCCATAGTTTTTTGATGTTTTTTGTATGTTTACCAGAGGGTAATGTGTATTATCGAACTTGAAAACTTCTTGGCTTCGTTGATCTCCCACGGTCCACGCGATCCGATGCGGCGACTGAGGGACTTTTTGGGGTCCACCATGTCCAAGTTGACCCAATCGAGGTGTGTGTTTTTCACCTCGAAAGGTGATGTGCCAATGTGAAAACTCATGGACTGCATGTACACTCTGGTAATGACTAACATAGCTATTGAAAATGGCCATTTATAGTGGATTTTCCCATGAAAAATGGTGATTTTCCATAGTTATGTTAGTTTACCAGAGGGTAATGGTCATAATGGGATTGAAACAATGGCTGGTTGGTGGTTTTAACATGTTTTAACCATCTTGAAAAATGATGGAGTTCGTCAAATGGGAAGGATGACATCCCATATAATGGAAAAAAACATGTTCCAAACCACAAACCAGATGGGCATTGTAAACATTTTGGGCAACTGATGGATTTAAAATCAGCCATAAATGGCGATATGATGGGATATATATATATATATATGTGAATATACAGTGAGTGTCTATCAACTACCACCTATTTTAAAAGGGTTTATTAATCATCTATCATTGAGGGGGTCGTCTTTGAGGGGCTTTTTTAATGGCTGACTACCCATGACACTCGGGATCCAATGCGCGAAACACCACGTAGCATTGACGATGAACATACCCTCTGGTAAACAAACATGGCTATTGAAAATGGCCATTTATAGTGGATTTACCCATTAAACATGGTGATTTTCCATAGTTGTGTTAGTTTACTAGAGGGTAATCAATGATGGTTGTCACCACTACTGTCATGAGAATTCTGATGCGGTGGATGATGATCACTGCAACCGTAATACTCTCAAAATAAACAACTGACTTGAGGATGCTGCTGGTGCTACTGCTTCTATGCCCTGACGATGCAGTCAATTGGCAAGTGAAATCTGGGTTTATATGAAACCATCCATTATGGGTGTTTCTGATCAAAATTCATACCCATGTCTGGCATCTAAAGGATCTATAGGACAACTGCAAGAACTCATGCTGTAACAACCCATGAAACAATAGGTTTCTCTGCAGCTTTTCCCTCGTTCGATCATGGCATCATGGCCTGCTGGTCGAAGTCATCCGGGAACTCGGCACCCGCATGGGCCGCGTGCACCATGAAAGAAATCGATTCGCTCTCCACCTGGGCCAGGTGACACGGGTGACTGTGGAAGGGCTGACCACAAGGTGGGAGCCCTTAAAAACGATGGCCAAGTTGCGAAATTGGTTTGGAACTAACTCAACTAATGGTTAATAGATTGTGAGTAGTATATAAATATAGTTCTAGTGGGGCGGTATAAACGGATTTACACTTGGGGAGCCCCGCAAACAAAGAGCGCAGCAGCAAATAGATCTTTATTAAAGCCTTGGCCTTGGCCGAAGGCTGCATCTTGGGAAAACAAGGAAACTCCTTCTGATCTTGAGTCACTCTACACGGGCTGCGTGCAACTCGAGAGTTGTGGATGCGAGAACGGGCCAAGTACAATCAGCTTTAAACGACTCACCGTACTCAACTCCTCCAAAAGAGAAGGTACGCCATTTAGCGAGCAGGCAAGCAATGCACCACACCCCTTGCCCAGTGATGTCATTTTGGGAACCATGTTTCAGAGCCGGCGTGGCATATCACGTATGCCATCATGTAAGTACAATGTACTTACAGTGAAGTACCAATTGGTCGTGAACCATGTGGCTTCCCAACCAACCTCATCAACAACCATAGTGAATTCGCGGCATTTATGTTTTTCATTGTTGTTTCTTGGATCTATTTGGTGATGTAAATCAGGGATCATACCATTCTAATGGGAAGAGAAACAGCAGTGAACAGTCTCCAAATTTACCATAAACAGCTGGTATAAAGAATCAACATTATAGATATATATAGTGTGTTTATGTTTGCTTTACTAACATTATCCATTATTATCTCATCATATACCCCCCAAAAAAAACACCAACTGGTACCAACCAAGACGCCATCACGAACTCAAGCACCGGTGTATGATGCAGGCGAGGTGGATTCACAGCACCTCTGGAGGTGGAGCCATCAGCTTGAGCGAAACACACCGGCCTTACGAGAAAAAAAAAGGACCAATTATCACTGCTACTATGATTTAAATACATTCTAATTAATATTATTTACGTGTGTTTACTTTGTTCAATCCATAACAAAGTATGTATAATATGTTTACTGCTACTATGTTTAATAAACTTAAATATAATTGTATTGGTTTTGATGAGTTAGTTTTATGATCATTAACACAATGAGTATTAATTACTCACATTCTAAATATTACATTATCCTATGATTTAAGTGTAATAATGATTAAACATATTTATGATTGGCGCAACATTAGATATGTTTGTTTGTGATCATTTCTTGAGTACAAACACTGCTCTAACAATAAACTTGCAGTTTCGATGAATGATATGCCTCGGATATGCGTTGCGATATCTCCTGGGGATACCCCCCTTACTGACTGTTTACATCCATGTGATAAAGTTCAGATAATATCCCAGCAACCCGCCCTGAAAACTTGGCTGTTGCATATTTTTTTGGGGGGGACATGGGGATGATCCAAAATCACAAACGGCGAAGATTGAAAGTTCCACATTGGCTCCATGATGATTGGGGGATTGGATGAAACCGTTCCGCCCAGACGTGGGTAGCCAAGCTGGCAAACCTTGTGGATTTCGCCTGGCAGGATCATCCCAAGCCCCAAAGTAAGCAGTTGGCAATACTGGAGGGTATATCCCTGATGTCTAGGGCCACACCCAAGTCTGATGCAAATCACAAAGAAATCTAGAATCTAGACTTACCCCCCCGTTCTTTTCGGACGATTTATATATCTTTGATTCAATGACCTTGCCAAATTTCATATTACTAAGCCATCGCTGACCCCTTTCCAGGGTTTACAACCTTGTCACACCCCAATGATAACCCATATGGAGATCAACTGAGATGATAGCTATACGTGCATCATATCGATCTATGTACAAATATTACACGTGTCACATATCGCATATGTACATTACACATGCAAATGCATTGTAATATGTATATATATATAAATATTATAGTTATTATATTTATACAACTATTTGACTATTTATGTACACAAAAAAACATGGATCTAGTTGCTATATAAATCTATAGTCCATTGTAGTCCTACAAAGATTCATCGCGGTGATGGAACGCCATCAGGGTCCAAGCAGCGTGCGCCAACTCCAACCTTCACCCCATCTGCTGCGAAGAGCTCTTGACCTCAGAGGTTGAGCGATCTAAAGCTACGGCCCAACCAACAGTTATAAATGGGATGAAATAACTCCTAAAACTAAGGTTATATAACTAATGGTGGTTTCAACGAACCATTTTTTTGTATTTCTTGGTAAGATGTGACCCAAGATGACCCAACAAATCATGGGAATTCAAGCGTGTAAGATGGTTTAGGTGATCTGACCATAACTTCCTTTTCGGGGGGAAATGGTTGAACCAAACATTGGTCGACTCAACTCTTAAAGATTGGATTCAAGCCTGATAGATTGGGAATCATCCTGGTCCTTCCCCCCAATTAACATAGGCCCAGAAAATAGGTTATGTTTATATAGTGGAAACTAATCTTCCAACCCCCTATTTGGCAGGGTCTACATGTCTATTTGGGGGAGGGGAATCCGAAAAACAGGGTGGTGAAGCATGACAAATTGAATTGGCATGATCTCACCAGCCAGAACTAAGATTAAGAAAGCATCAACACAGGGAGAATTTACATGATGTGTCCATGATAAACAATGTGGCTGGGTTTCATTTCGCTGGGTTTGTACGAAACACAAAAAGTTATTATATAATCATCATATATTATAGTGATTTATATATATATATATAATCATACCAGCAATCTTTATTATAGTGATATAATATTATATATATATATACACAGTATACATATATATATACCATCTGGTTATGACTAACATAGCCATGGAAAATCCCAACCACAAATGGAGGTTTCTAGCTGGGAACATCATCTATAAATGGGCAGCAACGGGTTTAGCTGGGTCAACCTTTGGGGCCCAGACTGGGGACCAAGGTCCGTAGTAATCTTCAGGAAGCAAGAAAGACGTTGCTATCCTGTGGATAATAGAAGATATGTGTTTGTTATATAATGCCAAGTTAGGATTAATAATCCCCGCAGTATTAATCAACCCCCTCTGCCCAAAAAAGAAAATGTAATTTAAAAAAAGGTGGTCCCCCAGGATTAATAAACCCCCCCGATTAAAAAACCACCAGTGCTGGGATCAATTTTTTATCCAACAATTTTTATTTCCAATTCTATTTATTTCCAATTTGTTTTTACCTTTTTTTTAATCATTATTGTTATACTTAAGGTTTAAGTTGATCATTGAAAATTTCAAAAAACGACTATTCCCCAAATGGTCGATTTCTAATTAAAATCTTTATAAAAATCACCAGTTTGGATAGCTCCCAAAGGGTACCCCCCCATGAGCCCATGTCCCCCATTAGTAATAACCAGGGTTTGCCCCTGATTAATCAACCACCTTTCTGATCCGTGAGATTTAAACAAATCCAATAGAATTCTATTAAGATCTAATTGACGTAAGCCATATCCAAATTTTTATGGTTCAGAGTTGCTCATTATTAAGGGATGGTCAAGAAACTAGCCAGAAGGTACCCCCCTACCTACCAGGGGGGGGGTTGATTAATCCGATGTTGGCATTACAATATATATATATATATATATGTAGATATATGCACGCACACACACATATATATATACATATGTGTATATAAAGTATTCACACCCTCAGGCTACGACCGGCCACTGCCCGATGATTTACCATCGCCCCAGCGGGCCGGTCACTTGGCAAAGCCACCGTTTCTAGATCATTTTCCTATCCACATCTATCTGTAAACGCCTTACCCCAAGGTATGATATGAATCTATGAAACAAAATGTAAGAAAGTCCAGTTATCCCGGTGTTGCTCATGAAATTCTCATGGCTGTTAGGTACCCAGAAACCAAATACACACGCAATTGAATCACTTCCAACCACTTGACGGTAACCATGGCCGAACCATGTAGCTAACATGAAACAAAAAGTGAGGTACGATTCGGTACGATGGGACAATGTGGGTATGAGGAGCTATTTGATGTGATTTGTGATATTTGTGATATTTATGATATGTATATATATATATATACACATTGATATGGTATTGTTTCACTATTCTCATTATTACGCTTGTATGTATCGAACATAACTTGGATTTGCTTGAGTTAAGGAAGCCCAGCAAAAAATCGTATTTCCTATAGATTCCCTGAGTAGTGGATTTCCTATTGGTATATGTACAATGTGGGCCCTCCAGTTATGAGTTGGTTTAGTTGGTTTTTTTTTCACCATTAACTACAGTTAAAACTATGTATCATATATCATTGTTATTGGAGTTGTAATGTTATAAACCAACACAGCTATTCCTGGCTTGGCAGCCACCGTTCAAATTTTTCGTGGCTTTTTTTGCAGTGCAGCTCAGATACCGCGGCGGCGGATCTGATTGCGACCACCCATCTTGATGTCCAGCTGGGTGAACTCGCTCGGGCGGAACTGCGTGCGATTGGTGCCTGGCGCTGGCCAAGGCACAAAGGCAGGCTGCCTTCGGCCGGGATGCCATGCAACAAAAATGCTGTTCCTGTCTTTAGCTGGTTAGTATATACAGTAAACATGAAATAAATACACATACATATAATATATATATATGATTATATATGTATGTTATATAAAAATATCAATATATATATAATTATCTCTCTCTCCATCGCCCTCTCCATTCTATATTATATGTCCATTTGTATGGCATTTAGATGGCAACCGAGTAGTCAGCAGCAACGTAGCCATCCAGATGGTCCAACCAGTTTTGGGGGAGTCAGTTAACCATCACCTGAAAAAAAAAATGGTCAGTGAACTTGTTTGTAGAAGAGATTTTGTTCAACATGTTTGAAAATACTATGGTACATATCTGGAACCTCTCTCTCTCTCTCTCGCTGTCTCTCTCTATCGCCATTTGGGAGGTTGGAACATATTGGAACTTATTTACCTTGGACGGAAACTGATGAAACATACAACTGGAAATACTGGCATCCTAACCCAACAGCTTCCACAACATGCTTGATGATCCCAGGGCAGAACCTCACAGTTTAGTCACTGGCTGATATTGAAAGTACCAAACTGGAATGGTTCCTAAAGTCAATGACACTAGATGATCTGACACAAACATCGCAAACTTTTTATACATAGTATGTTGAAACATTGGATACACACATGTATACAGTACACGTGTGATGGACGTTATGATATGTCTACACATTTGTATCTAAACCCTCGTAATAATCATTAGATATTAAATACGCACATAATGTTTTGTGTGCAGTACCTGTTAGTTTTACATATTTATATAGATAGTGTTTTAAATTGCTTGGTGGTTCTTTTGCCCCATCTCAAGACCATCAAGCCATGCACCTACCACACCTGGTACCTTACCCCGAGTCTAGCACATCACATTGGGGATTTCAAAACATCACCAACCAGTCAGCAAATACAATCTGGTGACAATCAGAGGTAGTTACCATCTGGTTATTTAACATACCCATGGAAAATCACCAGGTCACCATTTTTAATACGTAGGTAAACCATCTATAAATGGGCCATTTTTTTAAAGCTATGTTAATCATTTGGGTTTCTATGCAAATAAGGTACCTGATTCCAGCCTATGTTGAACAAAACCTCATGTTCCCTACTCAATTTAGCATACTTCGGTCGAAGTATTCATCACGGCTGGAGACAACACCATGTCTACCAGTTATATGTTCAAGATTCTTTTGGGAAACAACAAATCTATAGGATCCCTCCCCCCCAAAAGAAAGACACGTAAACTACAACTATGAGCATAGAATTCTTCCTGCCAATCTTATTGGTTCTTCTTACGTGCATGTGAATTCTACTTCGGATCCGTGGTTTATCATCCTTATCCATAATATCCAACCCCCCTCCCCTAAAAAAAAGGCCCTATTTCATCCCATAGGTGGGGATATTCCACTGATACAACTGTGTTTTTCACCCATGTACTAAGTGAGGCCCGCAGCCCAATTGGCTTGCCCTTCCATGACTCGCTGGTCTCATCACAGCCTGGAAGGGCGCGACGCACGGTGACATCCACAATCTGCTTGCCATCCTGCGCCAAGCGCGCGATTCAAAGTTCTGGGTTTTTCTTTGTTTTTGTGGAAACGCAACCCGCAAAAATGATAATGAAATGGCAAGGAAAATGTGGAGTTTCAATCTGCTATGGCTAGGTTAGTCAGCCATTTCTTATATTGGATATATAGTAGAATGTGTTTTTTCTATAACAAATTACTCTATATCATTTTTATAGGAGTTTGATACAGTATGATGCATATATGGCAAACGACCTATATTCACCACTCATTACATTTTAGGAATGGCGTAGCTTCAGTTTTGGTCTCAATGGGCTGTTGATCTGGTGATCTACGCAATAAACTTGCATTATATTATTTAAAATATTATATACCCTCTGGCAATCCTATAAAACAATTCGTAGTATATAATCCCATCCCCCTAATATTAAACATCACCTAGAAACAATGGTTTAGTAGGGAATTTCCATAATTGGTACCATTTAAGGGGGGTGTTTAATATTAGGGAGATGAGATTAGTATATGGAAATTTGGACTATCCAGGAACCCCGCTGAAATGCGGAATGACCCCTTTTTTCAGGCAAATGGTGAGTTGAATGTTGTACCCTCTGGTAAACTAACATAACTATGGAAAATCACCATTTTTCATGGGAAAATCCACTGTAAATGGTCATTTTCAATAGCTACGTAGTTGGAAATTGTATCCAGCCTTGTTGGCACCTGGAAAAAACATGGAAAAACCAGAAAACCATAGAAAACCCGGCGGCTCCAGCCTTGGCAGTCACCATAAAGCGATCAAACCACTGAAAGTCGATGGTAGGTCCTGGCGTCGGAATGTGTATGGCTTTGCTTCTGAGGTCTGGAAAACCATGGCAGATGCTCTACACCGGAAAACATGGATCTTGAAAATTTTCGGTGGCAACTGCCATATTACATCCGGAAGTTCATATTTAAAACGATGCGGTAAAATTGTGTGATTTTTCCATCTGGTCTTGTTTAAATTTCAAGAAACTTTAAACAGGTACCGATGTTGCCGGAATGTACATTGACATTTCCCGGGGTGTTTTCCCTACTGGAATGCCGTACATCAACCAAGAAAAAAAGGTCACCTCCGCATGATTCCGGTTGGATGTCCTAACAGGGCCTAGTGTAGACTGAATGTGTTTCTTTAGTTACCCTCTGGTAAACGTTTACATAACTATGGAAAATCACCATTTTTAATGGGAAAACTCACTATAAATGGCCATTTTCAATAGCTATGTTAAATTACCAGAGGGTAGTTCCTTCTTGTATTTTACTTCTTCCTATTGTTTAGGGATTTTAGTGCATCAACTGTTGTAGTTGACTGGGCCCCTGGGCACAGCTCCCGTTCCCGCATTCGGCCTTGGAAGACGGAGGCCCAGACCTGCGAAATCAACAGCGAAGCTGCTCCACTTCTAGGGGATATAATTAGGAGAGAGAGAGAGATATATATATATATACACATCTAAAAAAACAACGATAAAGTTAGTGGATATGTTTGGGGATTTATCTCACAATGAGGGTTACCCTCTGTTGATCATGGCACGCTGTGAAATGAACTAGAAACGGAGCTTTTGTTGTTTTTGTTGTTTAAATTATAAATATATAACTATATAATGGGAAAATCATCAAACTAAATTTAGTTGTTGTTCTATTAGCAGATTTGATGACACCACAGGGTAATGACCCTGGTTAATCAACTAGCAAGCATGATCATAAACCAGGTCATCCTATAAATAACTGGCAAATCATTAAAAAAACAAATCCATGAACAGTATAGCAATTATAGCAATTCACAAGCCTCGTATATGTGTGTATAAATGTATATCAAATAGGTGATATATATATATACAAACCAACTTCTGAAAAGACCCCAAAAGTGGCGGTATCTTATGGTGTGTTACTATGTATTACTTCTGTATAATTTTTGGGTTGCTTTTTATGACAGGCATTAATCATTAATGGCTCATTTGACTGGAAAACTGCCATATGTAGGATCAATCATTTATATGCAAAACAAATCACCAACCTAAGATAACGCCATGTTGGCATAGTTACCCCAATCCTAACCATCCCTAACCATCAGCAACCTTCATGACTTCATCATTTTGCGAATTTAAAATGTTGGCAAATATCACATAATTTTACTTATTTTCTTGTATGGTTACATAATTGTTAACCTTATATACCCAAAACACAGCTCTCCGCCCCAATCAATTGGGACGTGTCCGTCCTCATTCCAACACTGACTAGTGGTTTCTAAAAAGCCCAGAAAAAGTCATGGAGAGTCATTGTATCATCCTCCTAGGTGGCGGTGATAACAGAAAATGAATCCAGCAAGCGCCCAGAGGTATCCCTCCAAAACACCACTTGGAAGTCTATCCTAGACATCCTAAATGGCTTACAACCAACAGCTTAAACCAGCTAAAATATAAAAATACCGACTTCCAATCGCTACCCTCTAGGTAATCTAACATAGTGGTAGAAAATCAGTCAATGTTCAATAGGTAAATCATCTATAAATCGACCACTTTCCATAGCTATCGAACCAAAAGGTACATGTACTGCTGATTCTCCAGATAGTATTTCTGGGATGCATCCAGGTATCCAGATACAGATTGGGCGGTTCTTATTGGGCTTGAAGACTCAAAAAAACAGTGTTTTCCCTTTTTTTCGAAGTTGCAAGTTTGGCGGCACCGAAATATACGCACACATTTATTAGTTTATTTTTGAAGCCCATAAGAAAAGTAGTTGAAGAGTTGAAGAGCTACAGAATCATCACAAACCATCACTATAAGTGATAATTGCACCACCGCCTACGCCCAGGCCCGATTTCCGCAGCCAAGTAATCCAAGTAACTGTCATCTCTGGAGTCTCCAACATGGGCATCAATTCCCCAGGTTCAAACCAGAACCTGCGCGCTGAAAAATGGGGACCCTCTTTTTGGCCCACAAAAAAGGGGTCAAACAATCAACGCCATGTGATTCACGTAGATTCCTCATGATTCCCCCATGTCACTGGTAGATTTGTTAGTGGTAAAATCACTGGTTGGTGGTTGACCTACCCCTCTGAAAAAAAATATGAGTTGGGATGATTACATTCCCAATATATATAAATATATATATAATATATGAAAAAAAGCCATGTTCCAGTCACCACCAATCAGATAAAACATCGCCAACTCAGTGAATCCAAGGAACTTGTACTTCTGGCCTCAGGCTGGTGATGTGCTGGGAGCTTCAAGAAACTCCAGGTGAAATTCATGGATGAAAACAAAAAAACACAGGTGATCACCCCAATCAACATGTCCTTTGTATTTTTCTGGGCTTCCCAGGCATCAAATCAATCCCTTTGAACATCAACTATGAGTATGGCTACCTACCTTGCATCGATATGGGGTGATTCCAACAAGGACCTTCGAGGCCAAGAAATGTCATATTTGATGTGCAGAAATATCCCAAAACCTCAGGAAACCGCCGATTCCAGTGATTCAGCACCCTGCTGTCCTTTTTTAGCCCGAAAAAAGTGATGGTTTCCAATACTCCATGGGCTTAACATGTACCAAAATGCCATATTAATTCCTGGTAGATCGTCCCCATAAGAAGAGTTACACCTCTGAAAGCTCAAATTGCAAGTAGAAACAAACCGAAGCAAAGCTCTACTGGCAAGATGCCTGAAATTCCTGTTTTGTTCCGCTTTGAGCTAGAACTGAACTCCAAATTACTGTCTTCGAGTGATCCCCACCAAGTGACCCCACCAAGTGACATTCTATCTGACATATGTTCTGACATTCTATCTGGCATTCTGTCTAACATTCTACCTCCTGAGGAGGTCCCCTACTACCATAGAGCCTAATTTCAGGGACCATTTCCGGCGAGACACCTTGGTACCAAGTGATCGGGTCTCCAACGGCCGACAATGTAAATGAACCGCTGTTGTCCACCTTGGGATGGCCAAAGTCCGGTGGATTTGTGTTGCCAGGCCCCATATATATCTTATGGGAAAATCCTGCTGGTTTCCTGCAGCTTTTCCCAAACAAAAAACAATCCAGTAGCCTTTCTTAAAAACGAACATCTTATCTTCAAAGAAGGGCGCCGAATTGAATAGATCATAATAATGTCATAATAGATCCAATATTCCAATCATAAAACAATAGATCCAATATTCCAATATTCCAATATTCCAATAATAGATCATAATAGATTCATAGATCATAATATTCCAATATTCTAAACAGAGGAAGGGATTGCCCCAGTCATCACACCAGTGGAATCCCTCTGCAAAAATGGCCAAATGGGATGAGTCAGAAAAAAGGGTCCAACTGACCAAACTCAGTTCAGACAGGCGCAAATATTTATCGCAATGCGCATTTGTATGTATTACAAATATATATATATATGTATATGTATTTTATATATGTATATATACACGTATTTATATATATATATATAGTCATCCTGGAGTAGATAGGGAATTTACAGCAAATCCTCACTACAATGGGAATATGTTTGACAATTCGATCTTCTACCATATTCTATCTACTTCAGGATGACTATGTGCATATTACTATACTATATCCGTATATATATATATATATATACATATACAGTAACGGAAACATAGATAAAAATGTGCCCAAGAAACTACTTTTATGACTTTATTCTCAATGCAAGTGCAGAATGCATAAACCAGAAAAGACTCACCAAAATCACCAAGATCTCACAACATGCTTGGTTTTTTTTGTTTGCAGTGATAAACAGCTGTCTGCAGTGTAAGTCGAGTTGGGCACGGGCTGCAGTCAGGAGTTCACGTACCCTCTGATGTCAAACGTGGCTGGGAAATCCCAATCAATGGATGGTTTTAATAGGAAAATCATGGGAAACTATGGGAAACTCCTCTATCAATGGAGGTTTATAGCTGGGAAAATCATCAAATGATGATAAATTATGCACTTTCCAGCAGGCGACATTTGAGTCCGGGTATGGAAACTGTTTCCCCAAGTCCAACTTCCCCATGGATCCAAATCCTAAGGTACCACTGATCCCCAGACCCCAATCACTGGATCATGCTGGACCCTACACTTTCTGGATGTCCAAAAATGGCGCCATAAGCATTGATATATAAATAAATATATATATATACATACATACCCTCCGGTAAACAAACAGTTTGCTATCGAAAATGGCAATTTATAGTTGGTTTAGCCATAAAATTGGGTGGATCTTTCCATCGTTTTTTGTATGTTTACCAATTAGGATATATAGATATATGTATAGATACATGTATATATATATATAGTATGTATATCAATCCCAGAGGTCCATTCGATACTATGCTATGTTGCCAAGTCATTGTGACATTCTGCGATTGCGCCGAGCTCCCCACTGTGAAGGTCACACTCACAGGGGTATTGTCAACGTCAGTCTGCCTGGTCTGAACTGAAAAAACCGTCGCACAAATCAAATCCATGGAGAAATCCATGGATAAATCAACACCGAATCCATGGATACCTGCCTACTTATCTACTTATTGATATCTTTCTTTTTTGGGGTCAGTTAGAATATTTCACTAACCTGAAACCCTGAAACCTTTGGCTTGGGATATAGTTGTCTCATGTTATCTCTACCATCACCATCATTCCTTCATCCTATCGAGGTGGCTCATCCAGCATACCTCAGTTATAACTGGACATTCCCGATGCTTACCCTACTCATTGGGATTTAACATATTATAACCCAGCCAGTGGGAGGAGCCACCAAGTACAAACACTAGCATCAATAGGGGAAATTTTTGTGGGATAAAACATGGGAAAATCACAGTACAATTCACATCAGTTCACTATCATTTCGATCTGAAAATGTTGTTTTTTCCCGGGAAAACCCATGTTTTCTCCATTTTTTCATAATGATGATGGGCCGATTCTCCAGTCTCCGGCGATCGATCGCCGCTAGATAGATGTACTGGTAGCATATGGCAGTAATGGTAGCATAGAAATCAGCCAGAAAAATTATACAAGCATCTGCTACTGTCATGGATGGTAAATTGCATCAAACATAATTATTGAATTTGACAGTTCAATTTCAAAAACCTGGTTTCGGATCCCAAAACATGAGAAGTCTGATAAGTGCGGCAAACGTGATTTGGCAAAATCACCGTTCTTTCAAGCAAATTCTGCTTTATTTTGGCTTTTCACACCTAATCTCCAAAAATCGAAAGCGCTGTTGAAGCTTCACTGCGTGGAAGGCCAAGGGGCATGCATAGATATTTATGGCACATTGCATTTTGGAGACCCTTTTAGAGCTTTTGCGAACAAAGCCATGACTGTGGCAGATTGAACTGATGTTGGTTGGCTGACTAACTTTGAGAAAATCAGAGACATCTGATTTGGGAAGACAAATTTCCGATCTGAACATGCTACTTTTGGGTCGCATGTTGAGATATATTTGATTCCCCGTTTGCCAGCTCAGTTCACCATTTTGAGTTAAAGTGGCCCTTTTATCCAGCAAACAAAAGAATGGAGCCCATCTTTTTGCTTAAAATCATCTATATATATAATTATATATATATACATATTATAAAATATATTACATCATATATTATTATATTTCATTATGTTATATGGGATTATTATATTATATAGTGTATTATATTGTGTTATGTGTATATATATATATATCATGGGTTGTGCAAACCGGACGCTGTCCATTTTCGTCCCACATTTGATGCATTGATCACATAATATATTTACCAATATAATATATATATATATAAATATAAACTATATATAATTTATGATATATAATCTATATAATGTAATATGTATTATATAATATAAATAAACTACCTAATATATAAAATATAAATATATTAGAATATATATATATATAATACAATAATATGTATATAAATATATATATATATATGTATAATTATATATATATATATACAATTCTTGAACTCGGCATTTTCTAAATCTCCTTGGAAAATAAGCAACATGATTTGCCCCAGAAAGTCTCCAAAATCGCAGCAAAGTGGCACAGTGAAGTCCAGTTGACCTGTGCCCAACGAGCTGAAGCTGGCAGTGTTCGCGGTCAAGACCATCGAAATGGCCGCGCCCGCAGTGTCACAAGGTGTGCTGGCTGTGCCGACCTTCCTCACCTCACGTCCAAAACCATGTACTCTCCGGTAATGACTAACAGTTAGCTATGGAAAATGGACCATTTATAGATGATTTACCTATTATAAATGGTGATTTTCCATAGTTAATTATGTTAGTTTACCGGAGGGTATCTTTGGGTTCAAACAAATGTCTTTCATAAATTGTTATTAGCCCTAAATTGATCTGGGTTCCAGGTTTCCATTTTACCGTCAATTGTGAATTTCAAGGTGAAATTCAGGAAAAAGCGTGAGTTCCATCACTGCAGCTCGGGGTTGACCCTTTCATCCAATTCCTGGATATTCCGTTGTCAGCCCTTTCTGTTCACCAGCAGGGTCATGAGACTAGTTATACTGGCAGAATCCCTTCCCATCCCTCCCCCCAATGTTCAATAATTACCGTCCTCAAAAACAGGCTTTAGCATCGGATCTGCTCATTTTCTTGGCCCATACAAGGTGCTCCCCCCCCAGTTATAAATTGGTTATAAGCCCATTAACTATATAGATTATATCACCTATAAACCATAGTTATTGTAAAACATTATAAAAAAATTAGCTATCGAACGGGGGCACCACCTTGTAGGGGGGTTATTCAATTTTAGGGGGATGGTGGTAAGCCATTACGTTCGAACGCAGGAAACCCAGGGATTTGGATCAGCCAGGGTCCCTCGAAGATTTCGTGACATAGAGTGACCATTCCAACGAAAGAAAACTCCCATGTCAATTGGTAGTGGCAATTGTTAGGTAAACCACCAGTTATGAACTGATTGGTGGTTTCAACCCCTCTGAAAAATCCAGACCAGTTATGAATATTTATCGGATTTGGCTAGTCTAGTCGCTGCACATCATGCATTGCAGTCTGGTTCGAGTGCAAACCGATGGTCACCCAGAAATTGGATATCCGTGGCATAGTGGAACAGGTTGAGCAAAGAAGCAGAAAAGCAGAAGAGCGGAAGCAGAAGCGAAGGAACAAAGACACAAGCTAAACTAAACTATATAAACGAATCTACAGTAATCTGATCTAATCTATGGTTGTCTATATCTATCTATCCATCCATCCATCCATCCCGCAACAAAATGTGGATTGCCCAGCCAGGCATGACTGGTTGGCAGTATCAACCCCCCTGAAAATTTGCTAATCTTTGGAAGCATAACACATATCTAAAACCACAAACTATGGATTGTTTTTCCGATTTTTCACTCCATTCATAATCATGAAAAAAATTACCAGACAACCATAATGTCAACCCTGGATTAATAAACCCCTAGGCTGTTTAATTGGGAGGGTACCATTTAAGTATCAAATAATGACTATTGGAGGAGTACCCCCCCCAATTCATAAACCATGGTTTATTAATCCGGGGTTGACATTAATCGTGATAACTCATGTTCTTTTTTGCCGGGGGTTAAACATCTTAAACCCAATTATGGCCACCATCCCCAAGTCATCCAAGTCATGGCAGCCAGGAGCCACATTCTCAGGCTCCGACGGGCACCGTCAACACGTTGCTGGACACCGTGGCGGTCCCGTAGGCTTCACAGACGGCCGCCAAGCGTCGCGGCGGCCACGCGTAGTCGCTTTCATCCACCTGGAGGCCCAAAAGTTAGGACATAACCACTTTGTTGCTATGAAATATATCATTGGTATAATATGATATTATATTATGTGTATATCATATATCTATATATATATATGTGTGTATATCTGTATATGTATGTATATGTTATATTTCTGAGTTCACTGAAACTGCACATCAAGTAGGAAATATATGCTTGCAGCCAGTTTTAGTGGGATGTCTTAAATGGTGAACTGCATAGCAAAGCCTCTTGTAACTGGGATTCAACGTGCGACATGATCTCTCCTTACTAATCACCACCAGCTTTGGCTGATGATGTAAAGGACGACCATGGGGCACGCTTAAAAAATGCAATAGATTCAATAGATCAGACAAAAAAAAATTAAACAATCAGTACACGTATCATATGGTCCCCCGTCAAAAGATTAAAAAAAATACAACATGATACACCTTGATACAACATGACTATCATCTGCTTGGCAGATTCATATTGGTAGCTGTGTACAGCTCCAACAAGATTCCCGAGCTCTGATCTTGTTGGCCTGGCCTCTTGCAAACGAAGCCGAATTATAAATGGGCTATATAGCCCAGATGTAAAATGTCTTCCCAAAAAAACAGTTGAAGATTGGACTTACTAACCAAGGCAAAACTAGCAGGAAACTGCGATACTTTATGGTAAAAACATGCAAAAGCCATGGTTCCACGTGGATTTTCCCTTAAACTGTTCCATTCATCGTGCAGAACGTGCGCTGCTGTTGCGATTCCCGGATTTGCTCGAAGAATCATCAAAGTCAACGGATGATTTTCCATTGGGCTACATTCACTGAAAGTACTACACATGTTTTCTGGTTGGTGGTTTCAACCCCTCTGAAAAATATGAAAGTCAGTTGGGGTTATTATTCCCAACTGAATGGGAAAAACATGTTCCAAACCACCAACCATTTTTGAAACCAGTATTAATACACCTCCAATGAATTTCGTGGCCTCCAAACGACGTCCGCCGCCGATGTTCATATTGCCATCAGAGAGAAAGCCGGATGGGAGGTTGATCGTGGCCTTTGCAAACGGCTTCTTTTAGAACCTGTGAGGATGTCATTTTCTGAGTGTTCCTTCAAGTTCCTTCCTTGAATGATCCGATATGATATGTTTTTCTTTTTTTTTTCTGTTTCCTTCGGCTCCCACATGTCCTTTTGGAGTAACGAGTTGATGAACTCCCACATGTTTTCGGATTTCACAAGGTGATGTTGACGATTTGGCACACGAACAACACTAACAAAAACCTACATACATGATGATTGCCATCTGATTTTACAATGGATTTTGATCATGTGTTAATCCTCCATATATTGGGCAAATGGCTTTCATATTGCCCCATTGACCTTATGGTGTGCACAGTGCAAGGAAAAAATGCAAAAAAGCAGTTGTCATGGGTTGGAATCATTTAAAATAGAAACATTAAATATGGTATGAAATGCCATGCACGTTTGAAGAACATTCCACTTGTTCATCATCCACAAAGTTCAGGGGTCATCCTATCAGCGTGAAGAGTAAGGACTGGAACCAGTGTCCCAAAGCTGAAAACCAACAAGTGGCGACGGTCGCCTTGGGACATGGGCCCGCCTTTGACCAAAAAAACAAATTAGATCTTTAGGCAGCTCCAAAAAAATCGCGTTATTCTTACATGCAAATAAAGTCCCAAGGCACACGCACACAAACACACACACACACACACACGCACGAAGAAGTGTACTGCTTCTTTAGCTGCTCATCTGACCAAATCCCTGGGGAAAGGAGCGGCCCGCGGCCATTTTTTTGCCTATAATTAGCTGTAGCAATTCCACCTCAGGGACATCACCAACATCGTCATCCGCATCTCGACCATGGTTTGGGGTTTCCTTGGCCTTCAAGTTCAACGCTTGCGTTGGTGCCCAGTCACCAGGGCGGTTCCAGTGCTGGTGGCAGTGAAACCGATTTGCAAAGCTGCTGGAACCTGAACGCTTTGAACCGGGTTCTCGGTGGGGTAACACGGGCGGGTGTTCACTTATAACTAGCATGCAAAGTACAACAATGCATTTACTGACGCTAAAGTACAACAATGTATTTACATGTATTATATTTACTGATGCTACAAAATTGTCTACTACTTACTATATATTTGACTTACTATACTATAAACTTGTCAGCCACCAGGTATGTCCAGGCAAAATACCAGTATGATACCAGTATGGCAGTGTTTATTTTCCTATATAAAGGGCCCCTCTGGGTGGGAAAAAAGTTAAAAGTTTGTGTCTTGGAAAGGAGGTTGCAAAATAAACAACATGTTAAAGAATAATGTCCTTTTGGTAAAAATAGAGGGGCCAATCAGTTTGGTATACCATCTATCATCATTTCCCTGTTAAAGGTGAGTTCTCAACCACACCCCCAGAAGAACTAAAGCAAATGATCTGCACAAATGCCACATATCCAAAAAACTGATTTGAAGCAATCTTGGACCCAGTGCTCTGATACAAACCATCATCTATTGGGTGAAGTCACTATGATTTACAGTGCCAACTGCATTTACAAACCCCAAATTGTCAGAAGTTTTTCAAGTATGGCTCATGTGTTGAAGTGATAAATCATTCTTAAATGTTTTTTTTGTCCATGAATCAAACTTCAATTTCTTTAGACATGAGACACATCCTTGGATAACAAAAACGGGCAGTCGCACACACCCCGGGCCTCGCCCGGAGCCGCTGCGGTGTTGTTGGAGTCCAAGACCGCAAAGCTGATCCCGGACACTTCTGAGAGCAGGGAGCAGTGACGGGGTGATCTCATGTGTTTATTGATAGGAAACCAAAGATCAAAGGCAAGTTGGGATTTGTTGGTGGACTACATCGCAATACAAAACCAACCTGAAATCAGGATAAATAAATATAAATAAGGCCAATTTGGGATTTTCCTTCTTGCTAACCAGCAGTAATCTATCCAGATTACCCAACCTGGAAATGAAACAGGCTGGACAATTCCCCAGCAGTAGTTCCATAATTTCCAATGCTTTGGTTGATGCCCCTTTAGTTCGGGGGTTCTCCATAGCCATGTTTGATTACTGGTTGCTTGATAGAATTTCTGATGGGTTGTGATATCCTCTGGTAATTTAACAGTTTGATACAGTTTGCTATTGAACATGGGCCATAGAATCATAGAAATAGTTGATTTACCCATTAAAAATGGGTGGATCTCTCCAGTTCGCTATGTTATCTATGTTAGTTTACCAGAGGGATCCAGCACCCCAGAACGAATCATCTGGAGGATCACCCCACGACTCCTTTTGGAAAATCCAGTCGAAATCATCGGTGACGATCGACCCCGTGGACCAAATCCAGTCCATCCAGTCCGCCAAGTTTCTTTCGATCAACACTTAAGTAATGTGATGGACTGGATTGCATACTGCCAAGTTTGTTTTCATTACCAGTAATGTGATGTTGTCCACCCCTTTGATCGCCAAGTCATTACTTTATCATACTTTATCGATCAACACTTAAGTAATGAACACATAAAGGCAGTTCCCGCACAGAAAAAATGTTTCGAGGATTGTGGTCAAGCTTAGGTAGCCAATAAAGAACATAATTTTAAGCTGCTGTGTTCACATTGACTGCTAAAAGTAAGAACAAAAATAAACAATTAAAGCAACTATGCCTAGAGCTTCCACTGACCCACAAACATGAAGTACTTTGACCCAACATCTATGATATCTTTATCATCGTTTACCAATTTCTACGGGGAGGCTGGCTAGTATTTGGTTGATCACCCAACAAACTTTTGCTATAATCATATAACCATATATAACCCCAAGTGCGAACCAATATACTGCTGGGTATATCACCATGATTCACTATAGAGATTTACTTGTAGTTGGGTATTCAGAGTACAATTCACGATAATTCCGAATCATTCCATTAAGTAATTCCTATTGCTGGGTGTATCACTATACCCTCCGGTACTTTTCAATCGCATGGAAAATGGTCCACTTATAGATTATTTATGATGATTTACCTCTTAACTTATCATGGCGATGTTCCAGTTGGCTAAGATAAATAACCAGAGGGCAATTCTGTACGTGCATATATATATATATATAAATTCATATAGTATCATCATAGACCATCTGGTTATTTAACATAGCCATGGAAAATCACCATGTTTAAGAGGTAAACCTCTATTTCTATGGGCCATTTCCCATGGCTATGTTAAATAACCAGAGGGTATATATATATATAATATCCATACTTCCCCAAGGAGAAAGCCTGACATGACACAGGACGCTGCCCTATCCTATCGGTCCATGTCACGCTGGCCGGCTGCCAGAGCGGTGGACACGATGAAAAGCAACCTGCAGCTTCCACCGATGAGCTGACGTTAATAGAATGCCACGTATCAAAGAAAACCAAGGTGCAACTGATATAATAATGACAATGTAATCTGTATATACATTTGTAGTTATATATATGCCACAATATGCAACAATAATATATATATATATTGAAATGCTAAATACTATGTTAAGTGAAGGGATTCCACTGTTCCAAAATAGACGTGTGCTTGATGCCTTCACTGATTTCTGGTACAACTGGGGGGCCCCAATCGCATGGATACATGGACCTTGTGATTTGCCAAGGATCGCCCGCAACATCGCAACGATGTCGGACGAGATGAAACGAGAAAGGACGGAGCTCCGTTGCTCCGTTGAACCAAAGAGCTTCGAAAAAGGAAAGGACGAGTCATGACGAATCCAACACACTGATGGGTTTAATCCCAATGAACTTGCTAATTTCTATTTGCCTCCATTGATGGTACAAAAAAAAACCATTAAAACATATTAAAACATATTAAAACTAAAACATGTTCTCTTTGCTGGTACGGGCACATGTCTGACATGTCTGTCTCAACAATTCTCAACACATGTTTCTAGGACATGCTAGGACTGTGTCTGCAGTCGTTTGGGTTCATCATCCCAAAAGCACCCACCGTAAACGTTGCCATTCCGTTTGAAAATCATGTGTAATGTGGTCAAAACGATAATAAATTTAATAAATCCTCTACATTTTGATGGTTTGTACCACCTATATACTTATGGTGAAATTGGGGATGGTTCATTATTGTTTTTCCCACATTACAATGATTTCGGTTTGGTAATTGCCAAGAGTTTTCCGGGGGACCATCCTGCATGTCTCAATCTAGACTCCGAGATGGTCACCCCCACGCGGGCAAGACGAAAAAAGATCTTCGGATAGCAGGGACATTCCCCCATTTGTGGATGATGATGGATGATGTTCCTTTCACTTCCATTCTATATAGAAACCCTCATTCACAGTGTATTCCCCAGCTATGCCTTGAGTTTCGAGAGGTCAACAAACCATTGCTCACCGCTCCCTTCTTTTTTAGTTTGGCTGCGGAAGTTTGCAGCTGTCAGAGACTGTCGACGTGAAACAATCATATACAGCTCACCCATCAGCCTTCCAATCTTAGCCATGACACAAACAATGGCCAATCTATAGGTACTTACCCGTGATATCCTTAAGATAAACATATTCATATGCATATCTTGGCCTGGCTGGTATAAATCCCAATTTTATCCAATTTTTTTAAGCCACTATGCGAAGGTTGAAGTATCAAACTATCCGTCCAAGGGTGTCTGCGATGATGAATCGCTGATGTTCTATCTCCTTCGGGATGACGACAATGACGACCCTCCGAAAAATTTCACGTTCCCATGGGAAATCAAACACTGTTTAATACGTAATTAATCAAACCAAATGGGCCATCTATACCATAGCTATGTCCAACAACCTCAGAGTTGTTAAGCCCCATTCGGTTTGTGTCCAGCAAATCTTGCGATAAATCCCTGTAACTGATGGCGAAAAACCAAAAAAAAGAACCATGTAGTCTGGTGACATTAAATGCCATTGTTGATTCAATCCCCGTTGAAAGTGACATCTCTATAATTGATGGTGAAACCCCGTTAAATAGCATATCAAACCCTCATTTTTGAGAGTTAAATCATGTAAAATATCTCTTTATTTGGGATTACTGTAAATATTGTAAATCACCATTAAACCACCATGAAACCACATGAACTCCCATTAAATCCCATTCCCATTAATTCATGACATTTACCATATCAACCCCCATGAAAAATATCCATGTTTATTCACGTGGCACGTGACCCTTCACCCAAGGCCTGGGATGAAGCCGCGGAAATCGTGCCGGAAATCGTGCCGTTGCTTTGAGGTTGAAACAACCATAGCCAGGCGAATCAAAAGGACGATTCGTATGACGAAGCCGGCAAATCTTTGAGATATCATGTAAATATAAAAAACATATCAAAGACATATCAAACACATGGTGTGGTTGACTCATGACATCATGGCTAGGGTATCTTTTATTTTTTTGGGGGGATATCAATGGATATATGTGATACCATGTAATGTAATTATATCCAAGACATGGCCATGCTTTCTGCCGCTGTTTTGTGGCGATCAAAGATTGCCAGTTCACCGGAACCAACCGAAGCAACGGCACGACTGATCCAACGGATCGTCAGATATCACTGCACCGGGTGCTTCGAACGACTTTTGCGCTCCGCATCTGGTATCGCGGCAAGGGCCAGATGCTGTCCAGTTGTTCTGCGCCGTTCACTCCATGGCAGTGCAAACTGCCATTTCCTTCTTGCTTGGAGCGATCAGCATGGCCTGCATCTCAACTGTGGGCTTTGTGCTGGAATGGCTGGGTGTAATATGGCGTAATGAGAGGGAAACCATATTCTTTTGATGCATTGAATCACATTCCTCCTTGAAACGAACAACAAACGAGTTGAAGCCTGAGGTTTTGGGCAACACGGTGGTTCCATGGTGAAATATGGCCTTAAGGTCCGGAAATGGGGTACCCAAGATCCAATGTCACCTTTCGGCCTCGACTTCTGGTGTTCGTGGTTGGACGCGCCAAATTTGTGGCAAAATGCCCTTGAAACCATTCCTCGGCGGCAGTTGCAGCACTGGACGTTGCAGAATCTGGGTCGAATCTGATCACTGATCATTTACTTTGTAATATGTGCATAATTGTGCATATATTATATATATAATTACATACATACATACATACATACATACATACATACATACATACATACATACATACATACATACATACATACATACATACATGACATACATACATACATACATACATACATACATACATACATACATACATACATACATACATACATACATACATACATACATACATACATACATACATACATACATACATACATACATACATACACACACACAGACATACATACATACATACATACATACATACAACATACATACATACATACATACATACATACATACATACATACATACATACATACATACATACATACATACATACATACATAATACATACATACATACATACATACATACATACATACATACATACATACATACATACATACATACATACATACATACATACATACATACATACATACATACATACATACATACATACATACATACATACATACATACATACATACATTACATAAATACATACATACATACATACATACATACATACATACATACATACATACATACATACATACATACATACATACATACATGTACCAGATACAAACATTACATACATACTATTACATAAGAACATAGAACTACATACAAAACATAACATACGAAATCACATACATAACATAAACATAACATACCATTACATTACAGTTACCATTACATTACATACGCATTACAATTGACAATCCCATGGATACATTATATACCGATTACGATTTAAGCACTACCATCACATTACTACCATTAACATACATACCATTACATTAACATACCATTACATTAAAATACCATTACATTAACATACCATTACATTAACATACCATTACATTAACATACCATTACATACATACATACATACATACATACATTAACATACATTAACATACATACATTAATATACATACATTACCATACATACATACATTACCATACATACATACATTACCATACATACATACATTACCATACATACATACATTACGAATACAGTGTACGGTATACATTTCATTACATTACCTACATGACAATACATACATCATACATTACATATACATACATTACATTACATTACATACATACATACATTACATAACATACATAACATACATAACATACATTACATACCATACATTACATTACATTACATTACATTACATTACATTACATTACATACCATTACATTACATTACATTACATTACATTACATTACATACATACATACATACATTACATACATACATATGTAGTATGTTCTGTGGAGTATGTAATATGATGTGATGCGATGCGATGTGATGAAATGTATAATATAATTACATATTAAATCATTTTAATATCAGATTATATATGTGTATATAATATGCGTATTATCATCCCACATCTAGTAATTCTCTTTCACAAGCGGTGCCTAACACTGGCACACCCTGCCGGGGGGCCGGAACAAAATCAGCGATTGGGAAATCCCCAGATGGAGGCCGTCCATGACCAGCCATTCAACAGCCCCAAACACCCCAGATACAAACGGGGGAAATTGGGTAAATAGAGGTACCCTCTTGTAATTTAACATAGCTATTGAAAATGGCCATTTATAGTGAGTTTTCCCATGAAAAATGGTGATTTTCCATAGTTATGTTAGTTTACCAGAGGGTAACATCACTGATTCCCCCCCTTGTGGCTATCATTCATATATCTAGAAGGGTTGGAGCAACCCTGGTAAAAGTTCTCACTTGAAACCAAACTGACTGGAACGTCAAAAAACATTGCCACAAAATGAAGTCATGAGAACATCATGAAACAGTATCATGACCCTCCCATGTCGTCGTGTTGGTGGTGCCCCCGCTTTGTTCAATGTTTGTTACTGTTTGTTCTTGTATACCAAGCCAGCAGCTAGCTTCATATATCCGGCAATTCTACCGTAAACCTTGCTTCAATAGCTCTAATGGGTTTGTCTGAGCATGGTTTAAATATACCCCCAATCATGGCCCATTTCATGAAAACTGGTTTCCCAGCAAGAGGCTTCTTCGGATCCACCATTTCCAAGTTGATCCAGTCCAGGTGTGTGTTTTTCACCTGGCAGACCAAAAACGACGAGAAAATCCTGCGCCAACCGACCGAGCTTTTTTGTGACTGCGTGGTGACCATGTTTGGCTGCGTGGTGGCGTTCTGACATGTGCAATATAGAGTTGCTGATGATGAAATGATAGTGATTAATGTTGTAAACCTAATCATAGACCATCCCATTAGCCAGTCATGACTGGGGGTCATAGTAAATAAACAACATCATCATCATCATCATTCAATGGGAATTCCAGGATCCTAAAATGGAGGTACTGTACCATATAAGGCCATATTTTGTGGAGATATTCCCATACATAGCCCTTACATAAGCCTTATATATGGTAGGTACCTCCAATCAATCGGTTCCTGAAATGGCCATTGAATCATCATCCCAGTCAGAGGAGTATACCCAATAATTAAATACAATTAACCTCTATTGGGGATGGTTTTTCACAACGGGTTTACAACATTCTGCTGATGCTGACGGTGAGTGCTGTTATGTTGTTGATGACGACGAAACAACAGAAGCTGGCACTTTCCTGGCGGCACAAACTCCTTCCAAACATTCACGACCACTATCATGTGGTGCAGAAACTCAAATTCGTAGCTCCAAATAGCTCCACATATAGAATAAGGAACATACATGCATACACTATTCGATAGTTAATCATAGCATTCACCACTCCCTCTCTCTCTTTCCACTGTGATACGGCGACATTCCCAAAGTTCATTGATTGATTCACGGGGCAAAAAATATGAAGATTTTCCAGTGAAAAACCAATCCATCAGGTAGTGAGTTCCCCATTATCTCCCCATGATGTGCCCACTATACACTCATTATACCACAGTTATGTTTCCGTGTTTTTTTTATCCTAATAAAAAGGGTGGCATTGTGGCATTGAAGAAAGGTCAGAACGAAGGACGCACAACGTGGAACTCGGCACCTGCTTGTCAAAGTCATCAGGGAACTCGGCACCTGCGTGGCTGGCGTGCACCATGAAGGAAATGGAGTCGCTCTCGACCTGGCCCCACCGCACGTTCCTCCAACCGAATATCTGGATTCAATCCAAATAAAACCATGCCAAATAGATACACTATGGATCTTAATACATCAATTATATCATAACATCTGTGTATATAAAACTATAAAAAATACATATATAATACTCATATATATATATGTACATCCAAATGTCAAATATCATCAAATATCATCAAATCTCATCAAATATCTGGAGATTCGGGAAATATATTATGCATGCCATTGCATGCCACTTCCCGAGTCTTCGAACAAACATCAACGGCACCCAGTCGCCGCCAGGGTGCCATGACGAACTCAAGGACCGGCGTGTGATGAAGGCGAGGAGGGTTCACAGTGCCTCGGGGAGTGACTGGGCCAATCTGATGGGTTCAGGAAGTAGGGAAATCTAGCAATTCCAATGAGAATCTGATGATGTTACCCTCTGGTAAAACATACAAAATCATGGGATTATGGTGATTTAATGGGACTTTATAGTGATTTAATGGGATATTAATGGGATATACCCTCTGGTAAACTAACATAGCGAACTGGAACATCACCATCTTTAATAGCTAAATCAACTATTTCTATGGGCCATGTTCAATAATGTTCAATAGCTATGTTAGTCATTACCAAAGGGTACATGAAAATACATGAACATAGTGACCTTGAGGGCGAATCGTGATCTCCTCGTCGTTGATCATAGCAGCCATAGTAACCCTTTGCAATCCAGGCCCAGCAGCACCCATAGCAGCCATAGTAATCTTGAATCTCTGGCACATTCAACAAAAAGTCTATGTGTATGAAGTATTCACCACCGCTTGGTCTATAATTTTTGTTGGTGTTTCCGGTAATTCAACTTTTTCACATATATATATACACATATTTGGGGATGGGTCAAAACCCTGGTACCTAGTGAACCCCAAAATAGCTGGTAAATGGATGTTCATCCCACTAAAAATGTATCTATAGGTATTGACCCATACCCAATTTGTTGTTGGTTACACCCATGTTTAATGGGTAAACGTACTCATCCAGCCGCATCGTGACGCCAAGTCGCGAGATCCAACACCAACTTTCACCTGGTCTCCCGCAGAGAAGAGTTGCGAACCTCTGCAAATCCGGGGCTGTGTAGTTTGGAACATGGTACCCTCCGGTAATTTAACATAGCTATTGAAAATGGCCATTTATAGTGGATTTTCCATAGCTATGTTAAATTACCAGAGGGTAGATCTACAGTTATGGCCCAAGTAACATGCACAAATGGGATAATAACTCCTATAGCATTCTAATCTTATGTAATTATGACCGTTAAGGGCCATAACTGCAGTGATAAGATGTAAAATATATTTAAAATGTTGTTGACAAACCATTGGTGTTGTTATCAAAGGCGTCGGGTTTTCGGGTTAAAATGTTCCTTAAACAAATAAAATAAGTCTTGATCTATCTATTCGTAGGAACACTATGATAAAACTGTTGAATTACCTGCCACTATCAGACTATATATCATCATGTTTATTGTTGTCTAGTGTTGCCGATCAACATCAATTAATGCATGATCGTAAATGCATCCAACTATCGATACATCTATCTATCCATCTATCTATCTATATATCTATCCATCTATGTATATATCTATCTATCTATCTATCTATCCATCTATCTATCTATCTATCCATCTATCTATCTATCTATCTATCCATCTATCCATCTATCTATCTATCTATCTATATCTCTCTATCTATCTATATCTCTCTATCTATCTTTCTATCTATCTTTCTATCTATCTATCTATCTATTTATCTATCTATCTATCTATCTATCTATCAATCTATCTATCCATCTGTCGACATATATCAATCTATCAATCTATCTAATTCAATATCCACATCCATATTATATTGTTCTTTCTTTCTGTCTTTCTTTATTTTTTCTTTTTTTCTTGTGTTCTTTCTTTCTTTTCTTCTCTGTTTCTTTCCTGTTGTTCTTTTTTTAAATGTTATTCTTTCTATCTACAGTATCTGCCTATCCATCCATCCATCTTTCCATCCATCCATCCGTCTACCTAGACTCTCGCAGTATGCATGAACATGCGGCAAACTCATCAGATCAATTCAAATAACAGGTGGTTCGCAACTTGCGCGTATTCCAACACATTCCAACATAATATATATATATAGGGGGTTGTAACTTATAAACTACTTATGTAACTGATGTAACTTATAACTTATAACCTACGAGTACTTGTACCTACTTACAACATCAAATTGAAGTACCCCATATGATCCAACTCTTACGGGTGCGGTGCAAGACACCACGGCGACGAATGGGACGGCCACTCATCTTGATGTCCTCGGATTTGTTGAGTAAACTCACATGGATATGGATGAATTATGATAATATAATAAAATATATGATAGTTCACCTGAAACAAGGCCACAAAATCTTCCTTCCTTTCGGCCCACCCACCTGAAATCAGGTCTATTTTTTTGGGGATTCCCTGATCTTCCCTCTACAAACCATCATTCCATCAGTCCAAATTCACCCAAGATATGGACAATCCACGGCTTCCTGAGGAAACGATCTGCGATGGACTATCCTAGCCGCGCCTCCTGTTTTTTTGAAACACCCTCCATATGGGTCACGATACCCAAAAAAAAGAAACAGTACTAGACCAGGATTTCGTTTAGAGGGTCCAGTGTTTAACATGAATGGGGCCTTTATGTAATACTACATGCTCCAGTATGATAAGTTGCTCATCTATAGCATATAGTATAGAATATATGTTCAAAATTTACTGTAAAGCACAACCCCGTCATGTAGAATCATGTATTGAATGAAAACAAAAAAAAACACATGGAGCAGGCTATCCGCAGATTCCCTGAGGCTGAATCAGCATGACTTCGGCCAGGTATCCAACTGGGTGAACTGGTTATGGCGGAAATCTGTGCGATTCATGCCTCACACGGGGGCCGTGTTTTTTTTCCCGGCGATTCATGCGGGAAAATGACATTTGCCAAGATGGTGCATCATGATATATATTTGGATTGATTCTCAGGGAACATTGCAGGAAACCTGTTTTTTTCCACCAAGATGTTCCTGCAAATCGTCCCTTCAACCAATGCATCTACTTCTTTGCTGCCATGACATCTTTGCAACACATGAGTTCTATGGGACCTTGATGGACCCTGTAAATCACAATACATGGCCAATCGTAGGTACAAAAGCGTTGTTTTTTTACATGCTTGGGATGTATAACTGGTGCTCCATGGTTAGCTAAGTTGGTGCAAATAACTCCAATAACTAGAGTTGTAAAAGTTTTAAGGTATACGGTATACATATATATATAGATTTATCTATTGTTACCTATGATCTCTATATACTGTAAACCAACTTATAACTAGGGGGGCACCACCTTATATGGCCCAGAAAAGAAGACTAAAGTTACTAAGTCGTCCCCATCCAAGGTTGATCCGTGGCAACCTGGCACGTGGCGACGCACTCGAATATCGACGTATTCACCACCATCCTCAGTGGATGAAGGTGGGGATTAGCATGGAATAGCTGGTGAATGGTGAAAGGATTAGCATGATTATAAGAAAGGAATAGCTGGTGAATAAATCATCCTTTCATATACTTTTGACTCAAGGTTCTTGTTTAATCTTTTTGCAGTAAATGTATGTAAATGTACCACATGGAAACTTCAATAAGATAATAAGCAAGGAGATATTGGATGACAATTGCAGCTTCTTCACCCCTCGGCAAATTCGGCAAAACATGGGCCCGTGGGTCCATAAAGCGCACCTGGGAGCTGTGTGAATCAAAAAAGTGACCCTCAGTGGATTCAGGTTATGAGGATACCCTCTGGTAAACATACAAAAAGCGAAGTGGAAAGAACATCACCATGCTATTAATGGGTAAATCCACTATTTCGACTGGGCCATGTTCCATAGCTATGTAAACGTTTACCAGAGGATACTTCAAAGAACAACAACCATCAGTTATTGCAACAAGGGACGCGGTAACTCAGGGTGCCAAGCATCCTTTCCAGTCACCATAAAGCGATCAAACCACTGGAAATCGATGCTAGGCCCTGCACAGAAGGGCCACTCAAAAGATAGCTAAGTTGGAGTATAACTACGCAAACTAACTAGGACTGTGTAGGGCTTATGATATATATGTATGTGTGTGTGCACCAGTATGTACAGTATATATTATTATATAGTTAATTATATATATAATTATATATACATATCATATGTATCGTTGGATGGGGTTATAAATAAATTATAAACCAACTTTTAAGATCTTATACGTACGTGGCCCCTTTCGGCAATGGCTCCCTGTTCTCGACTGCTTCTGCCGGCTCCCACGACGCCAATCTTACGCCCCCTGCATATCTATGTTGAGCTAATTATATATATATATAATTTAAAGCACAAAAATAAGCTACTAAGTTACAAATTCTAATTTATATAACTGTACTAGACTATCCATCATCAGTTGGTTTCATCCTATTCTTGATGGTCGATGTCCCACAAAACGTGTTGGTTAAACCCCCATGCTTAATGGCATATCCCCCCCAAGGTTCCACCAACTATTACGGCCATGTTTTGAAGAATAGGTTCCTTTCATTTGGCTGTTGGAAGCACTTGGGGTATTCCAGGCCATACCCCCGAAAAGCCTTGAAAGACAGAAGCCCAGACCTCATTCGCATATGATGCTGACATTACGGGATGTATTACCAAGTTACCAAGTGCCTGGCATGAGGCACCTAGAATAACAAACATATGTTACATGGGGGTTTCCTATAATGGGGGTACTGTACCCCCAAACGGATGGTTTATAATGGAAAATCACTTGGAAATAGATGATTTAGGGTATCCCCTGTTAGGAAACTTCCATATGTGCATTTTCTGCTATAATATGTTGCCATTGTCCTTTATGCTCAAAAGAACCTGGATAGAAGTATATGAATGGGCGGTCGCATGCAATTCCACCCCTCAGCCACCAGTCGGCTTCCCTCATAGTTTTGATGCTGATTTTCACATATGTTGTTGGACATGTTGTTGGTTAAAACATGTTAAAACACCATCTTCACTGGATTGGTTTTGTTGGGGAAAATCTTAACCGGAAACCATGGTTTAATTCCCATCAAATTGATCGGGCTTTCCGGTTAAAATTTTCCCATCATCCAATTCTATGACATCTTTGATGGTGAAACCTCTGCCCACAAGTTGCTGCCCCTAGCATCGAGCTTGCACGGTGCCATGCAGCATGATCAAATAACCCCAATAACATCGAATAATCATGAATAATATGAATAATATATGGAATATCCACGAATATCCCTGGCATTCCCTGGCTAGATTCATGGCTTGTACATGGCTTTCCTGCATATAAATATATTTAAATATCACCATTCCTGGGTCTCTGAATATGTCCCGCAAATCCACAGCCGATTTCCATGCCAGGGGACAGTCATCTCTGGAGTCTCCAACAGAGGCATCAATTCTCCAGGTGGGAACCAGAACTTGTACTTCTGGCCTTGCGGTGACGTGATGTTGGTCCCTCTCAAAAACTGAACATCTGCGTTGGAACCTTGACTTTTGTTGATGGAATTCCATCCGATTTTGTTACAGCAATCATGTCAATATGTCATATGTCCGTCCAAAAAGAATAAAAGAGAAAAGTATCCAAGGGGTATTTTCCAGTGATGCTAGCGGCTGCGTCTTGTCTTTGTCACATACTTACTCGACAACACCGAGATTCTCAAAAGTGTAACCGCTCAACTGGCTTCTGATCTTCTGACTTATTCGGGATATTTTTCCGAACCAATGAAGGGCCAGTGATTGCATGCTCGCTTTGTCAAGGTGAACGAGTTTACACATTTTGAGATTTTTGAGGTCTCCATGACAAGGTGCTCCCCAACGCACCCAAGACAGAATGGGGGCCCAAACTCATCTCATCCAACACACCGGGCCATGTTGGGTTTCCAACCACTGCTCGCCGACAAGCCACCCTGGTACCAAGTGATTGGGTCACCGATGGCAGACAAGGTAAAGGAGCCGCTATTGTCAACCTAAGTCAGCGGCGCAGGACTTGTTGCAGTCGTGCAGGACTTGGTCCATGGGTCCTTTGGGGTTTACAGTTTGGAGTCGCTACCCATCTGAATTTTGCACAAAGGATTGCGCAACCCGAGAAGCTGGCAACATAAACAATGAAATAAACAGCAGAAAACCGGAAAATCACAGTAATCCTAATATCAATGGTCATTTCAGGAACCGAAATTGAAGGTACCTACCATATATATATAGCCTATGTAAGGGTACAGTACCTCCATTTTAGGATCCTGAAATTCCCATTGATAATAGGTAGCTAGTTCACCTGCTTCACATAGGATTGAAAGGTAGACGGTCCCAATGGGACCCATACGATGACTTCCGGCATCTCTTGGCTCCCACACAGTGAACGTCACGCTCACGGGCGTATTGTCAACGTCGGTCTGCCTTTGTCGAACAATGGTATGATCTTATTTGGCAATTAACATTTCAATGGAAAATTCCCAAGTTATGCTCATTGATCGATGATTTTCCTGAAAAGGAATCGTGACTTTCCTTTCCTCACCACCACATGGATCCAATTGGTATCAACCAATCAATAAAATAACCCCTCAAAGCAGGATAATGCTTGATTGACATCGGGAAACATGGTACCTGGGTCATTAACTGAAACATGACTGGGAGATATCACGTCTGTGGTTCTATGCTGATACTTGCAATGTTTGTGGTGTTAGTGATGATCACAACAAAAATGAACATGAACGTGCAAATCAAGACGAGGATGATGACGCTGTCCAGTATGCTGATGAGGATGACGATGAATGATGATGATGATGATGATGGTGATGATGATGATGATGATGATGATCATGATCATGATGATGATGATGATGATGGTGGTGATGGTGATGGTGATGGTGATGGTGATGGTAATGGTGATGCTGATGGTAGTGGTGATGGTGATGGTGATGGTGATGGTGATGGTGGTGGTGATGATGATGATGGTGGTGGTGGTGATGGTGATGATGATGATGATGATGATGATGATGATTGTGATGATTCTGATAATCCTGATGATGGTGATGATGATGATGACGACGATGATGATGATGAAGATGATGAGGAGGATAAGGAGGATAATGATTGATGATTGATGATGGTGATGGTGATGGGAAACAATGTTTTGATTAATAACCAAGATTAAGAGGTGATGGTGCATGATGAAGACACTGATTTAGCTGACAATGATCAGGATGATGACGGCTATGCTAATGATACAAGTATGAATTGATATATATATATAACATGTGATTACGCAAAATAGTGCCGCAAAAATGGAAACGAAACGCAATGAATGCTCTCGAAGGTCAGCTACTAGAAACACAACCGGTGAAATTGGCGAAAAGGGCGTGCCCTATCGCGACCGTGGAGGTGTCCCCCCCCACAAGTTCCTGGGGGATGCTTATCTTCCAAACATGTCCAAACCATTTTTCAGGGGTAATCGTCACGCTGTGGTTTCCTCAAACTTACTCAGCACCTGAGCTGGCTGCATCCTGCCAGCCTCATAGCTTTATTCAAAACACACTTATTCAAAAATCCCTCGCCACAAGCGGGTCCCCGGGTCCACCCTTTAAAACTCCGAATCGCCGCTAAGTGGCACAGTGAAGTCCAGTTGACCTGTGCCCAACGAGCTGAAGCTGGCAGTGCCCGCGGTCAAGACCATCGAAATGGCCGCGCCCGCAGTGTCACAAGGTGTGCTGGCTGTGCCGACCTTCCTCACCTCAGCTAATAGGCTAAGGCCCTGGTTATTTCAGAACAAAGACATGTTAAGACCATGGTTTCCTGTAGGCTTTCCCACAAAAAGTAGCTAAGTAGAACAAAGCCCAACAAGTGACGATCGTCGTGGAGACAAGGTTGAGACAAACGGCCAACCCCTCGTACGTTGCAGTTTCCACCCTTTGCGCATGAATTGGCTCCACTGTTTTGGTCCAAAGGAATCCCCAGTCAGTGGCCTGCAACTTGGTGTGACTTCACATGACCGAACCATGACCAAGACCCAAAGACCATTCTCAGCGCTGATCTAAGCACTCCCAGCTTCTTAAAAGTATCATTAGTCATTAGTTGAATTCATGCGCCCTGCGTCCAGTTGTATATATATATATAAATATCATTGGCTTTGTTTCGCAGTGGGTGACAATTTTACATATTCACTATCATCGCCATCTCCAAGAGTTTAGCAAAGGGCTAAAGGCAAGCCATTGGCCCAATGCCCAGAACTAATGTGTCAGTCATTGGAAGCCAGGTTTATCCCTGGAATTCTGGCATCCGCTAGCACCAACCCTCTGGCGGAAGTTTGTTAATTAGTGTCCTCACTGACCATGATCCATGGTGATGTCGTGGTGAGGTGGTTATTGTATGTGATGTGATTATTATATGTTATTCTATATGTGATTGTGTTTATAGTCCTCATAACTATATAATATAGCTATATAATATAGCTACGTATGTCAAACTAATCCATTTGCACTATTTAAAAATACACCTAAACGAAGCCATGGTTTTGGGCTTCCGTGTACTGGGAGTGAGTACTTAATCTGGCAAAAAATCTGATGGAGGCATCAGATTGCTGAACATTTCCTCAGGTAATCCTCAAAATACCATGGCCAATCTTGCCCTGCAAAATATGGCCATCTCAAATGGCAATTCTTTGTTTCTCAAATCCCAAGCTTTATTGGTTGAACCCTCCATCAATCAAGTGCCTGATGTGGAAACAAAAGCACAATAGCAGTCACAGTGGGAAAATACCTTCGTCTTCATTGGTTTGATCTTTCTATGGCCATCAAAAACCCCCTTGTATACCCATAAAACATGCGTTTGTCTACAAATTCGGGTATCACATTGAACATTTCATCGCACTGGTGAATCATCTGTTTACCATCCAAAATGACCCCTTTTTTGCGGGGCCAATCCCATGTTCTATTTCCACCCATAATTACAACTATGCCCTATATAGATTCCCCAAGTAGTGGATTTCCCACTGGACAAAAAATGCTGGAGAAAAACACAGCTTGCACAAACCTATAGGCATACTCGACCCAATTCTATAATGGTGGTGCAATCTGGATTATTGCCGCTTAAATTCAATTTATAAACGAATTTGGTAGCGATATCCACATTATATCACATTTATATATATATATATATACATATTTATATCCTCACTATATACATATTTACCCTTTTAAAAATCGATTTAACCCAAGTTGTTGGATAAATCCACCATTCTTGGTGACTTTTGCTCGTGATATCCCCATGTTCTGTTATCCAAAATCAATGGCCATTTCATGTCAGGTACTGAGGTACTGTGCCTAAATTGGAGGCACCAGTATCCATCATACCATTTATAACATTTTATAACTATATATATGCATAGATGATATATATATATATAGATGATATATATATATATGAAATATCTCTATATATATATACATGATAATATATATATATGTTTATACTTACATTTAAAGCCCATGTAACGACTCAATTTCAGGGGGATAAGCCCCCAAACATGTGGCTTTATATGCTACACTAGTTCCATTTTAGGGTCCAAGCCCTAAAAAAATCCTCAGGCCCTGACCGGCACAGTCAACACGTTGCTGGACACCGTGGCAGTCCCGTAGGCTTCGCACACGGCCGCCAAGCGTCGCTGCGCGGCGCTGCCGCCGAAATCGCTGTCATCCTCCTGGAAAACAAATGATTTGGATTTCAATCCCCATAGGATGCATGTATGCTAAATAAATATATATATATATATGGTGTTATAACATTTACCATCAATATACCCCAAAAAGTTAGCATATATACCATACATGGATCCTGTGGGATCTGAAACAAATGCCAGGAAGCCAAATTATAAATGGGCTATATAGATCTATATAGCCCAGATGTAAAAATGTCTTCCCAAAAAAATAAGTTGAAGATGGGACTTACTAACCAAGGCAAAACTAGCAGGAAACTGCGATACTTTATGGTAAAAACATGCAAAAACCAGGGTTCCACGTGGATTTTCCCTTAAACTGTTCCTTTCATCGTGCAGAACGTGCGCTGCTGTTGCGATTCCTGGATTTGCTCGAAGAATCATCAAAGTCAACGGATGATTTTCCATTGGGCTATATTCACTGAAAGTACTACACATGTTTTCTGGTTGGTGGTTTCAACCCCTCTGAAAAATATGAAAGTCAGTTGGGGTTATTATTCCCAACTGAATGGGAAAAACATGTTCCAAACCACCAACCATGTTTGAAACCAGTTTAATACACCTCCAATGAATTTCGTGGCCTCCAAACGACGTCCGCCGCCGATGTTCATATTGCCATCAGAGAGAAAGCCGGATGGGAGGTTGATCGTGGCCTTTGCAAACGGCTTCTTTTAGAACCTGTGAGGATGTCATTTTCTGAGTGTTCCTTCAAGTTCCTTCCTTGAATGATCTGATATGATATGTTTTTCTTTTTTTTCTGTTTCCTTCGGCTCCCACATGTCTTTTTTTGGAGTAACGAGTTGATGAACTCCCACATGTTTTCGGATTTCACAAGGTGATGTTGACGATTTGGCACACGAACAGCACTAACAAAAACCTACATACATGATGATTGCCATCTGATTTTACAATGGATTTTGATCATGTGTTAATCCTTCATATATTGGGCAAATTGCTTTCATATTGCCCCTTAATTAATCATAATGGTGGATTTCCCATTGCCATGTTTCTTCATCAGTTCATCTATTCCCGCGCCCAACACGCATCCGGACTGGACAGGTGGGTTTCCATCACCATCATCGGCAGTAGCATCATCAGCATCATCTCATCCGCCTCCTCCTCCTCCTCCTCGTCATCGTCATCGCTATCATTCGTTATCGCTAGTGTTCTTTATCATTATTTATCGATATCTACATCTGCTACAAGTAGAAGGACAAAATTGGATAAATGAAGGCTACTAATACAAGCAAAACACCGCCATTCGTAAACATCTCTTCTCAAACGAAAGCACGAGTCGGTTTGTCTGTAAATATATGAGGTATACATTGGGTGTATATCCCAGTTCAGAGCAAACCCATATATTTTTTTGGCATATATATATATATACATATCCCGCCATCTATCCCCGTTTTATCCCACAGTTTTACCCCCCCATTTCTGGTTAAAAACAATCTCCATATTAAGAACAGCTTCTGGTTGGTGGTTTCAACCCCTCTGAAAAATATTAGTCAGTTGGGATGATTATTCCCAATGTATGGGAAAAAATGTTCCAAACCACCAACCAAGCTTGTAATGGCTTATAAGGATTCCTTGCTGCGAATGGCTTCCAAGTCGCCAGGGAGGTTCCAGTGCTGGTCGCAGTGAAACCAATGGAAAGAGACGCTGGCACCTGCCGTGCTGGATCCAATTCGGGGGCGGTTGGGAGGCAACGATACAGGCCTGGGTCGAACAAACCATGTAGCGGTCCAAAGATGTGTAAATTCCCTACAAAGCCATGGTTTCTGGGGGGTGTTTAATATGAACGGGGTAAAGGATTACATGGATTTAAATGGATTCAAGTCCAACATGAGGCATGGGGTTCAAAGTTTTTGCAATTTTCACATCAGGATTGTGTTGAACATGTTGGAAATGAATGAAAATGATGGCGTGAGGGCTCCACCGAAGCCCCTTTTTTTGTCAGAAGGATGATCGTCATTTGGATCACATAGAAACAACACAATTCACGCTCAAACCACACAGTCATAACACAAGGAATGAATACCCCCAAAGGGAAACACTAGGAAACCCTAGTGAAATGTATTGGATGTATCCACGAATTGGAGTTTCACTCAAATTCATGGCATGTGAAATAATATTGGCATATATTGGCTATGTTTAAGGATGATAAAATCACGCTTGGCCCCATGTTTCATCGCCATTAGCAGACTCGCGAAAAGCAGGGTTTATAGCATTCGTGGAGTATCATCCCGCTTACATATGTAAGTGGTAAGTAGCCCTGACAAATATAAGTTCCCCATTTCTCTCCCTCTCTCTCTCTCTCTTTCTCTCCACTTCCCAAGTCCAACCTTATCCTATTTCTAACTAGGTTGTAACCCCAGTTCCGAACCACTTATAAGAACCCCCAAAAAAATAACAAAGATGTTTCAAAGTAAATCCATCCGAGAATGGCGTGGCGGTCAATCCCACCTTTTCAACAATTTTTTTTTGGGGATCAAAAAGATAGGATGGTCCGACGGTCAGTCCCTGTTCAAGGCCTCGCCCGGAGCCGCTGCGGTGCTGTTGGAGTCCAAGACCGAAAAGCTGATGCCGGACACTTCTGAGAGCGGTGGGAGCAGTGAAAATGGGGGATTTCATCTGGAAAAGATTGGGGATTTCACCGGAAAAGATTGGGACTTCAACTAGGGGAAATGTGGATTAACCAGCCAAGAATAGGGAACATCAGCAACACATATTGGGATTTTACCATCAGTAAGTTGCGGGATGTTGCGGGCATGTAGCCGTGAACACACGCGGATTTACCATTGCAAGAATAAACAGTACGAAACAATGATGAATAGAATTGGACTAGCTGAATAATATAGCCTGGGGAATGCCCATACTTGTGCGGAAATGGGTGCGTAAAACCAGATACTGCGAACATAGTGGCTATTCGACGGGATACCACATAAGCCACAAAATCAATGCAATGAGAAGGATTTGTCGGAGGCAAAAAGAACTGGGGACCCCTCTGTTGGATGCACAAATGGTCATAAATGCATAATGCATTGTAGTGAATTGAACTGAAATATAATTAATTATTAAATAAACAAATCGTTTTACCGAGGTGTTCTGTGTGCAGTAACTCATCTATTGAAGCAATTCTGGGAATGCCGGAATCATCCGCCAATGATGAGACGCTAAAATTGTCAAAACATCTGAGATCTTAGCCAACAATAGGAGTACGAAGTCAAAACGAGTCAGCGAAGCAGTTGTTTCCGGGAAAGTTCAATCAGCAAAACTGGGAAGACCTACCCAAATTTTGAGATGTCAATGATGTATACACAGCATTGTACATGAACCATCAACATCCATCAACGATAAATAATATATGTATTTTTATATTTTTATATATATGTATATACAGCCTCACCTGAGATGGCAATGAGCGAGTGATCACTTTCCATGATATAAATTGTTATTCCATTGATTAAATGTTGAACCACATGCGGAATAGATATACACAAAAAAACAAACATGCAACATGATGTGTCAACTTAAAAAACAACACAACATTTCAAGATGACATACCTCTAGTAAAGCTTTCCCTCGCCCAAGAGACCTTGGGCAGTGCGCAAAACTTGCCCCCAGGTGGTATTGGGCATGGGAATATGTTGCCAAACAATTACAGTATATAATGTAATGATTATCGGTTTAGGAGCCAAATCCATCGATCTGATTAGGACAGGAAATATATACGAACCAAATGCATGCCTTTCTCCTAATCTTGAGATACCTCATATGAAAACATTGTTTGGATGCACCACTATTCATTTTGGAATACCATATTTGTGTTACATAGTATTATCTGATGTGACCAGAAGAATCATAAACATCGTCAACCAAATGCCGACACGCACACATACACACATATATGATTATATATATATATAAATGTGTGTATATATGTGTGTGTTATATAAATATATATGAGTGTATGTATTTAGTAAAATCTATTATATAATATCCATCATCCATCAATATCCATTAGTGCCCGCTATCCGGTATCTATTCTCATGTCAGGTTATGGCATTTGTGGAGGATCATCCCACTTAGCAAGTGGTAGCCCTGGTTATCCAACGGTTAAAAGTTAAAACCCAAGTTACAAGCCAAGTTAGATACAATTTATTTCATGTCTTTGGTACAGTATGGGCGTTCCGGAAAATAGAGGATGCTCAAATGTTCAGCCATGAAACAATATATGGGGAAAATATGGGACAATTATGATTGAGTGGATTTTATGGGTATCGTATTTTCAGACAACCCATGTGGCAGGGTCAAAACATGGTATATGTCAGTATATGTGGTATGGTGATCCATCCGCCAATGATAATCCAAACATACGGTCATATGAATCCTTGTCCCCATAGGATCCATGTATGCTATAGATGGTAACATTTACTATAAATCTACCCCAAATGTTAGCATATATACCATACATGGATCCTATGAGCCTATGGGTATGAAAATGGATTGATTATTCACATCCCGCGTACGGACCGGGTATCTCTCGCCATCGACCATGGCACTGCAGATGTACCAACCAGTGGGATGATTCAATCGTCCACCGTGAAGTCATATTGTAATTCATCCAAATATGATATCGTATTATCGCCTAAAAAACCCATTAAATCCCATTAAATCCCTAAAATCCCATGAAATCCCATGAAACCCCTTTTAAATCCTATGCTTCTGCATAAAACAACCTGTTTCTGCTCCGAGGAACGAGTGCCCGCCACCACCCGGGTTAGCACGAGGAACAGCAACCTCGGCCGAGCGCCAATCCAAGCGAGCCTTCTGGCTGCGACCTGTGGTTTACTGGGATTTAGCTGAAAATGGTTTTGACCAACAGAAATTGGATTTAACATGATTTAACCAACAAACAATGGGAATTGAATCACAAAACTGTGAACATGAACTTGAACAGCAAACAATGTGGATCTCACTCATCAGAATTGGGATATAAAACTTCAATTGACGCATTGCCAACCAAAAAAAATAATGTGAAATCATTTCACCAATAAACAGCAGACTATCATCAATATGGAAAACGACCACATCCTAGAGAAACAGCCGGTTCTGGATATCTAATCATTAACCAACATGGGGAAAAATGATGTTGTGTTTAGCTGCTGAGAAAAATATTCCTCCGCGTTTGGCAAGAACGCAACCCACTAACTTATCAACCCAAGGTTAAGCTAGTGACCCACAGTGGAGGTGATACAGTATGAATTTGGCTGTCTGTTCATCATCATTGAATGGCAATGACAATCAAAGTAAGTCCATCAAACTACCAACGTTAACCCCACGCGAGTCAACAAATGATGGATTGGTTGAACATCAGTTTGATCAGCCCACTCTGTCGTTGAACATGGTAGCCTGTTGGGTTTTGTAAACCGCATTAAACCAAAAAAACATGATCCCGATGCACCCTCCACTAAACTAACATAGCTATGGAAATCCATTTCCGTAACACATGATCTACAAATGGTGGATGTTCCATTTCTATGTTCGAAAAACTGGACACGATTTCCCAAGGATTCTAGCAATTTCTTGCCCACATTCCAGGGCCGAACATATTCCATGCCAAAATGGCTGGGAAAATTCAGGGAATTGCGAAGACCCCTTTCAGGTGAAATTTGTATTTCATACAGTTTGCCAAGTACTCCTTTTCTTCTGGCACGTACGTTGTCGACTGCACATGTTCTTCCCCAAAGAAGATCCTTACTTTCAACAATTTCTGGAAATGTCATAATTAACAATGTTGAGCTTTCCAAAAATGGATTAATAATGTTCTTATGGGAATTTGTCATCTACACTTTTCAGGATCTCAAAACCCAATTCATAAGCTTTAAGCTTATGTTCTGGCGCGCTTGGCTGGCCTCTCATCAGCAGCGCCATCCCCATCTTTCTTGACATCTTTGTGGCCCCGCAAAGAGCTCTGCACAACAGGATCTGGGAACACAAATCATCGACGATCCTGTTTTCTTCCGTGCAAAATATTTCCACCGATAGAGTACGATGCCACCCCTGGAGTGCGCTAATTTTCTGGAATACGAAAATAAAACAGTATGCGTGGCCCCCTTCAACCTTCCCCATGGATCCAACACCAGTTTTTTCCATCATATACAAGAAAATTATCACATTTCACCCTGCTGAGCTTTTTTTTTTTTTTATTTTTGGTCATTTTTGGCCAAAATGGCCTGGAATGCGATAGTATGTGAAACTACAGACGTCTCACGCGAAACCGCTACCTTGCCCATGTTCCAGAAAACGTGATTCCAGGCGATTTTAGCAAAAAAAAACAGAAAAAAAGAGAAAATCACCGAGTACGAAGATTTTATGGAGCGCGAAGATCTTGCAGAGTGCGTGGATTTTACAGTATGTGTACGTCCCTAGCTGTGGAGTGCGATGCCCTCGCTGGAGTGCGAAGAATTTGTGGAATGCGAAGAATTCCGAGTATGCGTGGCTGGTATAGAGACCACATGGGGAAATTTCGGGGCCAGAACCAAAATTCCAATCCCAAAGCCAGCCCAAACTTCCAGGGGCACACCGTGGGTTCTATTTTTCCGAGTTCACCTTGGGTGAGGTCCCGGGGAAGAAACTTGCTAATTTTTACTCAGCCAACCTTTAAAAACGTTACCTTTGACAACCCTGTCCTGTCCTTCTTCGGTAGACAAATGAGGAAACTTCCTTATCAAAGCAGCCTTCAATTCATTCAACGTCCACAGCTGCTTTGGAACGACATAGGGGATAGAAAGCTGTGGAGGGGCATTCAGTGGATTCGCCGTGGGCCAACTGTTCCCTCCAGATTGAGCTGAAATGCCTATCAAAGTAACATACCAAAACCCAGGTCTGGAGTACGATGAAAACATGGTATGCGAAGATTTTCTGAATATGGGAATGTTGTGCCTCTAGAAGGATGTGAACCAAACTGGATCCGTAAAAAGAACTGCGTTTACTCACGATGCCATGGATCCGTTTCTCTGAAAATAAGGCGCCCCATGGCGCACCAAACATCTAATGGTTCATTTCCCCGTAAAATGGCACACCCATTTTCAGTTTCAACCATCAGGCTAGAGACATATCATGACACATCTACCAGAAAACCACAAGTTATTGTTTATGCAGTTTCATGGCCATCTCAGTTCCCCTTCATTTTTTCTGGTAAGTAAATACATGGATTCAAAATATCTTGCGATAGACTCCAACCGGACTCCAACCTCTCTCTCCATCTCTCTCTCTCTCTATATATATATAAGTGTAGAAACTATGTACCTCATATTTCGGGGTTTCCAACTTTTCTATTTTAGGCTTACTATATGACGCTATATGACTTACAAAGTCCTGTACAAAAGTGCAATAAAGTGCTCATCCATTTAGTTCCCGTTCCTGTAATCAATAGAGATTTCGTTCGGCTGGGAAATTCCATTGAAATACAGACTTATAGCTGGCAAAATCATCGAACTACATGGTAAGCGGCTCACAGAACGCCGCCTGTTTTTCCAACCGGGGCGAGTTCATGTTGTCTGTGTTTTCTCAAGGGTTTGTGCTTTGTTCCCTTTTTTAACTCTCTGAAATCCTGCGACAAACTGCTTCATTTTTTTCAATTTCTTCCTGTAAGACTGTGTTCTTTTGGTTACCATATTCAATAATCAGGAGCGTGTTAGACGTTACTTGAAGAAGTGCAGAGCGTAGCATCAAGAGCGTATCAGAAGTTACAGTGCAGAGCTTAGTATCAAGAGCGTGTTAGAAGTTACTTAAAAAAGTACAGAGCGTAGCATCAAGAGCGTGTTAGAAGTTACTTGAAGAAGAGCAGAGTGTAGCATCAAGAGCGTGTTAGAAGTTATTTGAAGAAGTGCAGAGCGTAACATCAAGAGCGTGTTCGACGCAGTCAGTGTGAACATGACGTTATTACCCACCCCACCCCACCGTACCGACACGTTACGGACAAAGAGAAGAGCGTGGCATCGAGAGGGTGTTAGACTCAGTGTGAACATGACGTTGTTACCCACCCTATGCCCCACCCCACCCCACCCTGCCGACACAGAAACGAACGCCGCCGGCAAACTACATGGTGGCTTTTCACCTGAGGCTAGCTATTGAACATGAGAAATTGACCAACTTTTAGATAAATTACTTGTTTAAAATGATGGAACATATGAAGTTCAATAGCTATGTTGAATTACAAGTATACCGTAAAAATAATACGGACATATACGGACCATCCGCTTATTATCAGGGGTTTACTATTATAGTTTACCACATGATATTCTTTGGAAAATATGACAGGTCAATGTGAAATGATTCATATAGGATTTGTCCTTGTTAGATTGCCGATTACGGCTGTGGTACCCCTTTTTGAAGGTCGAGCATCTCACCGTCCCGCCCTTGTGCACCCAGCAACTGTCTCAACATGGCACACTTTGGATGAGATTGGAACTGCACGAGGTACACGCAGAAAGGCGCACTTGAGCTCGGAAGTCGCTGAAGGACGCGCGATTCACGAGCCAGAAACGTGCCAGGTTTTTTGACAAAAAACAAACCATGCCCACATCAGCGGTGTAGTGTTGTTTGTTTATCCAGACCGTGCTGTGGATTTTTATTTGAATAATATATATATATATATGTATGGATTGGCAAGTTATAATAATTCACTAACCTGAAACTTGCGGCCATTTTGGGGTGATTCCCCTTATTAACCATGATTCCAGGGTTCGGGAGAACAGTGAGGCCATTATAATTTGCCCAAATATGTATATATATATAAATATATACAGTATATATATGTATATATATATATGAATATACTATTTAAATTATCCATTATAGTAGGATTTTCCATTATAAACGATCCATTTGGGGATACCCCCATTCCAGGAAACCCCCATTTATTTTTTTATCCTTGTTTTTTATTGGCAGCCAAGCCCCAGCCACTGAGATCGAATCAAGCCTTACCGGCTTACCCGGCAAGCTAATCAAACATTGCTGAAAAATCACTTACAAATTGAGGTTGATCATAAATTATGGCTAATGGAAGTGGATGTAAATGAGCTTTTAATTTCGCCGATGCATTATTATAATTTGAGGTGTAAATTGGAAAATATTGGAATAAAATGAAATAAACTATAAAATCTATATTTATCAATAAATTTTGCTAAATTGCCATGTCTGAGCACCGGTATAAACACTGTTACAACTAGGCTGGGCACAATGTCCAGATCACCACACCTTCGATCTCTTGCTGATCTTCACGGCCGCCTTACGCTCGTGGGACCGGAGCGTGGCCGAATACACGGTGCCTTGGGCGGGCGCCGCGTCGAAGGATGAGTTGACAACGGGAACAACAAGGGATTTTAGGTGTCAAAATGTGGATTTCACTTGTGATTTCACAATGAATATGTTTTTTTAGATTTTACTGAGAAAAATGCACGGGAGGAATGAGAGTACTTTATCCATCAACATGGGCGAACATATTGTTTAACTGGAACCATTCATTTTTGGGATTAATATGTTTCAATTTTGACTCATACCGAATGGAGACTTCAGCACGAAAAGCTGAGGTCATCTACCTGAAAAAACAACAACTCCAAGCGCCTGTTACGTTTTTCTAGGTGGTCATCACTTTAGTTTCTTTTCATATGTATATATATATATAGGTTCGTCCAATTGGGGACCATTGTTTTCACTTGAACAACATGACACCAACAGGACACCTTGGATGATCATATGTGAGTCCCCTCATGTTAGTAGATTCCCTTTCTTAGATATCCTGCCCCAAGAACGTGTTGGTTAGCATACACCCATATATCAAATCGGATTCAAATACTAGAGTAGCCATGCAGATTGTTTCCCAAGTTTCAGGAACCAAATTTCTTTTTAACCACCATACCATCTTTTCGGTAATCAAATGTGGCAATGGAAACAACATGGAAAATATCCCTGAACTAATTGGAGGTTTAGTTCGCTGCGAAAAATATCCGGACATCTCTTGCTGGTGGATTCAACTGATTCAACTCCGCTCCTCTCAGCCCAAGGTTCCAAAAGAGCCCCGGCCAATGGTCTCCTTAAGGTCCGGCCATCTGGCCAAACCCTGGTGATCCAACCAATCTATGGCATAGATTCGACCTGGTATTAGCCCCTAAATTATGGGATACAACGACAAGAGTGGGGCTGATTTAAGGAAATATTTACAGTTGGAAACCAAAGATCTGACTCCAAGTTTTTGTGTTTTGTGTTTCTCGATGCTTGAAAACATGAAGATCTAATGAGGGGAACAGAAGTGACGCAACCAACAATAACCAACATACAATGGTAGGATCCAAATATAAACAATGCGATCCAATCGCCAAGAAATGGATGACACAAGAAACTTACGATAAATGGGATACTTGAAGCGGATCAGAACGGGGAACAATCAAGTGGTTCAACCAACAGTGGCATTTTCCCTTACACATACCGAAATGTATTGACCTAGCTGACTAACATTCACTAACTCCAACTCACATGGAACATAAAATGGATGTGGGTCAAAATGGAAGACCTAGGGGACCACAGATGTTAGTCTAGCTTGGTATTAACCATCCATAATTTTGGGGTACCTAATTTTGACCCATAGCCAAATGATCTTGATCAATTCAGGTTCAACAATAAGTGTTGGGATGTTTATGGTGCCGGGCATCTGGGAGGCTCGCGACTGTTGTCATTTTTTGCATCATACGATCAACATAACATTGGGTGGGGGGGTGGGGGGTGGGGTGGGGTGAGGTGGGGTGGGATAATAACGTCATTTGCACGTCCACACATACGTGATGCAACATTACTGTACGCTCTCTTGCACTTCATTCATATCTGACATACGTCATGCTACGCTGCTGTAGGTTCTCTTGCACTTGCACACACACACGTCATGCTATGTATATAGGTTCGCTTGCGCTCCCACACATACGTCATGCTACGCTGTAGGTTCTCTACGTTCTCTTGACGATGATGATGATGATGATGATGATGATGTTGATGATGATGATGTTGATGATGATGATGATATTGCTTTTGCAACTAAAGTTTCACTTTTGAGCCATTGCAATTCTCCATATAAAATGTTTGAAACGTGACGACAGTCGCGAGCCTTTTAGATGCCCGGCACCATGTTTATGCCTATGCACAACGGGGCCAGGGGCAACATCAAGCAACACGCATGTAGATGTATAGCCATCAACCACACAATCGCCACCCAATACTTATTCAGCGGGTGTCCCGGCCAAAAAAAGGTTAAACCTTTTTTGTTGGGTTCACACGAGAATTTGGGGCATAGAAAAGGGGGCAGTTTCGCGCGCGAACCCAACGACAAAAAATAATAAAGTGTAGCCACTCGCTGAGTTAGAATCGGGTCTCCAAAATAAAGCTCCTCCCAAATTAACCAATGGGAAACAAAACAAAGTCACCTTCGGCAAATACAAGTACTCCCTTGTGGGTCATAATTCCAGCTAGTGGCAGCTAGCAATCCTGTCAGCTAATCCAGTCAATCCACTCAGATCTTGTTTTGCGGCATATATAGAATGCTATGAATTGCGGGTGAACCTGACGGTATATGAGCAAATCCAAAATTAATATTTACGGTTAGTTCAATTCTTGAATATCCTGCTTATATCCCATCAAACCATGACATTCAAATAGGATCGCAGTATGTCTGAATGATTTTTTACATCTCACCAAACTGAAAAAAAAGGCTGTGGTGGATCAAATTCCCTTGTTAACCACCATTAAGGTCGTTACAACTTCCATCAACTTCCCCATATTGTATATGCCCATGATATCGCCCTTGATGTTCCCTTGGTCACCCAGGTGGACGGATCCAAGACGCTCCAATTTCCACCACCTCCTTGACATTCTCATCACTGGTGACCTGTGGTCGGTGCCCATCGTTGCTAGTTTCAGTGGGAATTCACATGCATGATGTATATGTATATGTAAATACGTATATTTGCAAATATGTGTGGGTATACATATATATAAATATATATACATATAGATATAGATATAGATATAGAATAATAATATATATATATGTTCATTACGGTAATCTATTCATCAATTTATCCATCTATGCATCCATCTGTATTAAAACCCAAGAAGAAGGATAGTCAGCATCTAAACACTTTCGAGCTGGCATCACTTTTGTCATTCGATCCATCAATTTCAAAGCTTGGCAAATGGGCCATACCTCTATACCCTCGAGTAAGCTATATAACATACCTATGGGAGATTGTCTATTTATATATAGATGATTTACCTATTAAAAGTGGCAATTGTCCATAGTTATTATGTTAAATTACTGAAAGGTAAGTAATTAATTCAATTGAGCTTGTTCTTCTTTCTCATTGTGAATCGATCCTTCCTGAAAACTGGCATCATATGGCATCATTATTGGATATTATTGGACGCAAAACACTATGCTGTACAGGAAACGACATACGCTGATGGATTTCAATCATGGCAGCCCAGCCGGAACGGATTACTTTATTGTCTTTGGGTGAGCATCGGGAAATCAATCCCTTCTTCCTTTGTCACCATATCAGCAACTACCATTTCAAATAAGTGCGAAGCGCTGTCAAAAATGAGACATCAGAAAGTCTATCGTCTCCCCGGTTCCCCCGATGTCGAGAACATGATTCTATTGAGTTTTTCTACCTACAACCCCGAATACATTCATCCCGATATATGCCTAAACCATCCTAAACCCGCATGTCTGCGGGTCAGAAGTACTGTTTTTTTTGCTGATCAACTGCCCATTTTCCCTATTTGCTCTAAAGCATCAATAATTAGAAATCATGGATATATCAAAACCTAGCGATTTATCTGTCTACTTGTATGTTTATCTATGTATCTATGTATCTATGTGTTTATCTATGTATCTATGTATCTATGTATCTATGTATCTATGTATATTTCTCAATCTCTCTCTCTCTGCACCAATATATTTGAATATCTATGCCTATGAGGCTGGGCTGCCAGTATCTTTGTATAACACATGTATGCAAAGCAATGTTATAGGTCTGTATATATATATATATATGTATATATATATTTATGCATTTTTCCCGAGAGCGTCTGAGCGCAGGGTTCTTCCAATAGTGGGGGTCTGTATCTCATCTTCTCATCTTCACACCTTCTCATCTTCACATCTTCTCTCACACCTTCTCATCTTCACATCTTCTCTCACACCTTCTCATCTTCACATCTTCTCTCACACCTTCTCATCTTCACATCTTCTCTCACACCCTTCTCATCTTCACATCTTCTCTCACACCTTCTCATCTTCACATCTTCTCTCACACCTTCTCATCTTCACACCTTCTCATCTTCACATCTTCTCTCACACCTTCTCATCTTCACATCTTCTCTCACACCTTCTCATCTTCACATCTTCTCTCACACCCTTCTCATCTTCACACCTTCTCTCACACCTTCTCATCTTCACATCTTCTCTCACACCTTCTCATCTTCACATCTTCTCTCACACCCTTCTCATCTTCACACCTTCTCTCACACCTTCTCATCTTCACATCTTCTCTCTCTCTCATTCTCTCTCCTTTCTCTCTCTCCTTTCTCTCTCCTTTTTCTCTCTCTCGCCTTCTTTATCTTTCTCTCTTTAGGCCGAGGGTGGTACCAGCGGTGAGTCACGAAACGTCAACCCTTTCGCACGAAATGAGGGTCGATCGTCAAAAACTGAGGAAAAATTGCGATTTTACTTGTCCCGGAGCAACCCTTTCGCACGAAATGAGGGTCGATCGTCAAAAACTGAGGAAAAATTGCGATTTTACTTGTGCTAAACCAACCCTTTCGCACGAAATGAGGGTCGATCGTCAAAACCTGAGGAAAAATTGCGATTTTACTTGTCCCGGAGCAACCCTTTCGCACGAAATGAGGGTCGATCGTCAAAAACTGAGGAAAAATTGCGATTTTACTTGTGTGTAAAAGCGTCTGTGTGTAAAAGCGTCTGTGTGTAAAAGCGTCTGTGTGTAAAAGCGTCTGTGTGTAAAAGTGTTTGTGTGTAAAAGTGTTTGTGTGTAAAAGCGTCTGTGTGTAAAAGCGTCTGTGTGTCAAAGCGTCTGTGTGTAAAAGCGTCTGTGTGTAAAAGCGTCTGTGTGTAAAAGACTGTGTGCAAAAGCGTCTGTGTGTAAAAGCGTCTGTGTGTCAAAGCGTCTGTGTGTAAAAGCGTCTGTGTGTAAAAGTGTTTGTGTGTAAAAGTGCTTGTGTGTAAAAGCGTCTGTGTGTAAAAGCGTCTGTGTGTAAAAGCGCCTGTGTGTAAAAGTCTCTGTGTGCAAAAGCATCTGTGTGTAAAAGCGTCTGTGTGTAAAAGAGTCTGTATGTAAAAGGGTCTGTGTGTAAAGCGTCTGTGTGTAAAAGGGTCTGTGTGTAAAGCGTCTGTGTGTAAAAGTGTTTGTGTGTAAAAGCTTCTGCGTGTAAAAGCTTCTGAGTGTAAAAGCCTCTGTGTGTAAAAGCGTCTGTGTGTAAAAGCGTCTGTGTGTAAAAGCGTCTGTGTGTAAAAGCGTCTGTGTGTAAAAGCTTCTGTGTGTAAAAGCCCCTGTGTGTAGAAAGCGTCTGTGTGTAAAAGCGTCTGTGTGTAAAAGCGTCTGTGTGTAAAAGCGTCTGTGTGTAAAAGCGCCTGCGTGTAAAAAGCGTCTGTGTGTAAAAGCGTCTGTGTGTAAAAGGGTCTGTGTGTAAAAGCGTCTGTGTGTAAAAGCTTCTGTGTGTAAAAGCGCCTGCGTGTAAAAAGCGTCTGTGTGTAACAGCGTCTGTGTGTAACAGCGTCTGTGTGTAAAAGGGTCTGTGTGTAAAAGCGTCTGCGTGTAAAAGCTTCTGTGTGTAAAAGCGTCTGTGTGTAAAAGCGTCTGTGTGTAAAAGCGTCTGTGTGTAAAAGCGTCTGTGTGTAAAAGCGTCTGTGTGTAAAAGGCTCTGTGTGTAAAAGCGTCTGTGTGTGTAAAAGTCTCTGTGTGTAAAAGCGTCTGTGTGTAAAAGCCTCTGTGTGTAAAAGCGTCTGTGTGTCCAAGCGTCTGTGTGTAAAAGCGTTTGTGTGTAAAAGTGTCTGTGTAAAAAAGCCTCTGTGTGTAAAAGCGTCTGTGTGTAAAAGCGTCTGTGTGTAAAAGGCTCTGTGTGTAAAAGCGTCTGTGTGTAAAAGCGTCTGTGTGTAAAAGAGCCTATGTGTAAAAAGCGTTTGTGTGTAAAAGCGTCTGTGTGTAAAAGCGTCTGTGTGTAAAAGCGTCTGTGTGTAAAAGTGTTTGTGTGTAAAAGTGTTTGTGTATAAAAGCGTCTGTGTGTAAAAGCGTCTGTGTGTAAAAGTGTTTGTGTAAAAGTGTTTGTGTGCAAAATCGTCTGTGTGTAAAAGCGTCTGTGTGTAAAAGTCTCTGTGTGTAAAAGTCTCTGTGTGTAAAAGTCTCTGTGTGCAAAAGCGTCTGTGTGTAAAAGCGTTTGTGTGTGTAAAAGGCTCTGTGTGTAAAAGCGTCTGTGTGTAAAAGTGTCTGTGTGTAAAAGAAAGAGCCTATGTGTAACAAGCGTCTGTGTGTAAAAGCGTCTGTGTGTAAAAGCGTCTGTGTGTAAAAGCTTCTGTGTAAAAGCTTCTGTGTGTAAAAGCGTCTGTGTGTGTAAAAGTCTCTGTGTGTAAAAGTGTTTGTGTGTAAAAGTGTTTGTGTGCAAAATCGTCTGTGTGTAAAAGCGTCTGTGTGTAAAAGTCTCTGTGTGCAGAAGTCTCTGTGTGTAAAAGTCTCTGTGTGCAAAAGCGTCTGTCTGTAAAAAGTTCTGTTTATGAAAAACTTTACAAAAATACGATGCAAACTATTGTCTTGTACTAGTCATATATTGTCTTGATACTACTCTTCTCGTCTGCCTATAATACATCTTTAATATAGTGTCTCCATACTAACAACAGAAGACTCTGCTCCTCTACGCTCTCGGGCCATCAGTCGTCTAGTTTCAGTATGCTATATAATATAATATAATTATATATATATACAAGAATATAAAGGCCTACCTTATCAACCATTCACCTAAACCCTTCGGCATCCATTCGCCCCGTCGCCTGCAGTAGGCCTTGGCTCGGCCCCGCCATGGCGGTTAACACAATGGCCACCACCATAGCGCCCGCGTCGCACAAGTCGCCTATAGAAATTAGGGACCGGGGACCCCAGTAGGATCTGGGATTTGATGGGATTTTGTTTCGGGTTTTATGGGAGTTACCCTAGGATAAACATACAGAAAGATGTGGAAAACCCATGGTTTCCTTGGGAAAAGAGTCTTGAAATACTGGATTTTGAAGAGAAAATACATCGAACTGATCATTTTTGTAATAGAAAAACATATAAAATAGTCACGTGCTGTGTGTATATGTGAAGTGAATGCAATCAATATTCATGACTAACCTAGCCATTTTTAACTCACATGGTGCACCCAAACGATGAGCTTGTTGGTTTATTAATTCAACAAACTCCTACGAACCATAGTAAACAGTCCTCCATAAACATCCATGAACCTAGTTATCAACCAACTTAGCTATCGTTTGGGGATGTAAGAATGTTATATAAATAGTAATCCTGGAGTAGATATAGACTGAAATAAAACAACAACTGTTCAACACCATCATCATAAAGAAGGGAAAACACACGAAAATCCCAAATTCCATCTACGTCAGGATGATAGCATACATGCATATATGACAAACACATCGATTGAAGCCATGGGCCATGGATACTCATGGAAAGGTTTTTGGGTTTCAACGAGGAGGCTAAAAGAAACTGAATCACAAACACGAGCAGCACCTCCCCCAAAGACGAATACATGAACTTGAGTGACTTGAGGGATTTTTTTGAATTCACACTGTAAGTTTAACATGGAACTGAACAAGGATCATATTCAGTAGGAAAACGATCTTGCTGCAATGGATTGATTTTGCAAGAGCCTCCTTTTGCTCTAAACTGTCTCTGGACCAATGACAAGAATGGAAGGTTGATGGCACGCTAGCCTCCATCGAACCTGGCAATGGAAAACTGGTTTTCTTCGTCTAGGAATCCTAGGAACATCCAGTTGAACCGGTTGGTACGGTGCAAATCAAAACCCTTTATTGGTGCCATGCTACCAGCTTGAACTGGTGGAAATGAAAGCACTTGTTTGAAGACATGACATCTTGTGACTTGGCTAAATTGGCTTATCAGCACATAATAATGCATTTGCAATTTAATTGTGATGGGTTCATGGTAAATAGTTGATTGGTCCATGTTCAACCTCTAGGACTCTAGGATTTAAATTTTCAGTTGTTATTCTTTTTCAAGGTTTACCCTCCAGTTATCTAACATAGCTATGGAAACTGACCCGTTTATATGACAAACAAAATGACTTGCCTATTAAAAATTGTGAATTTCCATGGCTATGTTATAAATCATTAGAAGGTCAGATTTATTTCCCAACCATGGAGCTAGCAAATAGAACTGGATGGGTCGTTTTCAATAGCCAACTGTTAGTTTCTTGGAGGGTATGGGTATGGCCCATCAAATCTATTAAAATCCCACACAACCCCCATACAAATCACCATAAAATCCCATGGAAATCCCCTTAATTCCCATAATGGCAGAGGGTACACTAGAGTGAACATGTACAGTTCGATAGTAGATCACATGTTCCTAGGAAAACCATGGAGAAACCCATGAAATTATATAGATCATGCTTGCTCCTTGGGTAATTATATGGTTATCATGGTATACCCTATGAATACGTCTATCACATGGTTTGTTCATTTAACCATTAGTTTTTACCATATAGTTATAAGTTACAACCATATGATAAATTTACCATGGGTAAAAGCCACATGTAAACGTTGACCCTAGGGAGGTCAATGGTTATTTTAAGCATCACCGTAACGCCTCGGGCCCCAACATTCACCCAGAAAGCCGCCGTAGCAGGGCGTCGACTTCCTAGGGATGGTTCAGTCCAAGTTCGTGGGGATAGAGTCATGAAGATAAAACACACAGTGGATGGTATAAACCATCTTGAAAAATATTAGTTTTCAAAAACTCCAGAAGCAGTGGGCACTGGAAGGGCGACTGAGCTACTATAGCTAGTATAGATTAGTTACTATACTGGTTGGTGGTTTTAACCATTCCAGTTATGAACAGTGGCAATTGATAGTGGCAATTTTTAGGTAAACCACCAGTTATGAACTGATTGGTGGTTTTAACCATCTTGAAAAATATGAAAGTCAATTGGGATTATTATTCCCAATATATGGAAAAATAAAATTCATGTTCCAAACCACCAACCAGTATATCATGGGGATATGTTTTGGTGATATGGGATATGACTCAATGATATTATATATATGTGTGTGTGCATGTATGTTGTACAGTAAGCATACCTACATGATTTGAGTATGAAAAATCAACCAACATGGCGGACTTGACGGGAAAAAGTGTGATAAACTACTGACTTGAGGGACCGTGTTTTCAAACATACCCATGATGTGTTCGACAACCTAGGAGCTGTAAATTAAACTTGGTTTACAATTGATTTTGCGATATTAGAAGAGGCATGGCATCATCAACAGGGATCGGGATGGGGAGTAAAAATAGAAGTCCTGCAGCTACTCCTTGGCTTATAAAGGTTCCAAGTTCTAGTTATCAATAGTGCTAAAATGTGGTGAATTCACAACAATTCAGAGGCGACCATTGTGCTTTCTGGGCTGACTTTCTCGTTGGTGTTCCCTGGTCTAATCTTGAGGTCTTGTGGGGTTCCAACCATTTGGAAACTGACCTTAGTTATTCAAACCACTTCCAGGGGAAAAAGAAGACTTCTGGCTGCTCAAAAGGCGTAACTCCCTATAAATCCCGAGTTTCCATGTTCCAAGCATCTCTCCGCAAACACATTTCTAACCTATAGTTGCTAATATTCCCTAGCACTTCGATGCCTGGTTGAGGGATAAGAAGGAATACCTCTCAAACGACACCTCTCCATCATATTCAAGAAACACTGAACGTCATTTGTATCCAACTGCCAACCCTGTTGATGTGAACGCATTCACCCACCAGTCATCGCGATGAACACCAAGTGACATGCTGGCAGTTGCACGTGCACCCTCTTGGGCTGCTGTGGCAATGGCATCCCAGGGCAAGCTGATCTCCTGACGGGCGCGTCATGCCAAATAGATGAAGAAGGTTAGACGTACATGTGATGTAAAAACTGAATGCATGTCTACGTATGTACGTGTATATATATATATATGTGCATATATATATATATATGTATATGTGTGTGTGCGTGTGCGTGCGTGTCTATGTATACCATATGTATCAATATTGCTAAGGGCATGCAGATAAGTATGCAATCTACATACACAAAAAAACATGCATATATGTATGTATATATATATATATACATATATACACACGTCATGATAAACATATGTATACATATGCATAGATTGCATAGATTGGATACATATACATATAGATATGTCACTGTGATAATGCGTATAATATAAATATATACACACACACCAATAATGTACAATCAATTACATTTAATTATATACACATGTGCGTCTCCATGTGCGTCTCCAGTCTCCTCGCCAAAATCCTCATCTTCTTCCTGGAAAATCCCCCCGTGAATGGAGGCTTTGATGGGAACATCATTCCTAAATGGATCTATAAATGGAGGATTTTCCAGCCGGCCATGATGACAAGGGATGGTAAAATTGGTAGGAAATATGACCATCAACAGTAACAAACCTGGTGTGTAACCCATGTACTACGCATAAAACCTGGGTTGATGTGGTTGTCAAGCAGGGGATGCACGCGGACAATAATGAAGTTCAATGAAATCCACCACCAGAATGAAACGCTGACTTTTCACCTCCAGAAACACATGATTGTTTGTTTCAATGGATTGGTTTAAGGGAAAATCTACAGGAAACCATCGATTTTCCCATTAAATATGGGGCTTTCTTGTAAATTTTCCTTTAAACCAATCCATTGTTTGTTCTGCCAATATTCCCATTTACACTCAGGGATCCCAGTAGTCTAAGCTGGCAATGGAAAACTGCCGCAGTGAGAAGTGTCCGATTGCCAGGTTTCTGTGGCAGTTTTCACTGGCTTAAAAAACCGTGGCGTAACCGTGGCGTATCCTCTGGTAATTTAACATAGCTATTGAAAATGGTGATTTATAGTGGATTTTCCCATTACCCTCTGGTAAACTAACATAGCTATGGAAAATCACCATTTTTACTATATATGTAAATCAACTATAAATAGCCATTTTCAATAGCTATGTTAGTTTACCAGAGGGTACATATGGTGATTTTCCATAGTCATGTTAGTTTACCGGAGGGTATCGGTCCCCAACCTTTGGAGATTCAAATCGAAGTCACAGGGCTGTTGGATCGCCAGAGGGTCAAGCATGGTCAACATGTTACCCTCTGAAAAATATGAGTTCGTCAGTTGGGATTAGTGTTCCCAATATATGGAAAAATGATGAAACATGTTCCAAACCACCAGCCAGTTTTGAGTTTTTTTTTGCAACCCCCATATAAAATATGAAGCGAATCAATTGGGAACATCCTCAGTGCAAGTGGAAACCACAGGTTTTTCATGTGTTCATCCCAAATCGGGTTTGACACTGACGCCACAGCAACAACTATTTTCAAAACCATGGCGCCGCTTCGCTTCCAGTGCTGCTCTGACGACCTTACCCAGCTGATGACCCGAAGAAACGTGAACATTTGCTCCTTGTTTCCGTTTTCAAAAACTCAGAAGCAGTGGGCAGTGGAAGGGCGACTGAGCTACTCTATAGATTAGTTATTATAGATTGATATTCCCATGCATCCACATCAAATGCTTGGTTTAATCAGTTTCATCTCCTTTTTGTTGGTTGAATCCATCTGTTCTTTGCCGGAATTTTCCCTACTACCTCCCTGCCAAGTGGCCCCAAGCCATCAGAAGGTGGCTCAGCTCTAAGCCGTCTTCATCATCCGCCACAACCGAGGGATTTTCGCCTGTACGGTACCCAAAAAAAAGTCCTAGAGCCTGTAGCCTTAAGTACTATTGAAAAGCTATCCGTTGGATGATCAACGAACCACATGTATATAATTTATATACTGTAAAAAATATACACAAATAGACATGTATCATATATATATATATATATTTTTATATATATATTCAGGTGTATACAAATAGTTACAAATATTGTTTGTCACTAATTAGCCTTTGGGAATTTAAGAGTTTGCTATGGAAACAATACTAGTAACTATACACGTTTCAATAGCACTTGCTATATGATGTGGAGCCGTTAGCTTTTGGTTCCCCTCGCAGGGCATCAGAATGCTCACAGAGATTTTGTGATCCTTGGAGTAACGAGATGTTCAATGGATTGGTTTAAGGGAAAATCTACAGGAAACCATCGATTTTCCCATTAAATATGGGGCTTTCCTGTAAATTTTCCCTTAAACCAATCCATTGAGATGTGAAAACACGCATGGTGCAGCCCAAAGGAACATATGATCTAAACTTTCATGATGAGTTTCTCCACATCCATGTCAACGTCGAGGGTACCCTCTGGCAAAAAAAATGCTGTGCTAGGAGCTGCTAGGATATATCACCATTTCTAAAGAAACATCATCCAACTGAAGCAATGTTCCAAAGCACAGTGATAAATTACCAGAGAGTAAGCAAAAAAAAAGTCACCTGTAATTCTTGATGTTTATCATTGAAAATTCAGGTACCCTCTGGTAACCAAACGTGGCACTTGAAAATCCACCTATAAATGCAGGTTTTTGGGGAAACACATGGAAAACCAACAATATACATGGGATATTCCCCATTATCGTTGATGATCCAAAGTGTTCTTCCTATCTCTGCAGTTTTTCCCTTTCTTCAAGCGCCTTCATCCGCTGAAACCTCTTTCTGGATGCTTTTCCCAACCACCCGCAGGGCCGGTAGTAAGGCATCAAGGAAGGTTCCTAGGGGCCGGTGAAAGGGTTTGTGTTTTGGTTTTCTAGCTCATTAGATGTTAATGGTTTCCTAAAATAGGGTACCCCAAATCATCCAAAATCTGACCATTTTAAAGTATTGAAACTACCCCCCATTCTAGGAAACCACCTATGCACTTGGATGTGCATCCTAGTTAGGAGAAGGGAAACACTGAAAGCATCAAAGAAATAAGAACTATGCCACTTCCATGTGGGCTATCCCCAGCATACTGGGATTGCGCATCCAACCAAACATCATCTGCCAATTTATGTTGGTGATATCGCAATGGTGATATCCCAGCTGTGACCTGGCGCCCTTGTGACCATGGTGACGTTCCAAAGTTCCATGGGAGCTTCATCCCATTTAAAGTGACTGGTCAAAAAAACTCCATGGTTGGTGGTGCCAGGTCCGCCAGGTCAGAGCTGGAAAAACTCCAGGAACTGGGGAGAAGCTAACATTCTGAACACCACTAATTGAGGGCACCACTGGACTACTTGGGATGACTGAAGCATCCAGCTTGGTAGTAAGAGGATCTTCCAGCAGTATGATCAATGCACACTGATTATTCCGATTGACGTCTGAATTTTCGGAAATCCTCAAGTGACAGCCCCACACATTTGTTTCTGGATATGTTTTCTCACTTTGCTATGCAACTATCCAGCCTCCCAGATTGCTATTGCAGTGAAATTGCTCTGAGTAGTTGACTACCCCTGCATAGGAAACACAACACATACACACACATATATATATATATGCTTATTATGCATATATAAAATACATAAATACATAAATTTAAAACAAAGAACACACACACACATATATATATATATATAATTTGTATATTAATATATGGTACATTAATATGTGAAGCATGATCAGGCCATGTCGGACCCACATATCGAAACAACTGGCTGGCGAGTTCCAAAGTGGACCAGGGGTCCTGGTCCAATCCTTTTGGGTTGGTCAACCACTGTGAGGTTCCCAAGAATCTGCCATTGGTGCTTAATGAAATTCACATTTGGAAGTCAGGAATAAGTCAGGTGGCTCTGGTCTTGAAATAGGTACCCATCAATATTTCCCCAAACCCAAGTGTGTGCGGATAGTGCAGCGAAAAACAATTGGCTCCCAGTTAGGTCAACCATAGTCCTGATAGTTTTGAAATACTGTACCCTCTGGTAATTTAACATAGGGAACTGGAAAATCACCATTTTATAGCTGGGAAAACTCACTATTTCTATGGTCATTTTCAATAGCTATTTTGACATAACCAGAGGGTACCCCTACATCCATCCAGTACCAGTCGATCCCCCCCATGGCTACAAGGCCGGCCCAAGGCGCTTTGCCCTTCGCAACTTTCCGCCACGGCTTCGACCTTGGGGCCACATGCCGGGTGCCTGGATGACTTGTTTGTTTTCGAGGGAACCCCGTGGTGGTACCCCAAAATGGATGGTTTATAATGAAACGGATATGTTATTAAAATAAATAATAGATATATCAAAATGGATGATTTATAATTTATATATATATATATTTATTTATAATTTATAATGAACCATCTTATTAAAATGTATAGGGGCACTCCCATTTAAGAAACCTCCATATATCAACACTCGGATGGGGCAACAAAATCCAGAAACATGTAGCTATATAGGTACAGTAAGTACTCCATACCATGAATGGAACATATACCTGGTTGGCAGTTTGAATCCCGCCAAAATCAAACATATCATATGGATGTCTTGAGTGTGGCAATGGGAAACCCCATGGGTTGGAGAAACCACAGCGTGCCCCAATCTTCAAGGTATCAGTTTCAATGACAAGAAAACTTTCAGCTTTAAAAAAAACAACGCGCAATCAAGCACGGCTGGAAAATCACCCGGCCTAGTTCGATGATTTTCCCATTTAGATGCCAGGTTTGATCAAAACAGGTTAACAAATCATTCTGAGACAAAGCCAAAAAAAACACGTTGTTGGTTTAATATTCATGTATCTCATTATGTCCCCATCATATCACCGATGAATTCCATGAATAAGCTTAGAGCTCCAATATTGTATATTGGATAGATAAGTTGGATAGTAAAATATGTACAATCCCCAAACTAATCATCAAGCTTCCCAGGGGTGGAAAACCGAACGGGGGCACCCCAGGCTCCGCCAAGACACTTCTTGCTCTCCTGCGCAAAGGGCCGCATGAACATCTGCTGCTCTCCAAGGGAGATGGAAAGCACGTTTTCGGCTCCTGAACGTGCTGGGTACAAATTTCCGCTGGGAGGGGCATAGAACTGCTTATCCCCTGGTAATCAAAGATGGTGGACACTCTCCTACTACAATTAGGTATTTTAATAAAATTTTAATGGGACATTTTGCTGTAGATGGATGATTTTCCTTTGCCATGTCAGATTACTGGAGGCTAAAAAACCAGGGCTACAGGTTCGAACCTCAATGAACACACTGATAGCATTTTTCATCTCTGGTGGCTCCTGTGGAGTGACATGTTTAAAAAAATGTTTGAATGATTGCACAATTGACTTCCGGAACTCTGAAGCACAATATGTGATTTTTAAACATTGGTTCCCCTTTTCTCCTCTGATAGCTGTATGGCTTGGCTGCAGTATTTCCGTTGGACACACAACAAATGATAACAAATGCTACTGAGCAATAACAACTTTTACCTCCGTTCGCACGAATAAGACACCCTAAAGGACGCTTTGCGGAGCCGCAAACAGTCGGAAAAAAATGCATCCAAGGTTCTTCTTTTGACACTTCAGATCGAGTTTCTTCCTGGGATTGAGGCGCTAGGGTGGACCTTGACTGATCTATACAAGTCACGTTGGAGATGCCATCCCTTCCCCTAGTCACGGTGATTTTTCCTGCATCCCTACATGATTTTTTCCCAGGGTTTGGGGGTTGGTTTTGACCTTGTATGTTCACCCATTTCATTTTTTTTGCGAAGTTGTTTCCCAATTCTATCATGTTTTCCCACCAATATCTGATTGTTTGAAAGTCTTACATGTTTTCCCATGATTTTCACATTTTGTTCCGCGGTATTATCATTTTGTAAAGGCTTAACCCCAACTTGTTGCAATTGTCCTCAGTTGCAGGAATTTATTTGTTGGAGGACTGAATGAACCACAAGTCTTTCCATCTTCAACCTTTTCGGAAAACCCCAGTTTTTACACCCCCCAATGCCTATATGTTTTGAGCGTTCAATACCCATTTGTCCCAAATTTCACAATGTGTTTTCGATCTTTACCAAATTTCACCAAGTTTTCCCCCTATTAAATCCACATCTTCACCTTGATCACCAACGCACTTCCACCCGCCGCGCAGGGCCCAGCGTCTGGAGACGCTCCACGCCTTTCTGTGTGAGGTGCCGTGCGGCGCGGCTGAAGAAGACCGAGAGGAGGGCCTTGCTTGCTGGGAGATGACTGGGGGTGCATGGGCCAACCGAACATGGCATGTGTTGAGATGTTAATGATGCTGGAAGTGGATTTATGACGATATATGACGATTTATGATGATGATGATGATGATGATGGTGTATGATGATGCATGATGATTTTTGATTAATCGTCATTATCACTCATGATTGTTTCTGATGGTAGATAATGATTAATGGTTGTTCATGATGATTTATGCTGGTTCATGATGATGCACAAATGGATTTATGATGATTTGTGGGTTTGTTGTTGGGGTTTGAGCTGACTTCATTGGCTTTCGGAAATCGTAACTAAAAAATACGTTACTTCGAGTGATCCCCACCCTGACATTTTTTGGGGTCAAAACTTTTGACATATCATCTGGAAGTATAAATGGTAAAATCTTCTGACATTCTATTCTGGCATTCTGTCTGGCATACTATTGTGGCATTCTACCTGGCATCTATTCTGACATTCTATTCTGGCTTTCTGGCATGATTCTGACATTCTGTTCTGGCATTATACATGACATGCGTTCGGGCCCAGGGCACTCCACAGCCTCCTGGCACCGGGACCAGGCCCTCCACAGCCTACTGAGCTCGCCTCCTGCACTCGCGACGTGGCGTCGGGTCCAGGGCCAGTCTAGGGTCTTGAGCTCGCGATGTGGCACCGCAGTTGAGGTCCGGCAGTGCCCACTGAGATCTGGAGCTCGCTGTTGAGGTCCAGCAGTGCCCACTGAGATCTGGAGCTCGCTGTTGGGAGGAGGAGGAGGAAGGAGCAAGTAACTCTGATAAAATCTAGAGACCCTCACCTGGCATGTGGGGAACAACAACAAGAACCTGTTTTGGACGGATGTGTTTGCCACCATAGTAGCGATAAAAATTACAATTTACAAGTTTCAGCCAGGGGCAGAAGGATTTTCTGGGGACAATATGATATGTTATAGGCTGACTATATGACTGATCATAATTTAACAACTTATAAATCCCCATGCGTGGTGTGTATGGGGGGTCGTTTCAGAATTTATCCTGGATATATTTTTTGGGCCAAGCTTTCTGGTGCATGAAATGTCCATCGAAAAAATGGGCACAATCCTAAGGCGTACACCCTGCACAAGAAACATCCCAAATCGATTTTTCGAACCATAGGGGCAAGCATCTCTCGATAGGGTCAGGGTTCCTGGATCTTGAACGAATTATTTTGGTTTATTCAGAGATGTTGTGATTTTGTAGGGTTGTTTTGGCAACTTAGATGGTTGTCGGTTTTCTTCAATACAAATACAGTAATATATATACAGTATATATATATAGTTGGATTTTGCATGGGTTCCCCATTCCCATGCTGGGAATATCTGGGAATGGAACATCCCAGCCATTTCTACCGGATTAGACTGAATATTAATCAGCTGCAACCCGTATTTTTGAACAACCTTAATTAGGTGATTATCGTACCCACAAAAAAAAAAGCAGAGGGTAATACAAAAATAATATCATCAATCAAAATCCACCTGTTCCATCTACAGATATTACAGTCACCGTCTGTCAAACTAACAGAGATATGGAACAACGACCGCAAACAAAATATTTCCGAACGGGCCTCCCACGGATTTCCACGTTTTCCTATTTTTACTGGAAAGTTAAACGGTTTCTTAACCATCCACAAACTCGGTGTAGCTAATCATAACATTACTAAGTGGGCATTCCTACACACTACACACCATATACTACGACCGGATAGCCAAACATGGCTTGCTGGAAAATCATGATTTAGTTTGATGATCGTCCAATTTAGATGCTCATTTAGTTCGGGGATCGCCCAGCCCATGTTTGAATCGCGAAGCATATCTCCACTTACCGATCTTGGGGGCCCATATAGTCACGTAGATATGGAGCACCCACCATCAATCTAGATCATGTTTGAACAGGAAACCAATACATTTCCACAAAGAAACTATTGAACACGGCCCGTTCTAACTTTTTGGTTCGATGAATTGTATACCTATCAACATCAACATGATGACTTTCCGTATTCTATCATGATGGGAAACTCTCGGTAACTCCTTGGCTCCGCGTATCTGGCTCCTTTGCTCCCGCGCAACCCCTGGATTTTTTGAGCTTTCGAGCTATGAACTGGGACCCGAACTTTGGGCATTGGCTTGTCTAGTGATCGTACCACGCCTTTGTCAGTAATTAACGGAAAAAAATCACACAAAATCATACATATAAGACATTACAAGACCTAGTATTTACCATGAATCACCTTTAAAAAACATTATCAAACATGATTCGACTCTTTTCATTTTGTTCAAAGCAAAACCGGATTTGGCCATGACTTTTCCATACAGTTTCCATCTTAAAATCTAGAAAAAATCACCAGAAACCAACGGAGGTCTTCGTGGTCTGAGCCACTGAGAGCGTCCCATCGATGCCCCGTAGGAAATCCCCCAGGCGGAAGAAGAAGGGCGCGGGCCGCGACTCAGACAGGGCGAAAGTTGGCGGAACATGGAGCGAAATAACGAGGCGAACCGTTGGCTTGGGGGATTTATATAGATGGATTTAGCATACATATAACTATCTATCTATCAATCAATCAATCTATCAATCAAATCAATATTAATATATTTATCTCTATCAAATCTAACCTAGTAGAATATACCAAAATAATATAATAAAACATAATACAAGTATAATATATATAACATGTGATATATATATATAATATCACTATATTCATAATATATAGATAATAATTCGTAATAATGTATTCTATATCTGGATGGGATAATTAATACATCAATTTGATAGCTGGTGTTGCAGTTCCACTTTACAAGTTGCTATAATGATACTGCCAGAATCAAAGGAAGTATATCCCAACTTATGGCTGCAACGACATGATGGTTAGACCGAGCTATACCTATCATATTTAATAACCCCAACCGCCCCCCAAAAAACAACCCAATAAGACTAACCAACGGTTGATTCATCCCGGGTACGGTCATAAATTACTAAGTTTTACAATTTTACATTTTTTTGAAGTAGCTCTGGCTCATCGTGTAAATCGACCTCATGGGCCCCAGCTAACTCATTGTTTTTTTTCACGGCTGGGTAGAGCCCAGGGCGTTTCTGCCCAGCTCGTTTCCATCCCTTGGAATTTGGCGAGGGCCAGGCGGCCAGGGAGGCCATCATGAAAGCTATTTATCAATGCTTACCCCGTAAAGATTTACAGAAACATGTGGAAAAAAAACATGGGGCATCCCGGCCGGACCATGACAAACGATGGATTTTCCCAACTATGTTTATTTGCGCAGATGGGTACTATGAAAATAGTGACTTAGCCAGTTGACATACGGAACTTTCCAGGAAACTCCCCAAGGTTTGTTTCAGCAGCTGGTTCGCCGGGCAACCATGGGCAAAAGCCCATCGTTCAAGGCCTGAAGGACTAGCCTTGGGGCCCACTGCGATCATCCAAGCTATACTTCGATGGACCACAGAGCCAAGTAAGTGTGTAGTATATAACCCCATAGGATCCATGGTGCTGGTATATATGCTAACATTTGGGGTATATTGCTGGTAAATGTTACCATATATAGCAGCACCATGGATCCTATGGGTAAGTGATTTCCGGCATATCTCCTCGCAATATTGTGAAACCAATGCCATAAACCTACCCTGACCGGGGGCTTTGGGATGGTTCGGTTTATGGCCTTGGGTTTGCCAGAGTAACAGTGCTTCATGACATGGCATTACATCATCATCATCATCATCATCATCACCATCATTGTCATCATCATCATCATCACCATCATGGCCATCATCATGGCCATCATGGCCATTGCAATTGTGATCGTCATTTTAATTGTGATTGTCATTGCAACTGTGACTGTCAATGCCATCGCTATCGTCATCCCAATTAAGAATCTTAAGTAAATGTTCCAAGGCTTCCAAGGGTACTCCAAATAAGTATTAAACTGATTATTTATATTTATTTATCATTAATTCACTAAGGGTGAGCACTGTCGCCAATGGGGGTGATAATCCACCAGTACAGAACTGATATCCAAAGAATCTTTTGATGTATGGAAATCATCATTGAAACCGTTGAAACCACCAATTGGCTTAATAAATGTGCAAAATCGTGGCGTCAACATTCCAAGGTTCAAACTTAGTAGTTGTACTCATGACTTATGATACAACAAACAGAACACTGAACTGCAACATCCTCTGTCTGAGAACATCCATATTGATGGATGTTCTGTCCATGACTAAAGTAATATCTTGCAACCATGATTAAAGTAATATTTTGCAACCTCACTTCTTGCAAATGCAAATGTCATACATTCCTGTAGGTTTAAATGATATGCAAGGTGATTTGTCTCCGGTTGTTCTACATTCTGGTAATCAAACATGGCTGGCTGGAAAATCACTTCCGGAACATATGATTTTTCCATTAAAACCTCCATTTATCTGTCCCAGCTAGCTGGTCGATGACCAGTTGCTGCTGTTACCCCCAGAGCCCAAAAACAAAAACGTCACCAGGCACGCTGGTTTTTAGTCACCTGGGAGTTGTTTGAAATATCAATCGCGATTGATTGATCCTCTCAAGTTGCTTCGAACCCCCTTGGGGACCATTTTAGAACCCAAATATGGGTTCTAAAATGGAATCTACAAGGGGGGTCTTAGAACCTAAAATTTTTGGCCGCTATTCCGTTTTTGGGTTCTAAAATGGGTTCTGAAATGGTATCTTCCACCCTTAAAAAAAATCATTAAAAATCATCCAAAACTTTATATACTCGATGATGCACTCATGCGTCAAACTCTTCAACATCTTCACTCCTTGTAATGGTCCAATGTTTTCAAATCAACTGTTGGTATTATAGACCAATGCTGAAATATCATGAAATAGCATTAAGTAGCTGTATTTCTCTGCAACGTTGTTAAGGCCTTATTTGATCTTATTTGTCCTTCTGTGTATAGAGCTACATCTATGTGTTCTGGAATGGAATCCATGAGCCACAGATGTTGAATCACACTTTGGTACATGAAGGAAACCATTCTAGAACCCTTCCCTCCTCTCCACAAGAAAAATTGGGACATTCCAGATCAATGTGTTTCCAAATCAGCTGTTGGTATTGTAGGCCAATGATGAAATATCATGAAATAGCATTAAGTAGCTGTATTTCTCTGCAACGTTGTTAAGGCCTTATTTGATCTTATTTGACCTTCTGTGTATAGAGCTACATCTATGCGTTCTGAAATGGAATCCATGAGCCACAGATGTTGAATCACACCTTGGTACATGAAGGAAACCATTCTAGAACCCTTCCCTCCTCTCCACAAGAAAAATTGGGACAGTCCAGACCAGTGCGTTTCCAAATCAACTGTTGGTATTATAGACCAATGCTGAAATATCATGAAATAGCATTAAGTAGCTGTATTTCTCTGCAACGTTGTTAAGGCCTTATTTGATCTTATTTGACCTTCTATGTATAGAGCTACATCTATGTGTTCTGAAATGGAATCCATAGGCCACAGATGTTGAATCACACTTTGGTACATGAGGGAAACCATTCTAGAACCCTTCCCTCCTCTCCACAAGAAAAATTGGGACATTCCAGATCAATGTGTTTTCAAATCAACTGTTGGTATTGTAGACCAATGCTGAAATATCAATGAAATAGCATTAAGTAGCTGTATTTCTCTGCAGCGTTGTTAAGGCCTTATTTGATCTTATTTGACCTTCTGTGTATAGAGCTACATCTATGTGTCCTGAAATGGAATCCATGAGCCACAGATGTTGAATCACACTTTGGTACATGAAGGAAACCATTCTAGAACCCTTCCCTCCTCTCCACAAGAAAAATTGGGACAGTCCAGATCAATGTGTTTCCAAATCAACTGTTGGTATTATAGACCAATGCTGAAATATCATGAAATAAATTAATTAGCTGTATTTCTCTGCAACGTTGTTAAGGCCTTATTTGATCTTATTTGACCTTCTGCACTTTATGTACACATCCCCTTAATTTCAAAATTCTGCCTCGTTAATTCGGGGTGACGTCGTGACGTCGAATTAAATCGTACAGATACATCATCATATGGTATTATAATATATTATAAAATATATTCTATATACTGTATTATACAAGCTTCCAGGGTTCTACAATGCTTAGGGGACCGGGGGTTCTACAATGAAAAAAAATCATTCTAGAACCCTCCGTGTTTATCCCCAGGGGGGGGGGGGCATTCTAGAACCTTCCAACTTGAGGGTATATTGATTGCATATCCGCACGCTCTTGTTTCCCTAGTGCAAAAAATTTCTAGTTTTTCAAACTTCCAGAACTTAGTTCGTATCTTACGTAAACGGAATAAGGTTTCAAACCGATTTAAATATGCAGACCTAGCTAAATTCTATTGCTGCTTAGTCCTATATCCAAAAAATCATCCGCACGTCCACATCGCATGCCTACAAGATAGGCCCCCCAGAAATAAGTTGGTCATAAACTGCCCGAATGATAGATATATGTACTGTACAGTAAACCATGGTTAAAGGAGGGAAGAACCAGCTTAGCTTTCGTTTCAGGGCCTCACTTTGTATAACAGTGACATTGGGTTACAAACAAACATGCTTCACTCAAATGACTGTTACTGGATTTGTTTTTTCCACCTTAGCCATCACAAAGAAGCCAACAAAAACCCATCTATAAATCCCATGTCATACATCATTTAAACCCATATAAATCCCATATAAACCCCACGAAATACATTCTTTTCTTGATTAAATAATGTTAAATCAATGTTAAATCAAGTTCCATCACCATTTTCCCTGGTGAAATCCCATGAAATCCCAATTTTCCCTGGTGAAATCATCAATTTGTCCCATGGTTTTTCGTGCCATAGTTTCGGGCCCCAGCCGATGCGCGATGCGCTACGGCAAGGCGCTGCGCCGCACGCGCCATGTTTCGTCCCAGGTCCCCATCTGCGTTGGCCGCGTCCATGGCGTTCAGCTCCTGCTCGCTGTCCAGCACCGCCTGAGTTAGACCATTCGGGGGGGATCGAACCGGGGAAAATGGTGATTGAACCGGGGAAAATGGTGATTTGAACTGGGGAAAATGGTGATTGAACTTAAGCAAAAATAAGGATTTAACATCATTTAACGGGAGAATATTGTGATTTTAGTAGGAAATATGGTGACTAGTACCAAAGGCTCAAAGACCGAAGCGCAGGAACCACAGGACTGTCCGTTTTCCATCGAAGAACTTCCCGGTCACAAATGTCTCAGGTACCGAGTCACTGATAAGGTCTATGTATGTCTATGCAAGGCCTTATTTAAATCATTTCAGCGGAAATCTCTTCAAACATTTCTCAAAATACGGCTTGATATGGCCTTGAATGGCCTTATGTTATACATAAATATAGCCTGCTATGGCCTTGTAATATGTTCTTTATGGCTTTATAAATGGTCACAACCATTTGAACCTCCCCAGTTTCACCGAAACAAACCGCACCTGACAGGCTCGGGTCATCATGGCGCGCACCAGCGGATGATCGTCGTGTCGGTTCCGAGGCTTCTTCGGCACCAGGGCTTGGGGGTTGTATCGCCTCAGCCACGGCCCGGTGAAGCAACAAATATGGAGAGGTTTAATTGGCAAACAAGATATCATATATATATATATATTGATTGATTTAATATAGAATGGGATATTACCAAGCCTGGATTTTTCTACAGCCAAAGCTTACGAATAGAGTGGGCGCCAATATTTAAGTATATATATATATAATTATATATAGCTGATTGTGATTATCTTTGTGGTACCATCCTAATTATATACCAACCGAGTTTATTATAGTCTGGAGTTGAGGACCATGGTAAGCCCAGAAAAAAGGTCATGTTTTAAAACTTTTGCAGATGCGGTTTTCCAAAAAGATTAGGTACAAGATGACTCAGCGACCAACAAAACCATAATTACTCCTAACTAAGCGGATCGCCGCTAAAAAATACAACATTGGAGGGTTTCAACACCATATTATCTAGATCAACCAACGTTCTAAGATATATTCATGGATATTCTTAGGTCAAAAGGCCCGAAATAACTAGAGTTAGAGGAAAAGAGCGGGACACTGGTTGATGGTTGGTTCTTTACATAATAGAAAAAACCAGCCCAAAATACACAAGAAAGTCGTGAAGGGGATCATCGTCTTGAAATCGCACATGAGCAGTGTGACCTAACCCCACTGGCCGTTGTCCCTTGATACTGGCAGGTTAAGAACGGATGTCCCATACTGATCCATAATGGATTTTGATAATCCCCAGATATCCCCAGTATATTACAATATATTGGATAGCAACGGATAGTATAACCCCAGGACTAATCAACATCCCCATCAAAAATAACCCTATCGCATCTCATTGTACTAGTTGGGTGACAACGTTCCCTATAGACTATCATTGTCCCCAATAATTTGTGTTTAGTATAACTCCCAACAATTTCACCAACCAACATGTTTCAGTTCAATCATGTTTTGTATCTATCTTTGATGGTTTTCCAACCCGTATACCCTCTGGTTATGTCAAAATAGCTATTGAAAATGGCCATAGAAATAGTTGATTTTCCCATTAAAAATGGTGATTTTCCATAGTTATGTTACTCTACCAGAGGGTAATTTCCTTAGTTCTTAACCAATCAACCAAGGTAATGCCATCCCCATGACAATGGTCCCAATGATGTGGATTCAACAGGGGAAGGCATTGACCAATCAACGACAGTGCCCTTAACAGTTAAAAATGGGATTATAGTTCCTATAACCAAGGTAATAGATCATGAAATGATCTCATTTAATCTCATTTAATCTCATTTATATATGTACATATATATATATATAAAATTATATATATATATATATTCATTTATGATATTTACAACTGGTTTTTTGGGGCCAAACAAATGCAGGCTACTGAGGTCATGGTATCGTCAGCCGAGTGACTTCACGATTTGCGGGTTCTGCGGGATCACTGCGTCCTGGCACGTGGATCGCTGCCCCCTTGGAGTATGACATGTGTTCTACATGTGTGTCATCTAAAAATCACATACAGTACATATACAGTATTACTTTTTATGCATCCGAAATTGCAGATTTTATTAGAATGTGGATAGATATATATATATATATACATATTTGGGGATATAGCCAACTTGGAGGCTTGGTCCACAGGAATGGCATAGAATGTAGTCCCTAAATTGATGGCAATGTTATTGGGAACAAGTATGAAAAACCAACGGGTTGAAGGTACAAAATTTTCAGACAGTCAAACTCATGTTTCGACCGGCTAGAAACACACACCAAATGCCCCTAGCAAACTTTACAGTATACAGACACATGGAAACTCCATAGTTGTTTTTTTCTTCACAGCAAATTTTCTACATGTTTCTGATCCTGCAGATCTATCTCATGTTGGAAGAGACATGTTTGGATGACGAACATTGCGAAGCGTCATGAAACAAAAATCATTTGCTATTATACCAGTAGTACCGCACAAGGCGGTGGCGGAAGTTTCAAAAATAGGAAACCTATAGGAGAGGTTGGTTGTTGCCAATCAGGGATGGCAGAGCGAAGCCACTGATGGACCGAAAGGTGCTTGAGTCCTCTCTTTCTCTCTCTTTTTCTGACTATCTACCTACCTACCTACCTACCTATCTATCTATCTATCTATCTCCCTATCTATCTATCTATCTACCTATCTATCTATCTATCTATTTATCTATCTATCTATCTGTCTGTCTGTCTGTCCATCTATCTATGTATCTATCTATCTGTCTATCTATCTATCTATCTGTCTGTCTATCTATCTATCTATCTGTCTGTCTGTCTGTCTGTCTAGCCATTTATCTATCTATCTCATCTACCCAGCTGGCCTCTCTCTCTCTCTCTCTTTCATCTAATTACCTATCTATCTATCTATCTATCTATCTATTATCTATCTATTATCTATCTATCTATCTATCTACCTACCTGTCTATCTATCTCTCCCTTTCATCTGTCTATCTGTCTAGCTGTCTACCTGTCTATCTGTGTTGCAGTGTCATTCAGTGTAATGTAGTGTGGTGTAGTGTAATTTAGTGTAGTGGAGTGTACTGGAGTGTAATGTAGTGTAATGTAGTGTACTGGAGTGTAGTGTAGTGTAATGTCCTGCAGTGTAGTGTCTTGAAGCGAAGCGACATCTGAACCTCCAAAAGTGGTCCGAACCCCTAGTGTTTTGTACATTTTGGCTTGGAAATGTGCTTCGCGCCACAACGGCGTGCACTTTTTCCACATCCGAACTTCCAAAAGTGGCGCGAACATGTGGTGTTTTGTACATTTTGACTTCGAAATGTGCTTCCCGCCACAACGGCGTGCACTTTTTCGACATCGCAACTCCCAAAAGTGGTCTGACATTGGTGTGTTTTGTACATTTTGCCTTCCAAATGTGCTTCGCGCCACAACGGCGTGCACTTTTTCGACATCGCAACTTCCAAAAGTGGTCCGACATTGGTGTGTTTTGTACATTTTGACTTCAAAATGTGCTTCGCGCCACAACGGCGTGCACTTTTTCGACATCTCAACTTCCAAAAGTGGTCCGCTCCTCTAGTGTTTTGTCCATTTTGACTTGGAAATGTGCTTCGCGCCACAACGGCGTGCACTTTTTCATGTCTCATCTGGCCAGCTGGCTCCGCACCCGCCGCTTTAGCGAGCCTACTTTTCGACCCTCCGGAGCCACAAATCATTGGAAAAACACAGTGAATCGCGACTTTCCTACCTTTTCGCCCATCTGCATCTTCTTTCTTCTGACTCTTTCTCTTCTCTGATCTTCTCTCTTCTAATCTTTCTCTTCTCTCTGCATCTGCTCTGCTCTTCATCTGTCCATATTGTCGGAAGTTTGACTTCTAAACTTCCTTCGATAAATGGTAAGTATAAGTGGGTTGAAGCTCTTTGAAAACAAATCTCGACACAACTGACACGACTCACATGAAGTTATGCCGATCTGGTGGGAAATCACCTTCTGCAAGAACTTTTGCATTTTCAACAGCCCCAGGTGCAACTGGACTGTCTTGAGAGATTCAGTCTGTGAACTCCACCTTTAGGGGGCTATGGACAATCGCCACATTTCTAGAAGATTTTCCTATGTAAATGCCCATTCATCGGGGGATTTCCAATTGCCATGTTTTATTGCTGGAGGGTATTTCTATTGTTGGATTAAACAAATGAATATATTATAATTATGCAAACAAAAAAGCATGAACAATACGTATATATATAAATATATTATATATAGATATTACATATGAAAACAAATAAACAACACATAAATAATCTATGTATATATGTATATAGTTGAAACCTCTCCATGGACCGCTGGCCTTCAATTTTTCATCCTGCCGTCCATCCCATGCCACCTTCCAACCAGTAGCGCTGGTATAGGCCAGGATGCGCTGCGCCCGCAAGGAGAGGGAGGGCTCATGAAAGTCCTCAACATGCGACGCATGGTGCGTAGCCAATGTGCCAATGGGGCTTCGAGTCACTAGCTGTTCCTACTGAGTTTGAAGACTTTACCCTCTGGTAATTTAACATAACTATGGAAAATCACCATTTTTAATCGGTAAACCATCTATAAATGGGCCTCTGGTAGGGTAAGAGATCGTTGGATGGTGAGATCACGTCACATCTCTGTGATGAAAAGAAGAAATGACATGTTCAGAGAAACCCACCGATAGTGTGCCCTTGACATTTATTCAAATCTCTTGAGGATAATGTTCAAAAGGAAAGCAGAATCCAATATCCAAATCATCCGTTCTATGGCAAACATTTACCCACAGTACATGTTACCTTCAAAATCACCCAAATGTAGGGAGCTGGAACCTGACATTTTACCTGTCTGTGCCTTTTTTCACCTCCAGTCATTTGTTTACATTTACCAGTGTCTGTAGATTTATCATAATGATATCTTTATTTAATTTCACCCAAAATGTGGGTTTACCTAAGAAATTCACCCAAGATGTGGGTTTCAAATCTGTCAGCTCCGGCCTCAGGGTCCGATGCAATGTCCTCCTCATCAGCACCTCGCTCCAAGGGGCACGAAAGCCAAGAATTCATGGGAAATCATGGGATACAGCCACCCAAATCTAAAGAGCTCACTTGCTGAGATGGCTGACGTGTTCACTATAGCTGAGAATTCTATGGTTTATGGTAGATAGAGATAAATATATATATAATGATGATATAACTACATATGTAGTCATGTAGTTATACTCATGGGGGTTATAAACCAACGTTCACATCACGACTGGGGAGGCCATTGTGGAAGACCAAATTGTAATTGTGTACGTAACAATGGCAGCTATGGTATAGATGGCTGATTTATTTGTAGGGAATTTATCTAAAAAATAAGATTTTCCGTAGCTATAAAGGGTATCTCTAAGTAGGTTGAGTAGGGTTTAGGGTAGATATATCTTTAGTCAAATGGGGTAAAAACCAATTGACAACTCGGGGGGTCTTTCTGTAGGGTATGTATAGGAAGCATGACATACTGAAAATCATGTAATAAACCAGTTGATGGAATTTCCCTGCGGTTAATGGTGGTGAGAAATTAAGATCCCGATTCTTGCATCCCGACATGTTTGCGTGTAGCCTGCTTCAACTAGTTGCCTGTGAAATGCTCTCAGGTTTCCTCCCCCCATCATTATGCTTCAGAAAAACACCACTTGGGAACTGGTAATTTAACATGGCCATGAATATATTTCCAATTTAGTTCGATGAGTTTTTAATCTATTAAAAATGATGACTGTCCAGCAAACCATGCTTGATTCCGGGATGGCAATCTCATGAAATCATCATTAAATCTCAACAAATCACAATTAAATCGCACTTTGTTGTGGAATCACAGGAATCAGAAATCACCATCTAGCATTTCTGGATATGTTTGGCAGTCATCGCCATGAATTCACCCTGTTTTACTGTGAAGCCGCCTTCGGGATCGCCCAGCTCGGTTTCTGTGAAGCTAATCATGCGCATGGCCGTCCATTCGTCCTGGATGCAGCATGCAGCATATGACAGTTTTATGTTAATTGTTTATTTCAAGTTACTATTTATATCTATCTATATTTACTTATATCTGTTTATATCTACTTATAACTATTTATATCTATTTATAGTTAAATTACTATTTATATCTATTTATAGTTAAATTACTATTTATATCTATTTATAGTTAAATTACTATTTATATATATTTATATCTATTTATATCTATTTATATCTATTTATATCTACTTAAACCTACTTATATCTATATAAATTTAAGTTATTATTTAAATATATTTATATCTATTTATATCTATTTATATCTATCTATATCTATTTATATCTATGTATATCTACTTATATCTATGTATAGTTAAATTACTAGTTATATCTATTTATGTCATATGATGATGGACTGGAATGTGGTTATGTTTATGGCTTATCTAAAAAATACTATTTATGTAATGGTGATTATTAATTGCTATTTAAGAGAATATGTGATGGTGATCTAATGCTCACTTGGTTATTCAATGGGTTGCTCCACAGTAGCTTTTTTGCATGGATTGGAGCAACCCTGATATTATGATTGGCTGGAATGATCATTTGATGATGATTGTTGTTTGAAAAAAAACATATTTGATGGTGATTTAATGGTTACTTAATGGTTTTCTATGGTGATTTGATAGTTATTCAATTATGGTGGTGGAAATTAAACAGCAATTATTGGGATTTGACCATTGAGAATATTGATCTACCATCCTCCAAAGTAACATAGGCCCGTCACATAAAATAGGAAGCTGAAACACTACTTTCCTCAAACATGAGCTGTCCTCAGGGTCTATTGTTAGTTGGGGGAAAGGTATTGAACAGGAAAAAACACGACTGCTGTGTAGGACAAGTTGAAGCCCCGCTGTTCAAGGGAATCCATGAAGAGTGTGGGAAAAAAACACGCGTCCATATTTCAGCATCTAGGAAAAACATACAATACCCTCTGGTAATTTAACATAGCTATTGAAAATGGACCATTTATAGTGGATTTACCCATTAAAAATGGTGGTTTTCCATGGCTATGTTAGTTTACCAGAGGGTAGTCCTTTAAATTTAGGGTCAACATGACCAAAAAGGGGTGAAACCAAAGAAGTGAAGAGTTTGACTGGAAGAAAATGCTGCGAACATGGACAAATAAATGGAAATAATGATCTTAAACATTGGCACTACATATTTTTTGGCTAATAGGTGTGAAGGTAGACCAGTAAACATTTTCCACATAGTTCACCTTGCCTTACATATCCCACGCACAGATTGAACATACGTAGCTACATAGCGGCAGGGGTCCCAGTGAAATCAGAAAACCTGGCGGGGTTCACACTCAGCAACTGCTGGTTTCATTTCAGGTGACATTTTTTCCAGGAACATGGTCTCCTTTTTTTTTCAAACACCTGACCCCAGAGAATATTGGTGTTTTCCAAAAATTCCCTGACATGTTTACCCTCAATCTGTTGAGTTCTTGCTGCTGGTTGCTGCCCAGTGGCGCAATTTTTTCCGTTCAGGTCTTTCCTCAAAAAACGGCACCCTTTTGAACCCCTTTGGGCCCTCAGCTGAGCAAATTGTAGCATCTTTAACCAGGCAACATCTTGATTTTTCCATGAAAAACTGGGATGTAATCAATGGGATATTGTAATATCATGGAATCTCACGGTTGATGATGTGTCATCACATGTCATTTTAATTTTGAGTACGTCTGGAAATGGGTGGTATTGCCCCACATGGCCAGTTGATAGGGACAAAAGTGATTAAACAAGGGATTTGCGTGTGCCCTATTTTCAGCCAGACCTATACATATGTGACTTGCCGGGAAACTGGTAAAATCAAATGCAAAATGACCTATATTCCCCCAGACGTGGCTATGAGTCACCTACAACAGGCTGAAAATAGATGATACACTTGGCTGTTCTTTGATCCCTGGCTCGTAGTTTTGCATGGGAAATTCCGCATCGAAAAGTGAATTGAAACTCCGCTTGGCTAGGACTGATTCTCCATTACCAGATGGTAAGCCCCTAGAAATCATGGGCAATCGCTGATCAATGGAGGTCTTACTGCTAGGTCTGCTAGGTTTACCAGGTGGCCATGGCCAAATTGCAGTACGGCGTAGTTTGAGTTCTCCAAGGAAGCACCCCCGTATGGTTCAAGACCAGTTGCTCGATTCTTTCCTGAGGCGGCGTTGCGCTGGAAGCGGATGTGCAGTATATATATATATATATCAATATAAATATACAGTGTATGTGTATATATATATATACACATGCGTTTATGCACGTAGATAGAACAAATATGTATATATATATTTATATATATAATTATATATATATATATGAAAGAAATAATAGCAAACAAAATATTATTATAATGACAAACACAATAATAAAAACAATGTGTATAGTATTTATGAAATGCCTTGGGGTTAACCAACCCCCACACAGGAAACATGTTTGGGCAATACTAAAATGGGTTGGTCCCCCTTGATTAATCAACAGGGGGGAATCACCCGATTAACCAACCCCCATAGAGAAAACATGTTTTGTTTTTGTAATGTTTTTGTCACATATTTTGAACAAAATACAATCATACTTACTTTGTTGCATTGGCATCAGCCTTTTTGTGACTTTGCACTCACAGGATTGTGATTTTGTAGTCACAGACTTGTGACTTTGCACTCACAAGCTCAGTTTGCAGCCTTGGTTCAAACCAAAATTATTGTCCAAATTTCGGGAAAAAAAACAAGGGTTTCCCAAATAATCGATTTCTTATTAAAATAATTTAAAAAAAAACATCGCAACATCGCTTTGAGAAGCTCGCAAAGGGTACCACCCATGAGCCCATGCCCCCCCCCAAATAATAGGCAAGGTTCCCCCTAATTAATCAACACCCTTGGCTCCTTTAGATTTATTCTTGGTTTAAAGGGACAATCAATTGAAAGTAGATTGATATCAATTTCCCCAGGTACCTACCTTCGGGGGGGGGGGGCGTTTTTTTACTCACAACTTGACATTTATACTAAAATAACTAATATAATCAGTTAATTAATTAATATATATATATATTATATCACTGATTTTCCACAGACAGATAGATAGATAGATAGATCGATAGATAGATAAATAGATAGACGGACAAACAAATAGATAGATAGATATAGACAGATATATAGACAGATAGATAGATAGATAGATAGATATAGATAGATATAGATAGATATAGATAGATATAGATAGATATAGATAGATATAGATAGATATAGATATAGATAGATAGATATAGAGATATAGATAGATATAGATAGATAGATAGATATAGATAGATATAGATAGATATAGATAGATATAGATAGATATAGATAGATATAGATAGATATAGATAGATAGATAGATATAGATAGATATAGATAGATATAGATAGATATAGATAGATATAGATAGATATAGATAGATATAGATAGATATAGATATGATATAGAAGATATACCTAGAAGATAGAGATAGGATAGAGATAGATAGATAGATAGATAGATAGATAGATAGATAGATAGATAGATAGATAGATAGATAGATCGAGATAGATACGATAGCTATAGATAGATAGATACGATAGATAGATAGATAGATAGATGTCGAGATAGATAGATAGATAGATAGATAGATAGATAGATAGATAGATAGATAGATAGATAGATAGATAGATAGATAGATAGATAGATAGATAGAATAGATAGAATAGAATAGAATAGAATAGAATAGAATAGAATAGAATAGAATAGAATAGAATAGAATAGATAGATAGATAGATGGATAGATAGATAGATAGATCGATAGATCGATGGATAGGATAGGATAGGAGAGGAGAGGACAGGACAGGACAGGACAGGGCAGGGCAGGACAGGACAGGACAGGACAGGACAGGAAAGGATAGGATAGGATAGGACAGGACAGGACAGGACAGGATAGGATAGGACAGGACAGGATAGGATAGGAGAGGATAGGATAGATAGACAGACAAACAAATAAATAAATAAATAAAAACATATGTATCTCCATCGCCCTGTCAGCAGTATAGTATCTTGTCCCTGATTTGTTTGACTAGACTACGGCCGGTTGGGTTTGGACATGGTTTGGAGGTTTGGACTACCTGAATCATCTCATGAAGCTCATGATGACTAAGGTTTAAGGAAGAGTCTAAGAGTCTATTTGGCTGTGGCAATGCATGTGGCATTTCAAGGCCGCATAGAGCGCAAGCGCACAAGAACATGCACTAAGTTTGTTTCTTACTAGGCTGCAAACAAATGGGATCATGGATGTTGATGGTTGGCAAGTTGGTGTATGACTAGATTCACCATGACTTAAAGCGTTTGTATGCGGAAACATCATACATGTATGTATGATGTATGTAGTGTAATGTAGCGTAGCGTAATGTAATGTAGTGCAGTGTAACGCAACGTAAAGTCATGTCATATATACAATGTAATGTATGTATATATCTATATCAAAAACACATCACACTCAGTGTTAAAAAAAGAAAACTTCAAACCGACTTAAAACCGTTCAAAACCACCTTGTAGCATTTACGGTGCCCATTTTTTCATAGCATCAAAAAACTGGGCGATAATGCCCCAGCAGCCCCAGCGTCCTCTTGGTCTGTGATGACTCTCTTGACATTGCGGTCCAGTGGCAGCAGCTGTTCCTTTTGAGGCGCAAACGGCCAGCAAACGCCCAGCAAACGCCGACTTTTTGATGTTCAAAGCGCCCAAACAACTACCGAAGAATGCTGTTATATATGGTTTATATGGTTTAGCTGGTAAATGGATTGCTTTCAAGAGAAACTCTACAGGAAACATCAAGTTTTTATCATCAACGATAGCGGGACTTTCTCCTATTTCTTTAAACCAATGCTGGGAATGGTGCACCGTGCACCAGCCACGCTGGAGCCCTACCCAGCACCTCTGTCACGTGATAGACTTCATCCGTGTCACGCGAACTGACGACAGGTGTCATCTCCTGCCACCCAGCCGGAATAGGGGGGACGATGTAGGTACGTATGGTTTTAAATGTGTGATCAACAAATCAAATACATGTCGCCTCTATTATCCTTTCAACATGTTGTTCGGAATTCTTCTATGAGGTAAAGGATTCACAGAGTAGACATGATACTTCTCTGCAGCAAACTAACATAACTACGTAACTACGTATTGTAAATCCAATATTTGCAGATAATTTCCAAGTCAATCAAAATCAATCCAAGTCATATATCATATCATTGGCTCTATCCCTAACCCCTTCATATCCCTATCTCCATTTATGGTATTTCAGCGTTTGTTTTTGTCCCTTGCTGAGTTGTGAAATCGGCCGCGCTGCACTACCCAGCCCATTTGTCTCTCGGCACAGGGCCCTACGAGGCCTGTTGATGGGCAAAATACATCAACATACCACGACATATTGCGGCTGACTAACCTTGATGAACAATGAGGATATTTTGCACCAGAACTAAGGAAAATACTGACGATGACCAACAACGGCACGGACCATATTGATCATTTTAGATAGCCAAAGGAACATGGACACAGTTGGAAATTCAGTATGTCTTCCATGTATGGCAATTTTTGTCCAAACACGGAGACATTGTTTTATCACTAGCTACAGAATACTACAGAATTTCAATATCATTGGCCCCTCCGTTATTCTATTTTGTCTTTAAGCCGGGCTGCTGCTTCAAAATCTTCAAATGACTGTGTCCCACTTCATACAGCTCGTCAATTTGTCCATCAGTTTTCGGCTCACACGGAGCCAAATCAACTCGCTTGCGGCAACAGATCCGGGAGCGGACATCGGTCAGGTACCACGAAGGAATTTCGGGCTTCAGTACCTGCGCAACAGGAACTTCGGAGGAGTCACCAGCGAAAGCAGTGGCTGTACTAAACGGCGAAAAAACCATCCTCAAGTCAATGAAAGAGCGAAAAATTGATGGTAACCCCTTTGGCAGTTTAAGCTATAGAAAATGTTCGTCATTTATCTATAGGCTATAGGCTATAGGTGAAGCATCAAAGGAGATGGACCATCTATACCATAGCAAACTGTCAAATTACCAGCGGGTGGAAATCCGCAGAGAGCCGGAAGAAGTTTGGATATGACATTCCATGTGTGGGCCTGCCTTCCTTGGAGTCATGTCACAGATTTTGGCAAACATGCACCACGCTATGCACGGAACATACGAGTAGCTGGGGTTGTCTTGTACAGATAGCCAAATGCTAGCAAACATCGTCAATAATTCCATCCCAGATAGTCCCGCATCACAGATCTTCAAAAAACACGTCTGATTTCTCTTAGCGTCAAGATGTCTGATGCTGTGCTGGTCATCTGTTCACATTTTGAAAAACTGCAAAATGGCTGTATCATGCTGTATCCTACATCCTCCCGCCCCATCTTTGTTACTGCCCCATCCGCTTTTTCCCCTCGCCGAGCGGCAATGTATCGCTTGGTCTGAGTAGTATGCGCGATACAGCGTGGGATCCACAATCTTATCCTGACCGTCGCTGACCGTCGCACCACCAAAGTTGGGACCCAAGTGACCCATGTTTCAAATCGCCAGTCATGTCGGGCGACTTGACACATCCCCAGATTGCCAGGCCCCTGAACGACAACTCGCAGTTCCCATTGAAACACTATATAGATTGATGTACCTGGAACCGACGTTGCCAAGTGTGTTCAATTTGATTTTTGAAATAGTCTTTGAGATCCAGTTTCATTACATATTGTCCAATTTAGGTTTGTCGGAATCATAGGCTACCCCAACACCCTATGGATTACCATTATTCTCCCCTTCAGAATTAAAATTAAAAATGAATTTCGATATATTTTAACCCCAATGGTAAACCATCCCCAACATTGCCACAAATGGCTTGTTCAAACCAGCCCACATCGGTTATGGTCGGTTTATTGTTGGCTTTACCATGGTTTACCCCAGTTTCAGCCGCAGTTTCAGCCAATTTTGTGGTTTCCTACACCACCTGAGCGTTGCCAAGATGCGCATTTCTTCACCAGGTCGCTGAAGGGCTCAGCCATCGACAGTTCTTGAGACGCAATGAAGTAGTGGATCATGTGAATCCTCGAATGCTGACATAGACCATCTGCTGGTGCTTGCAAAAAACGATCAAACAAAGTAACTGTATTTGAAACCACCAGTCAGTCTAGAATAAATGAAATGTGTGATAATGTGTGGGCATGTTTGGATAGATTGCAATAGACTACGGCTCGAATTTGTTGCACAATTTATGTTTCCTATATATCTGAAAATAGAACTCTATATTTTATTCTCTCTCTCTCTCTCTCTCTCTCCATCACCATCTCCGAGAGTTTAGCCAAGGGCAGCGAGCCATTGGCCCAATGCACATATTTTATCACCCTCTGGAAATTGAACAGAAAATCACCATCTGAGCCATGCTGGAAACCTTGATAGATTCTTAGGTCGTAAGAACATGCTGACGCACATGCTTGCGCATCCTTACGCTATTGGGGGTTTCTCTTACGCGGGGATCTGGGCTTTCTATGGGCTTACGCAAGGCTTGCGCGAAAGTAAGTCACCACAAAGTCATCTTTTTTCGTGACACGTTCCTTACGCGGCCTTTTTTGCAACAGAGTATTTCAGTGCGTCATTCATCATTTGTCGAATCCGAAGATGAAGATGTTGAAGAAGAGGATGTTGAGGACGAGCCTGAACCGTCAGCTTTCAATGTTGCCTGTTGCGGTCGACGCTTTCGAGCCTGCTTTTCGGGGCTTACGGGGCCATTCGGGCCATGGGGCGACGTTTCGGGGCCATGGGGCAACTGTTCAGATAAAGCAGGTGGGCCTTACGCGTTCCTTACGCATACCTTACGCGTTCCTTACGCGAAAAAACACATTCTTTTTTCAAAATTGGTTTCGTGGCAGCAATGAACATTTCTCAACCCGAACAAATTGGAATCGTGGAACCGGAAAAACCGGTTTCTATAGGAACCGAACCGTTTAGGAACCGAACCGACTTCCTGTAAAACCGAACCGAACCGTGGCCACACTGGTTTTGCCTAGTCTGCAATATCTGGAGCTCGGTTTCCCTTCCATTTGACTGTCATCAACGTGACCAAGCATATTGACCCTCATGTTTCTTTCATTCTTTAGCCAAAAGGTGCTTTTCAAGCATGCCTTACGCAGGCTTACGCACAACATTCAAAGCCAAAAACCTTGCGCAGCTCTTACGCCACTGCAGTTTTGGCTTACGCGAAGCCACCTTATGACCGTCCCCTTACTCACCAATACATAAAGAGTTTATAGCGCAGCTCATCTGTGAAATGCAAATCCTCTATAAATTATAAATGTCTCTAACCACGTGGTTACCCTGCTTCCGATCATCCCCTAATAAATCAACCCTGGTTTTTTCCCATGCAAATGGTGATGAAAACAGCCGGTTTACATGGTTCCAGGCTAGAAATCGGTTCCAGCCATCCAGTTCCCATCAGAGTTGGGGCTCGGGGCTCACCTCAAGCTACTTCCCAAGCGTCGTGAAGTAGGCTAAGGTCTCGTGTGCGAAGAGCCCCAGATTCAACGCCTCCGAGGTCAGTGGTCAGGGTCAGCATGGGCTACAGGATGCATATTCTATTCACGATCCAAATTATGTTTAATTATAGGAAAAGTGCATGAGTACAAATGCAAGAACAGTTTGAAGTTCAGGATAATCTCTAGGTAAGTAATTGTGAATGATATGGAACAAGCGAATCAAAGCAAACCGGTGTAGATTTCATGATCATTAATGTTTGTTGATAGCCCCTTCTCCCAAGTTTGAATCCTGGTTTACTGTGTCTCATCCGATCCCAAATTTTTGAAACACCCAATAAATCGTTGCAAAAATGTCTAAAATCATTTACTAGGGTGTTTTACCGTGCCATTCCAGTTAAAGTATTACTAGTTAAAGGTTTTCTCATGAGGCTATTCAAAAAAAATAACATTTCTCGCTATGCCTTAGTTTGCCTATCTGGTGCCGTGTTCCTACTGGTGACATAGTTCGCCGCTCATGGACATGTATTGTTCCATTTGGGTTTGGGCGTATCGCTACAGTCATCTCTCCCCGGAGATCTGCCGGGTGGCAGGCACAGAGGTTGGTTCTCGATGTGTTACCCTCTGGTAAACTAACATAATAATAGCTATTGAACATGGCCCATGTATGCCCATGTATACTTGATTTACCGGTCAAACATATTGATTTTCCAGAGTTATGTTAGTTTACCAGAGGCTACTTCTATTCTATTCTCAGTAAGTGTCAGTGACTTGCCTCCTGTCAAATCGTACCACTTATCTTGGCCACTTTGGCCTTGGCTAAATCAATTCAACGCAGCCTGGATGGTCGTCTTATCTCTCGTGTGGCTCAAACTTGTTGGAGAAAAAAGATGGACACAAAAACCTAACATATCCTGTATCCTAAAATCCTTTCCAAACCCATGATTTCTTGTGGGTGTTGAATATCACTTTGGGAAGGGATTAGTAGCAGCGCTCCGTCTGATCTTGAGGGTCATCCCGCAGGGTGTACCCCAATATATGTTTCCATGGTTATCTCCCCAGGTATTATGGTTGAATCATGGATAAATCATGGATAAACCATGGTTAAATCATGGATAAACCATGGATAAACCATGGTTAAACCATGGTTAAATCCCTCAGTCAGTGATTAAACTCTCAGGATCCGCTGGCTGATTTTCACCATTGCAGGATGGGGCCCCCAGTCGAGCGAGCTCGCGTGAACCGTTGCCGAACAGAAACGTGGCTGAAAAGGCTATGGTTTATGGTAGATATTTCACGGACTCGTTAATGTGGTTTATCAATCAACAAACATAACTGACTGGGGGGCACCATTAACTATATAGTTATATAGTTAAAATCCTATGAATATGTGGAATATCCCCCCTAGTATATCCATGTTGGCACCATAAAAAATCACTGGTTATTGGATGTTATTGGCAACTATAATTTGTAAGGCACCATACATACCCTCTGGTAAACCAACATAGCTATGGAAAGATCCACTACTATTTTCAATGGGTAAATCCACTATTTCTATGGCCATTTTGAATAGCTATGTTAGTCATTACCAGAGGGAAGGTGGAATCTGGGTAAATTATAATATTTCACTAATCTGAATTAAGGCCATTTTGGGATGATTCCCCTTACTAACTATGATTTCCAGTGAGGTCGCAGTGAGGTCGTTATAATTTACCCAGTGGAATAGTCACCACTCCCAAAAGTCACGCTGCCCCCACCTTGACCGACCTCGCATCTTCCAGGTCGCCCAGCAGCTTCTGCACGGCAGAAGGGCGGCCCAGCTCGGAGAGATAAAGGTAGGAGAGACCTCGGCATCCGAAAAAAATGGAGGTCATGGCGATTTCATGGGGATTTCCTGGCAAAAAATGTGGTTGAATGGTGATGTTCATGGATTTCATTGGTGATTTATAAAGGGGTCTGATGGATTCAATGGAGCACGTTCCATTTGAGTAGTATCGCTCTTTGGATTTATTTGGGAGGCTTTATTCATCTAGGGGGGACATTATCCATGACCCAACCCAAACGGGTAGACTCGCAAACACTATTCATTTCATCCCTCCAATAGGTCCAATACCAAAACAGTGTTTCTAGGCAGAAATCTGTGATTTTCTTCCTGCACATGGGTCCCAATTTAATTTTGGCAATGGAAATGAACAAAAGCAGGATACAGGACTTACAGGACCCAACAAAACTCTTCTGCCTGAACATCAACATTGAAATCTTCCAAAAAAAAGGCTTCATGCAAGATGCATTACCTGATTACCGATTGGAAATTTTGTTGGGTCCCATGTTACCTTCAAGATCATTCAGGCCGGATACGCCAAGAAAAAAACTGCAAGAATATCATCAACAAGGGCATGTTGAACCATGTGCCAAGACGAACTCACTGTTTTGTTGTTCAAAAAACAAAAACATTAAGTATAGGGTCATAGGGTTTTCAAGGCTTTTCATGGGTTTTCCATAAAGATCTTACCAATTCATCCGACCAAAGTGGCCAGGGAACGGGCCAAGCTGGGCAGGCCCCAGGAACTCAGAGATCTTGTTCGAACCGCTTCTAGGAACTCCTGGTGACGAATTCCAAACAAAAACATGAACTTCAATCAATGGCCATTTCAGGATCCTAAATTGGAGGTACCTACCATATATAAGGCCTATATAAGGCCTATGTAAGGGGATATCCCCACAAAATATGGCCTTATATGGTACAGTACCTCCGTTTTAGGATCCTGAAATGGCCATTGATTCAACACCACGTCGTGGTTTATGGCTATTAAAAAACACCATAAACGGAGATAACATTGGGATTCAAGATGGAATACCATGGAATACCGCTGTATTTGTATGTATTTGTACTGTATATGATTTGGGTGTGTCTGAAAATGGATGAAACTCCATGAAACGCCCAAAACATGCCAGTTAAGATGCGTTTTTTAGTGTGAAAAACATCTCTGGATGATGAACCTGTCAACTTTCACTGGGACAAAAACAACACACAACAACTCAAAGCCCAAGAATCCGCCAGCCATTTCCCAATTTTCTGTAGATGTCCTATGATTTCCCATCGATTTTCACTGAGAAAAGCTCCGCGCCCCTCCTGGTCATTCAGCTGCTCATGCCACGTGCAGGGCGGGCTGTCCAGCTTCGATGGCAGTGGCTGTAGGTCCGGGGCCTGAAAACCTCACCGAGCGGGGTTCGGATTGCCCCTTTTTTCAGGGGCCATCCGAAATCCCAAAGGTGGAATTAATGGGAATTATGTATTATTATATATTGTATTATAACAAGTCTTAATGGATATCTTTAACCACTATCAAGTATCTATAGTTATTCATGACATTTCATGACCACTATGAATAGTAGTAACTACCTAGTGTACATATGAATGGACATAAATAACCACTATTAATGGATAGTAGCCACTACATAAGCTCCATTATAATGACAAGATGAGGCCACCGTTCACGATATCTAAGTTGACGCACATAACTTGGTTATCTTGGTTAACTGTTGGGTTGATTAGGGTGATACGAACTAGTGACTGGGTACATAACCAAGGAAACGTAATTGTGGGGACTCACCCTGTATTCAAGTAAAAGAAACCACTCAATTTGAAATATATTGAAATCATACTAGGGATAATAACACTGAAAAAATGCCGATTTGTTCGTAAATTCCCATCATATGTATAATAGTGATTGAAGATTTGGTTTTCGATCGTTTTGGGAGTTTAGTATCCGCCATAAATATCGCATTATATATGTGTATTATATTGTATTATGTTAAAGTGTCTCGAAAATCATCATCATGCATATGCATTCATGCTTTCACTTCAGGGATCATAGTCCTGTATGTCCAGTGTTTACAGGGTTTTAGATTCTAGATCTTGCGGCTTGGTGTCATACCACTGCCATATGGTGCCATTTTTGCTTGTGAAACAGCCGAATGGCGACCGAACATGCGACGCTCACATTCCAAAATGTCTTTATTCTGGGCACATGATATGGCCAAACATCACCATTTGGGATCATCTGGTATCGGAAAATATCACGTTGTCATACGCTTCTTGTCGACATGACAAGGCTATAGTTCAGTTCCGTTACGCTTCCAAAAAAGCCCAAGTGTGACCTTGCAGTACCGCACAGCCGCTGCCAAGAAACTACTTTGGCCCTGTGACAACGCTTTCTCGGAGTAGTATTTGTAGATGCCTGTAGTCGTGATGCATCCAAGGTCACGAAAATCAAACATAATACCTACGTGATCGATTGTTTTTGCCTCTACAGCTGTACACCCAGTATGAATCAATATAATCCATTTGGGACAAGTCAAACTATAATACACCTTACATTTTGGTGCAAACCATCTGGGAGTGGGTCCAGCTGAGTCTAGCTTTTGGATCCAACACAAACTGGTTGGTGGTTTCAACCCCTCTGAAAAATATATTATATAGTCAGGTTGCATCATCATCCCAACTATTGGGGAAAATAAAAGATGTTCCAAACCACCAACCAGCAAACTGTTCCATTTGCTGTAGGGGATTCATGTTGCTTTAAGATGCTTTAAGGACCTTCCAGATTTGACCCAAACATCTTGATTTCCGCCCCGCGCTTGCCAACATGATCCTTCGAAATTCATAGAGAACCGAGAGCCACAACTGCCCAACAAAAGCCACTGTACTTGGCATAATGCTCCATCATGGCCATCATGCACCCATCAATTCACATCAATCAACTGAGGTTCACCATGTTTTTGCGTTGTTTTACCCTCTGCGGTAGTCAAACATGGCTTGCCGGAAAACCTCCGATTTAGTGGATGTTCTCAGCTATAGACCTCCATGGCTCAGGGATTTCTCAGCTTCACGCCAGGCGACAGTCTTCCTCACAGAGTTCCGGACAAAGCTCTTGCAGCCGAGTGAAGGGTTTTTCTTGCAACGAGGGGTGCTGGGTTAAAGCCAGGTGTGCCAACTGCAAGGCCACGTACCTTGGCGATCCGCGCAAAGCCATCTCAAATAAAGGAGAGTTGAGATGATCATCCACTGTCAAATGTTATAGCATGTCAAACAAATAAAATGAAATTACCCTCTTGTTATTTAACATAGCCATGGTATAGATGGCCCATTTATAGATGGTTTACCTATTAATTAAACATGGCGATTTTCCATGGCTATGTTAAATAACCAGAGGGTAATACATGCAGTGAGGGAACCCACCTGGCTCACAACTGCGATCTAATCCTCCAAAAATACCCTCAGAATGCGCGCAGGGATGAGATTCGAATTTCCTGTGATGGTTAGTCGACTCTAAAGAACATGCGCTGGCCCAACGGGTTCAATGATTCAATTCAATTACGCCCATCTTAGTCCGGAAGAACGGATGCATTACGCATTTGCTCAGTCGCTGCACCTCACAGGCTCCCATGGTCATTGTTCTTTCTCGAAACTTCCGTCCCGGCACGGCCAGTGGCATATGGTGATGGTTTTCACCATGATTAAAAACAGTTGATGATTGTTAATACTGGTTGCTAGAGTGATGAATGCCAATCATCAACATTATTATCATTATTGACAATTATCAACATTTATTATATGTAATATTGATGATTATAGTATATCAATGTATAACATTGTATAACTGTATATCTATATAATTCTATGTATATCTGAGTCTAACACGGTACAAATCTCCAAGGCGCTGCCGGGTGTCGTGGAACTTCCTGCCCTTGGCTTCCCAGCGTCGCAGCATGGCATCCAAGCGTTGGATGGCTTCGCGCCGCGGCATGGCCTTCAGTAGCAGAAAGGAGAGGCCTCGGGGCACGGCAAGGGCCACGGAGATATCCGGATGGGGGCTATTGAAGGGTTACAATATGTTGCAATGGTGAGATAATGAGGAGATAATGGGGATATAATGGGAATCTATTTGAACAACCTTTTATGATCTTTTGGAGTTGTCTCAAAATTGCCGAGAAAATAATCGAAGTAAACAGAGGATGTGGATGTTCAATTAACACGTCTGATCACCGTAAGGTATGTTTCTCATATCTGAGTTCTTTGTTCATGTAATGAAATGTGTGCGTGTGCGTGCAATGACTGCATGCATATAATCATCATCTATATCTGTAGGTATCGAAAATCTGAAACGTTCATGTATGCGTACAAAGACATCCAGTGCGCCTCTACAAGATCCAGGATATCCAGGAATACTACAAGACAATACAAGACATATCATGAATCAAACACAACTACTTCAATTTTTAGTGAAGCAGACACATTTCACATGCTTTATAACTTTATCCAAGCATGTGAACCTTCAGTTTCGCTATGCAATGAATTCACCGAAGATCCCAGCAATGAACAAAACAATCCAGTCCGGGTATCCAAAGGCAACCGAGAGATACCGAGAGACGCACCAATGAGCAAAAGGAGTCCAGTTCCCCAGTGTAGGCGCCAGCATCGTGTTCCTTGCGGTGCCCGGGCATCAGAGTTTAAGGAGCCACCATGAGCGACAAAATCCCGCGCATATAACACTTCTATATATATATATACATTAGCTATCATTTCAGTTTCTCCGGGTAACTATGACGACATGTGAATGGAAATTGTCAATTAGCACCATCTAGCCTAGCACCCATATGCACCCATTACCATTGAACATTTGGTTGTTTATCTTCCCCAATATGGGGTGCAAAAACACGCAAAAACCATGAACATCGTTGGCCAACAGCGCCAGAGCAGCCATGCGTGCCCAAAAGGATGCATCGTCATCGGCAGTTTTCAGGTCAGGTGGAACCACCATGTGAGCCTTGCGGACACGACCTTTGTGCCTCTCTCGCTCTCTCTATTTGTGCTGATAAAACTCGAGAAGAGTGGAATGTCCCGAACATGACAAGACATGAAAACAAGTAACACAGCAAAGGTAAAACATGGATATAAAAAAACAGTACTGAAATATGTAGAGACTACGTAAAGACTATGTAAATAATGCTACTTCATGCCACTTCCTGTCACTTCCAAGTCCGCCCAGCTGCCCAGGTAGCTTCACGGTCAATCTTCTCGCTATATGCTTGGCGTATCAACACTTCCCGATCTGCGTCCAGCTTGGGCAGCAGCTCCGGGTGCTCTTCCAGGAAGCTCCGTGTGTCTGTGACCCTCTCCTTCCGATGGAAATCCATTCCCCAAAACCATCAAAATGTATCAAAATGTGGGGTTGAACTATGGTTTTACCATGGGGATACATACATACTATATATAACTATACAGCAAAACAAACACATCACATACTTCCCTTCAATGGCCCGCAAAATGATTGAGGCGATTCTTCAAGTTAGTGGAAAAGGCTTGGTGGTGTGATCAGCTGCTCTAGGTGGCTGTTGCGAGCATTTCGTTCTTTCAGGTCTTCTTACATTCTTAGATGGTACAGAATTATTGTCTACATTCCTTTTACGTGATGTGCATTCTGGTTTGTGGGTTGGATAAGTTTTTTTGGTTATTGAAGACGTTAGATTAATATCACCACTTTGGGGTTCCATTCATGGCCATCTTCTTAAAGATAGAGATTAGTCAACGACAATTAAACAACACTTGAATTATATGTGTTGGAGGTTTGTTAGATATTAAGAAGATACATTGGCTATAGAGATTAGAGATTAGTTCGAGATCACTGTTGGTAAAGCATGAATAAACCATCGCCCATGACTTACCAGAATTAAATGGGTCATATAAACCATCACATAATATAATTATCAGTTATACTATATATATATATATACATTTACATATATATAAATATATGTATGTATATATATATATATATCATGATATAATATGATATAATTCATATGTATATGGGTAGTTTATGACATGACTTTACCAACACCAAGTTGCGCTCAGCCTCCCCCGGTCCCAGTCTCCGGCAGCGGCGCTGCGAAGATCCGCGTGGCCCAGAAGTGCATCCGCGTGGCGTGCGGCACGCAGCCCTGGAGGCGAGCGGTCTCCAAGGTGGCCAAGGCGCTGGAGCCTTCCAAACCTGCCGGGGAGGGGAAAGATGGAGGGATTTTATAGTGATTTAATGGGATTTTATGGCGATTCAATGGAATATTAATGGATATACCCTCTGGTTATGTCAAAATAGCTATTGAAAATGGCCATTTATAGTGAGTTTTCCCATTAAAAATGGTGATTTTCCATAGTTATGTTAGTTTACCAGAGGGTACTGTTTATTGATTGATGGTATATTGTATATCTATCCATAGCTGATGATCATGGGGCACAAGATATGTTGGGAATTTCAGGATCCAATTTATGGAGGTACGTTAGTATACGTTAGTACCATATATGGGTATATTTTCTAGGGATATTCCATTTACATAGGCCTAAAAAATAGGCCAAAAAAATATATGGTAGGTACCTCCTTCATAAATCGGTTCCTGAAATGGCCATTGAACTGATGGTTAAATAACCTGGGACATATATGGATTATATGGTTATATGAAAGTTATATGTCCCAATTTGTGTATCTATGACTATGGATAGCCATATTCGTAGCCATTGGGATATATCGTATATATCCCAATAACCACCATAAATTTGGAGATATTATTGAATTATTGGGATATAGTACCTATATATAACTACGGTTATATATCCACTCATAACTGGAACTACCAAGGGCCCAGTAGGGGAGAGGTGGTGAATGCTGCTGAGTCCCAATTCCTAGCGTTCCATTAACAACTGGGGTTATAGCAATGGCTACGAACCAGTTACAAAATTAAATAAATTCTGAAAAATGGTGCCCCAAACTAGTTCGATACATCTCTTCTAAATCTCAGTTATTGATAGTTCTTGAAGCTTGAAAAAACAAATACCATCTTGGGGGGCCCACCCTGAAGCAGTTGGGGCAGTTGAACCCTGGGGGGAGTTGCTATCAGCCAGTGGGGTCAGCCAAAGAGGCTTAGATTCCTTGGGTTCTTCCCTTGAACTCCTGAAACCACTTCTGCCAGACCAACCCCAACCAAACATATTGGCATAGGGCTGAACCAAGAATAACACTACTTAAAACCTACATCGATCAGATTCCATGTGCAAAAAAATGGTGTCTTCGCGTGCATATCAACAACAACGCCTTCCAAGTAGTGCCAAGTAGTCAGTATGAAACAACCGCAGCAGGGGCCAAAATGAAGAAATCCTGCACTTCGACCACTAGCAATAGAGACCAAACCTGATTAATCCAAACAACAAAAAGAACTGATGGGTGGCTTCCAGGATCAGAATCATCCAGCAGGTGACTTTTTAGAAACTATGTGGAGGACACATGCACCCATTCCCCATTGACACAAAAAGAAGAATTGGCCACCACAAGCATTCAACAGGGCCGGATTACAAGACATCACCTGAACTCTTCGGCAATTTTGGGGTGAGGTTCTTCCCCCCATATGGGTACCAAAAAAAGGTAACACAAGTGGCCACCGAAGTTTTTGCAGGCAGATGCTAAAAAAAATATATATATATAATATATATATATATACACACATGTATATATATATAAATATACACACATATACATATTAATATAATATGTCATAATCATTCATAATCCATTAGTCCACCATGACTACGTTGATCTAATTTCATGTTTTTGTTTTTGTTTTTTTTCTCGCGCGTTTTAGATCGTTCGTGGCCATACAATTCCAGAAACCATGGCGTACATAACAAGGTGGCCCCAGCTTGGGAAATGATGGGAGTCTGATGGGGATATCAATCGCCAATCCATCATCCATTTCTTTTGCCAAAGACAATACTATACAATAGTCATATGATTCATCATCCGATAGTTCATCATCGAATTTCATCTTTACCCTCTGGTAAACTAGCGTAACTATGGAAAAATCCCCAGCTTTGATAGGTAAATCAACGAACTACCCTCTGGTAATTTAACATAACTATGGAAAATCACCATTTATAGTGGATATTCCCATTAAAACTGGTGATTGTCCATTGATTGTCCAATATGTTCCATAGTTATGTTAGTTTACCAGAGGGTAAATGGCCATTTTCAATAGTTATGTGAACTTACCAAAGGGTAGAGATGATGTCCCCATGACATCCCGACATCACATCGACTCCGATCCCACCACGGCACGTTTCAACAAGGACAGTCGCATCATCTCCACGGGGCCGAAAGGCTTCAACTGGCGATCCTGGAGCCACAACGGTAGAGATAGAAATGTGAACATATAGCTGTTGTAGCCATAGATGCTGATATACACATATATATAATACATATATATATATTACATATAATATAATATAATATAATATGAATATATACATACATATATATATAATATATGATATAATATGAATATATATATATACATGCATATGTATATATACATATTTAAATATCCATATATATAAGTAGTATACTAGTAAATCTGGATTTAACATGTGCATACTGTATATTATGTATACATATATATATATGTAAATATGTAGGTAAACTGAATATATATATATATATGTATACATATATAAAAACATAGGTACATATATATATATATATAATTATATATATATATATATATGTAAATATGTAGGTAAACTGAATATATATATATATAGGGTGAGAGATGTAGGAATATGAATAGATAGACACCCACATGTACATATATCACATAACTCTGCATTCAGATTAAGATCAGTACACACACTACTTCATTATCATCCATAAGCATCCACAAACCCTATATGATAGCTTAGTTGTAAATCGCGCTGTCCCCATCATCAAGGTGAATCTTAGATGGACTGATGGACTTCAAGGAAACTATGATCATGGCACATGGATGGTGTAATCATTACACCATACATGTGCCATGATCATAGTTTCCTTGAAGTCCAGTGTAATGGATATAATACTAATCATAAAATCATAAAGAAGGTAGAACGATTATCTAATGGGACACATCATAATTCTGGTTGGGGGATTGAATCCCCCTGAAGAATATACGCGTCAATGGGGGTCATCATCCCAAATCAAAGCACCAACCGGTATGATATTCTACCATATTCTACCTTTTACTTCCTCTTCTGCTTGAACAAAAGCCAGCTAACTTAACAAACCATTACAGTATTGGTTGGTGGTTGGCCTACCCCTTTGAAAAATATGAGTTCGTCAGTTGGGATGGTTACATTCCCAACTGAATGGAAAATTAAAAAATGTGCCAAGCCACCAACCAGATTAACACAGGTTTGCGTATAATTGTCAATATCCTACAGTCAAAAATATTGACATATAATATTATTATAGTTATATCAAGTGTAAAACACTTCTGCAGTAATATTGTCCCATGCTTCTCCTATCATGAAACTACAATATTCTCCTTTGCAATTCAGATTGCCATAGTTTGCTCACTTGCAATCTTACAAACATCATCATTCCAGGACAAATAGGAACACACAAAAAGACAACACCAACCAAAATCAACCAGATACATGTCCGGTTGGTGGTTTCCAGCTATCCCAAAAACATTATATAATAGTCATCTCAGCCAATCATCTCTTTTCTATGCTTGAAAAGCTCATAAACAATTCATAAATATGTTTCAACATTTTGAAACCACCATCGCAAGTGTCTTGAACAATAATTTGAATTAAACCCACCAAATGTTACACCTCCTCCCAGTCATTCATAGTAATTCTTGATCCAACTGCTCCTGAAAGGCTTGCAGAAAGACGTCATCCGCCAGCTCCGCCGCAGCCAAGGTCACGGGCTCGCCCTCGACCCCAGCCTCCGCGGCCTCCGCGGCCCCAGCCTCCAGAGGGTCGGAGCTTCGGTAGCCGCCGGTGGCACCTGAAACCAAAGATTTTTGCGTGTTGGGCATGGGGACATTGGGCACCTTGGATAGATCACACTGCAAATGACCAAGGTCTGAAGATCTGTAGATTGGATGACCGTGTCCGCCCTTGAACTTCGACCCATCGCAAGCCAAGAATAGCTTTTAAGAGATCAGGACACCCTCCTTGTTTGATCCACCAAGTAGCTCATCGGTGTCTCCTTGCCAGGTCTGTCCCAGCCAGCCATGGTAAGGCCCTTTCCGCCGCCTGAGCTAAATTGTTGAGCTGGGTCATTTAGGCCCTGAAAGCTGGAGCTTTGGGCTTTGGCCCCCTTAAAAGACACTCAGACACTGCAATATCAGATAGCAATGGATAGGATGTATCTCGTGAAATGTTGGTGCCCACGGGGGCCACAGGTACCCCACCTTCAACTTTTTTCTTAGAAGGTGATGGATCAACGTTGGTGGTTTCAACCCAAGCACACCTATATACATCACCTACAAGGTGGGCCCCCAGTGATGTTTGTTGGTTTCTAAAGCCCATTAGCGGCCAATCAGGTGCCAAACCCGCTGTCCCAAAAATGTGTAATTTTCCGACTAGGCGATGGTTGGGGGAAGTTCTAAGCTATGTTTTCACAGGAATCACTTGTTGAGAAAATCATCGCGTCTTGAAGAGAGAATTTCATCTGGTTGGTTCCAGATCCCCTGCAACATGTAAAAACCTTCTAGTGGTTCTGACAAAATTACCATCTTCTCCCCAAAAGCTGAAAATCTAAGGGAATGACAGGGAACCCCCATGTCATGATAAATTTAAAACGCATGCAACATACACATGCCTGTGTCAAATTTCTTGCAACCACCTCACTCTTGGACTGTCAACTCCCACCATCTGCAGATTGAAGGCACGAAATGAGGTCAGAAAATCCATCCCCTCCATAACTCCTTCGCCAGTCTTTGCGCAGCAGGGTTGCAAGTGGATACGGTGCCTCCTTAGTTGCTTTCTGGACTGAAACAGAATACAATGGGCAGGGATGAGGCGGGGAGTTTTTCAGACAGAACTTCAGCAGAAGCTGCAGTTCAGACATGTTCAGCACTTGACAGAGCCAAATCACACTCAAATATCTGAAATAAGGTTATACAATACATGTTGGTTTCAGAGTAAGGACAGCAAACCAACTAACAATCACGCCGGCCCTCGGTTCTTAGAACTGGGAAAAAGTGAAATGGCACAGCACCAGAAATATGCTTCCCAAGCAAGAAGCGAAAGGATTCATCAAGTCCTCTCTGAAAACGATGCCCGTCACATGTCTTCTAACTGCTATTTGCGACAATCGCAAACTCTTCTCGCCTAGCCAGTTGTCCTCATCAAAAAACAGCCCGTGGTGTCTTGTGAAGTGCCCATATGACTACCATCTTCCTGCAGGATACCCTCTGGTAAACTAACAGTTTGCTGTGGGAAATCATCATTTTTAATGGGTAAATCCACTATTTCTATGGCCATTTTCAATAGCTATGGTAGTCATTACCAGAGGGATCTGATCCCAGCACCTGAGGCTCTTGGCCAGATCTTGTAGCTTCAGCTCCTCGCAGACCTCCAGCATGGTCAGGTGTTGAGGCAGATCCTGGAAGGGAAACCCACCCAGCCGCCACAATCTCCAACCATTGGAAAAAATGGCTGGATTTCTAGAGAAAAGCTTTAAAACAAAAACCATGTGTTTCTGTTAATTGACAAAATGTTATGTGTTCCCTTCACCCAATTCTAAGACCATTGCACAGTGATGTCCACAGTCCACGGCTCCTGCTTGTTGAGAAAGAATAGGAAAGGCACATCCTTTATATTCTCCTCATGCAACCCATTACAAACATATCCCAACCTCAAAGTGGAGGTTGCAGCTTCGGGCGATGCGTTTTGGGATCTGCCTGGGCTAAATATTAATCAATTTCACAGTTCTGGCCCTTAACAGCTAAAAATGGGAATAGATTTCCTAGAACTGAGGTCATATATGTTAAGGGCCATCGCTCCAAGACCCATGTTTCTTTCACATGGCTTAATGCTTGATGCAAGCTGCCCCAACTCAAAAAAATAAGCAACATCCAATGGATGATTGCACCAATATTTGCCATCAAAATGGAGTTCAGCGGTAGGTGTTGAAAGCAAAAAATAAGAAACTGCGAACCAAACGCTGGACCAAACATTATGGGTTACTTAGTACTTCATCAATGACTCTATCATCCAAGAAGGGCCAAACTTGATGGCACCATGCTCAACCACGATCTCCAATGATGCAACGAGATGGCATTGTGCTATGAAAAACCATCGTCTTATACAAGTTTTGTTTAAAACTAGCAATGAGACCCAGGTCCCAACAGGCACATGTCACAAGCAAACATTAATTACTGCATATCATTGCCATGTTTGGGTTCACACCACTAAGGTCATCAACTGGACATCTCTACCATTTTGGAGGAACTTCGGCCCACATCCGTCCTGTCAATGGCACATCCGTCATGAAAACAATTTCGATTGGACATGACTTTCCAAAAACTTGTTTCCCAAACAATTGACCACAGAATTGGATGATGGGACAATTTTCACCGGAACCCCCCGGTAGATCTTTTCATGGTCAAACATCCATTGGGTTTCCGGCGTTCAGATGTTCCCCTGAAAACAAAATCAATCCAATGAATTGAGATGTCCTTATCATCATACCTGTTCTTAAACTATATAACATTAATCATATTAACCATATTAATTATTGACCATTATTATCAATTAACAATCACTAATTATCATAAATATATATCCATATATTAACTATAATATCATATTAACCAAAGTATTAGCCATTATAAATTATTATAAACCAAGAGCGTCTTTCAATGCGTTGAAGAAACAACTCATCAGCATCCCATAAGGAGTCCGAGCGGTCCAGCATGAAAATCACCATGTCTGTAGCCTGACTGACGCTGGCGTGACGCCCCAACGAGGTGGTCGGTGCAAACCCAGGTGTTTAAGCAAATGAACAAACTGATTTCTATGGGGATTTGGATTTCTGATTCATGGCGAGTATAACTAGTACCCTAGTGAAAAGGTGAAGATTGGTTCTTGGTGGTTAGTTGGTTAAGATATGTTACGATTCCCTAAGCCTAAACATCCTAAGGGGATCACCTTGGCATATTGATGCTTCATGTCTGGTGGCTTTTATATGTCCAAACATGTTTCCATCTTTTGTGGTGTAGCTGCGGAATTTGTATCCACTTTGGTTCTTTTTGAAGTGAAGCCATGGAAATTATTCTTGAAAGAAGCTTCCTGAAATTGCTTGACTTCAGGGCATGTGCGTTCTGATTGCATAAATCCTCAGAAACCCAACATAGTTTCACAAAATCCACACATGTCGTGGGGTGAAATGTGCTTTGGTGCTCATGATCAACCTACCTTGAAATTCTGCCCCCTAAGAACCTCTCCTAAAGTAGCAAAATCAACAAGCCCAGCACTAAACCAAGGTTTCAAAAAAGGTGTCTAGGATTGTTATCGGATAAAACTATGTTCAATATGTTCCATCTTCATTCAGGATTCAGAGACATGACTATAGTTTAAAGTTTAAACAGTCTATCACATTCTATTCATCATCCAGGATTGATCTCCTCCTCTACAATACCTTCCCCTGAAGTCATCTGCTGAAGGGCTGGAGTGTAGTGTTTGACCAGTGGTCGCATCTTGCTTCGCAAGCCGAGGTCCCAAATGGTAAAGGTCTGCGCAGAAAATGGGGCTGGCTATGCCACGTTGAAGCTTGGGGAAAGCAGCACAAAGGATCACTGGGGATACTCCAAATCGTACCATCTAGAATATCCAGAAACACTGGGAAACACTGGGAAACACTGGGAAACACTGGGAAAAACTGTAGCTCATGTTCCGCTGGATGAACAAAACATAGCTAAGTACATCTAAAGTGACACACACACAGATATATATATATATATGCATACATATGTATACATATATATATATATGGCATATAGATAATATATACATATTGTATATGTATTCATGTGTACGCATCTAAAGTCCAGCTATTGTTGCTTCCACGCTCCCAACTGCATCCCATTCTTGCTCCCTTAGGCTCAGAATCCCAGGATATCCCACCTTGAACTTGTGAGTCCACGTCTCGACATTGAAACCCACAGTTGGCATGGTTGTGAACGTCCTGGGTTGCCAAAAGTTAGGTGTAATTCAAGGAAGATGTTGGAACACTTGTGCCAAGACGGAATGAACGCTGAAACTAGCACATGGCAAACGTACAAGGGTATTTCATCAACTTGTTTCCATTGGTGTCATGGTGTTTCAGTTCAAAGTGAATATATTTTGGAAATAAAACCAAGTATTCATACTATATAATTCAATAATCATCCGGAATAGGTACGAAAACACACAATATTCCAAAGCACCAACCAGAATGGGATCTTGCACCTTCCTTTCCTGCAACCTTTCCCCCCGCTCGTCAAACATGCGGAAAACCTCTCAATCCCATGGTGATTTGACCACCAGTCTCTGGGCCAAATCACTGGCCGTCGAGATGGAACCGATTTATGAAGGAGGTACCGAGTCCATATATAAGGCCTATTTTTCAGGCCATGTAAGGGAATATCCCCACAAAATAGGGTCTTATATGGTACAGTACCTCCATTTTAGGATCCTGAAATTCCCATTGACTAAAGGTTGGTTCAACACCCCCATCTTACAAATATACTGCACCCAAGCAACTTAGCTACGATTATGGGCATTATGGGCCCCGTCCTCCTCTTTCAGTCCCGGTTGACTTAACACCTCAGTCCCAAGTGACTCATCGAAGCCCAACTTCAGGCCATACAGCAAGCCTCAAATCGAGGGGCCAATCCGGAAATCGCTCCATCATGCTCCATCCACTTGTCCATCCCTCCGTCTTTCGCATGGAACTGCGTCTCCCATTCACCTCTCTCTCTCTCTTCTCTATCGTTATTTCTCCCATGTACTCATGAGCGGTTCTTGTTGTTGTCTGTACCCAGCCGCTTGGAAACTTATCTATCTATCTATCTATTCTAATCTAATCTATCTAATCTAATCTAATCCAATCCAATCTAATCTAATCTATCTATCTATCTCTTCTAATCTAATCTAATCTAATCTAATGTAATCTATCTAATCTATCTTATCTATTTGATCTATCTATTCTATCATTCTATCTGTCTATCTATCTATCTATTTATCTATCTATCTATCTATCTATCTATCTATCGATCTTATCTATTTGATCTATCTATTCTACCATTCTATCATTCTATCTATCTATCTATCTATCTATCTATCTATCTATCTATCTATTCTATCAATTCTATCATTCTATCGATCTATCTTTCTATCTATCTATACAGACAGATAGATAGATAGATAGATAGATAAATGGATAGATAGATAGATAGACAGACAGACCGACGGATGGATGGATGGAAAGATAGATAGATAGATAGATAGATAGATAGATAGATAGATAGATAGATAGATAGATAGATAGATAGATAGATAGAGATATAAATGATTATATAGATGATATAGATGTTATAGATATAGATACAAGTATAGGTATAAGGTATAAATAGCCCCAATAAACAACAGTCTAGTTTTGAATCTATTCAATTTGAGGTCCTAAATGGGGGGTATTTGATCTTAGGGGATTGGGAATAGTCGCGGGCAAATGGAAATGTCATAAACATCGCAGCATATCTTGACCATCAATCACGCGGGCTTCAAAATAAGCTTCCCTTGAACCAATTCCACTTGAGGCAAACACAGCCTCAAATCTTTGAAACACAGAGAAGGGTTGACTGCATGCACCAATCGCGACAAACCTAGGGTTATACTCTTGGATTTGCTCAAGGTCCTACTTGTCAAAATATGCATTAGATTCACAACATTCATGTATATATATATCGTATAATAACAATATATATATATATATCTCTCTCTCTCTCTCTTCCATGATGGTGTTTGTTTTTGGAAACCATTTTTGCTGGTTGCATTCTCCATCTCAAGCGGGTCAGCCGCCGGATTGGTTTAATCCCAACAAGAGAAATACACCCATTCGGATTGGTCCCAAATATAGAGTTCATGTTGAGGGGCAGGGGTGTACATGTACCATCCGGTGATTTCATATTATTTAACATAGCTATGAACAATTCCGCATTTATAGATGATTAAAAAAATGATTGTCCTATTTTTTTTTCCAAAGGCTATTTCCCAATGATCCATGGTTTTCCCATGTCCATATTTATACTGGTTGGTGGTTTCAACCCATCTGAAAAATATTAGTCAGTTGGGACGGATTATCCCATTTTCTTATGGAAAAAAAACAAATGTTCCAAACCACCAACCAGTATAGCTCTGTTTCAATGGTCCCAATCTATCGCCAAGTCACAGGTCTTGCCAGCTCCATTGGGGCCAACTAACAGGACCTTTTAAACATTTCGGACATGATGTGACTGCAACAATCAATGCGTATCTAGGTACGTAAAACAACTACACACATAGGTACATATATGTATATTATTTATATATATATGTATATATATATATATGTGCGTGTGTGTGTGTGTGTGCGTGTCATGTAGCTGTACATGTATGCAGTATGCGTATATTAAACACACATATATATATATATATGCACTGCAATGGGAGGTCGCCACTGTGGCTATACGCGACACATCCAGGCAACCAGGCAACATAACAACATGATTGATCTTGGCTTCCAAGGGAGGGAATTAAAGGACAACAATGGGAAAGCCAAACCCACATGGGATTATGTGTGAATCAGTTCATCCACATTTTGCAAGTTTGATAAAAGATGATGATAAAACATGAACTGATTTGCTGTACAGGTAACTACTGTGCACTAGTTGCTGATGGAACACGACAAATAAATCTAATGCCATTAAGTCCAAGAATGAGCGATTGCTGGTAGTGAAATGCAACTTCCGTGAGGAAAGGAACTAAGCATGGCAACAGCCACACTGGGCTGATCTATGGGACCATCAAACAAACGATAGCCAACCTGCAGCAATGCTCCTTGAACATGGTCTATGGATAGCGGCGAGGCTCTTCCTGAATATATCCCAGCAAATCTACTAGGTCGTAAAACCATGCCATCATTGGTCCAGTCTCCAACCATTTAACATCTGAATCTACAATCTATAGGGATACTGTACATACATTTATTCATCTACTGATCTATCTAATTTAACATGCCAGCAGTGGCCAGCACAAAAAGCTCATCATTCCAACTGAGATCACCTTCTGAACAACTTAGGGCCGCTGAGCAAACACTGCGGCGGACAAAGCAAAGGGGCACCAAAAAGGGCAACAAGTTCGAATAAACTACAAACCATTCACAAACTTCAGGGGTCATCATCATCATCATCATCATCATCGACCATTGCCAACAAGGCACCCGTTTTTGTTCGTTCACACCTAACGCTTGCCTCAGCTTCTGGTAACTTTGTCCCATGGCCCGGCGCGGTAAGCGTGGACCACAGTCCGACGGCGCTGAGAGCCCGTAGCTGTGTTTTCAACGCTGGTCAGTCAAAAAGTTGGAAAAAGTATACCCATTAGCTGGTAGCGCCATAACTATGAAAACTGTTATGTCTGGTTGTTTAATCCAGCAAAAAAATGGATTTACATTGTTTTTGTTATGTCACATAAAAAGAAAAAACTATATACTATATATCAGTTCAGGGAGACCCAGCGACATGGGAAGACCATTTCGGAGTGAAATGGTGCGATTTGTTGGACACCGATCCCACTAGATGACAACCGACAGCATCAATTCGTCCTGTTCCCTTGGGGTCCGGAGATCGAACATTTCGCTCGGAAACATCTTGGTGAAACATCTACACCTACATACATGGATTAATTCGATATAACCATAAACTTACCTAACTTTGTGAAATTGGAGTTATGTTCACCAACGTTACCCTCTGGTAAACATACAAAAACTATGGAAAATCACCATTTTCTAGCTGGGAAAACTCACTATTTCGACTGGGCCATTTTCGCTATTTTGACATAACCAGAGGGTAGCGATTCATTGAGGCACCACTGTGGCGCTAGCTTCAGCCGTCCTCGTGAGCATCTGGGTCTGTGTCCTGGTAGATCAAGGTGATACCATCGGGTTAGCCTCTGGTAAACATACAAAAAACGATGGACAATCATCATGTTTAATGGGTAAATCCACTACAAATGGGCCAGAAATCACCATGTTTTTTATGGAAACATCAACTATTTCGACTGGGCCATGTTCGATAGCTTTTTGTATGTTTACCATCTGGTTATTTCACATAGCGAACTGGACAATCCATGAAATAAAGGGATGTTTTTTTTTAAGGGAAAATCATCTGTAAATGGGCCATGGCTTCCATAGCTACGTTAAATAAGCAAATGGTAAATCATGATAAATCCTTAAATGAGTATGTGAATTCATAGCTGCACAGGCTAAATAAATAGATAACTAGGCACAGAACTCTATATAGTTGGATGAATCCATCTGATGTTATTATGCGAATTTGTCCCAAATCAACGTTATGAGGCATTTTCTGTGATACACCCTACTTGATCCTACTTGTAATGATCATTAAGATCATTAAGATCATTAAAGGGGCGGCTGATCAGGCTGTCACCTCCAGCTGCTCTCGAAAATGCACGCTTTTGCTGCGGTTCCGCGTGTTTGGGCTGCCTCCAAAGGTTCCGTGTTCGGCTGCGATGGGAGAACATCACCGAAGGCATGGGGAATATCAACTACAAACGGCATACCAGGATTTTTACACATACCCTCTGGTAAACATACAAAAAACTATGGAAAATCACAATTTTTAATGGTTAAATTGACTATAAATCGCCATTTTCAATAGCTATGTTAGTTTACCAGAGGGTAAGATTCGGACTGCGATCAATACTGTCAATACATGTAAATACCATATGATCCGATGTTACGTGCGGGAGAATATAGAATCACTTTGCCAGCGAAGACGTTGAATGATTTAGAATATTAGTGATACAAGCAAGAAACAGGAAGATCTGACCGAGAGTGGATAGGAACACTGATAAGCACAGCTTTCACCAACCAATTGGAGGAACCTAAAGTCTTGTTGCGGGTAAAATCATGTCAAAGCTCGTGTGCTGATACATCAAAATTTAATTTCCTGTTTGTAAGAATGTGATGAAACCATATAAACTAGTAACGGGCCTATTCACATATCCAGCTAGTAACGGGCCTATTCATATATCCGCTGAGTGCATCTATCATTCATACCCCAACTATCCCCAACCCCTTGATGGTACAACGTGATGCACTTCCCATTTGCTTCCATTTACAGAAATCATGCCGCATCCTATCTAAAATCCGGAATAATTAATCGGACACATCCCAATTCATGTCCATATACCATCGTATGTCCATCAATAATCCTAATTTCCTGGCGGACTAAATGTATCCAAATGTGGTTAACTCCAAATGTCCATCTAATTTATTACCAATTCAATCCGTTCTCTCTTCGGAAAATCCACGTTGTCAGGAAACAAATTGACAAATCAACAAAACAAAGGGAAACAAACATCGAAATGTTCTCAGGCGAATGCGGGAAAAAATCTGAATTTCATCCCTTGCAAGCCATGTTTTCCTGATACCCTCTGGCAATTTGAAAGTTTGCCATGGGAGCCATGAACCATATTGTTCGATGATTTACATATATTGAAAAATATTATCCCATAGCTATGTCACAAATTACCAGAAAGTATCCCCTGTTTTTTTTTAATATTCCTTTATATCCTCATTATATCAACATGAAATCTAGAAAATCTCCATTTATCACCATTTTTTGCAAAGAATCCCCATTAAATCACTATTAACTCCCATGAAATCATGATGTTATCACCATTTCTTGCTTGGAATAAGCCTTTTATCTTCATTAAATCACCATTCTTCATGGCTTCAGCCGCCCTTCAAGCTCCTCCGTTTTTCAAATCTCGGCCTTCGGCACCGCCGTCGCGCTTGGCATCTAAGGCACGGGCTGTGCCCACGCGGCTGCTCCGATCTTCCAAGGGCAACACGCCTTGGGAAGCATCTTGACATCCTGACCTTGTCTCACTGGGACGGTTTAAGGGAATTTTTACAGGGAAACCCGTTTTTTTCTCATGGGAAAATCCATGGTTTCCCGGTTAAGATGTCCCTTAAACCAATCCAGTGATTGTCTGACACAATGGTAAAAACCCACTATGAACCCATTATAAACTGGGTAAAACAATGTCATAAACCGCCCATGACTGGGAATTGTTTATACCACCTATAAACATGGTGAAATTGGGGGATTGTTTATGGCATTGTTTTACCAACACTATTAAAAACAAAGACCCAAGATATACTTAACATCAACTCATAGGATACATCTTAGAACTCCTAGAACCTTGTCTGAAACTGAGGATATATCAATGGATTGGTTTACGATGGTTTAAGGGAAAATATGGGAGTACCAACCATCAATGGTTTAATGGGAATATAATGGGAACGTAATGGGAACCTAATGGGAACGTAATGGGAATGCTCCATGGGAATGTAATGGATGTAAACCATGGAAGGTACCCTGGGGTAAATTTCAACATTTACTACATAGATTCGTGACAAAGAAACTATGGAAAAACCATGGGAAAATGATCGGGACCTTCATGGTGTGAATTCTTCCACGAATCTATGTCCCAAGGTTTACCCAAAACTTGTCTGAAACTGGGGTGTTTTATGGGGATATTATATCAATGGATTGGCCTAAGGGAAAAACAACAGAGGTATAGAAAGCGACGTAAAAAAAATCTTTTTGGGGGTTGCTACATGTAGCCTTCTGGTATGAACTGGTCAAAAATATATATGGTTAATGAGTAAAGTGGATAAAGTGGTTAGTAAGTATTTGTTTCGTATGTGAGGATGCAGTATGAACGGGGTCGAAGGACAAACTTATCATCAAATTGATCGTAGATGGTTGAATCACCAAGGCTATACGAGGAAGTTCACCGATCAAAAACCAGGAACAGTCACAGAATACGGTACTTCAGAGAACTAAAAGCCCGGGCGATCTGGTCAATTAATTAATTAAGTGACAGTCTGACAATCTAACTAAAAGTCTGAATGCCCAATGTCAAATAGAATGACAAAAAAGTATTTTTTTAAAAAAAGTAAGGTAGAATGTCAGATACAATCTCAGGATATATGCCATGTTGGGGATCACACGAAGTAAAGTTAAGTATATAAATTGTTTGTCTGCGTTTCTTTTCTATGTTTTCCAGTTTTTTGCTCCGCCCCCGGACTCTTCTCTCCAAAGGCCAATTTGTGCTTGCTGTGTCTGTGGTTGTTTGTCTTTTTGGTTGATTTTGCCTATTTCATTTAGTGCAAGCGTTTGTTTTCATACCATGTGTTTTGGGACGCCACGTTTCCATACCATGTGTTTTTTTCTATTATTGTGCAAAAGAAAGGAGGTTGGCCTGGCATACAATTTATCATATATTTCACAGACCGCAATGAACAATTGCACTATTATATAGTTCGGTGATTTACCTATAAAACAATGGAGAAATTCAAACCGTACGGCAACCCTAAACAAACCCCAAACCAATCCAAACCTGACCGAACCCTATCTAAACATATCTAAACCCTAAATATATAAACCCGAAACGAACACTAAATACATCCCAAACCAACCCTACAAAAACCCTAAATAAACTTTAAACCACCCCTAAATAGGTCCTAAACCAAACCCACCCCAAATCAACCCTAAATACATTCTAAACCAACCCTAGGTAAATCTTGAAGTAAGCTCTGAACCAACCCTAAACTAACCCGAAACCAACCTTAATTGAGCCCGAAAGCTACCCTCAATAAACCCCAACCCAATCCTAAATAAACCCCAACCCAACCCTAAATACACCCCAATCCAACCCTGAATAAACCCTAAATCAACCCTTAACTAACTCTAAATAAGCTCTAAACCAACCTTATGTAAACCCCAAGCCAACCATACATAAACCTTAAACCAACCTTAAGCCAACCCTAAATATACTGTATAAAACTAACCCTTAATAAATATCCTAAATCAAGCCTTAACCACCTTCCAGCGCTACGAAATCTGCGCTTGAGATTGTGTGACCATGGGCAGGGGAGGAGCCTGGGCCCCAAAAATACAGACCGATACATTCTGCTGAATTCGTCCAAGAAGCTGATGGAGATTCCATTCGTATCCAATGCAGTCATCAAGTGAGCAGGTCCAATCCTCGGTTGGATCCGCCAAACAGTTTTTTTCCCTATGGAATGGGATAATTTAAGGGTGTCAAACAAGCCATGAATCGTGAAAAAAATGATAAAAAGAGATAAAAACAGATATATATATATATATGATATATAATGATATTGATTTGGATGTGTCCAAAATGGGGCATACCGGCATACCCAAAAACAAAGGTATGTTAGTTAATTGAAGAAAATCTACAGTAAATAAACTGTAGATGATTTCGAGTACCATTTGCACAGAACAAAACAGAATACCCTCTGGTAAACGTTTACATAACTATGGAAAGATCCACCATTTTCTAGCTGGGTAAATCCACTATTTCTATGGCCATTTTCCAGTTCGCTATGTTAGCCATTACCAGAGGGTAAACAACATCACCTTCGTCGCTGTTTGGTGCAAAAAGGAGGAAACGGAGTCAGATTGATCGCAGTTCCAACGCGATCGCCTTCGCAGGTACTGTCAACGGTTGGTGGTTGTTTTTTTGTTGTGCCCAAACTGAATCATCCCATATCTATAAAAGAAGGACTATAAAGGCAACATATAATATGTCAATATATGTCATCCTAATTCCTATAGCAAATTGTTCAAGAAGATTCTTGCGCTGCGGATAATACATCTCCAAATAGTCGGTGTCCCCATGTCCATCCCTCCAAACATGAAAAACATCACCCTTCGATTTTATCACCGGCTAACCATTGGAGTTTTACACTTAAATAAGACATCCTAATCACCCGCATCGCCGCTTCGCCGCAGCAAGGCTCAACAATTTGATTCTTGGCCCCAACTCGCTGTTCATCACTTGCCCTGCAATGAGTTGCATCTCCAACACTGGCACTGTACCTGCACTGACAGCGCATCTTTGGAGAGGGTTGTGGTAGAAAGGGACTCTGGGGTAAGGTTCATCATCATTACCGTCATGACCTAATAAAACTGGTCATAGTAATGATAACAAGTTAACAAGAATACTATATAATCATCATCCTCATACTCATGACCATCACTATCATCACTACCATCAACAAGTTCATCATTGATGCATCATCATCATCATCACCATCATCATCATCATCATCATGATTCAGCGTCATCATCACCATCACGATCATGATCACGATCATTGTTTGTTGGTTCTGCTTTATCGTTTCACTGTAGATACTATAGATCCCCAAGCGGTGGGTTTCCCATTGGGAAAATTACCAATCACATTAAACAAAGCCAAGTTTTTGAGAGTTCACCAAAATTCCTCAGTGTCATTTGCTTGTCCCACCTGACCAACCCACACCCAACAGACCTAGATTGTTCAGCATGACGCACAGGGGAACCTGCACATGCAGGAAGGGGGGGTTGTACCGAGTAGATGAAACTGCCATTTCGCATCAATTTCTATAAATTGCATAAAATATGTATTGTAAGTACTGACCTGCTATTGAATGACCCAAACATATAATTAGCCAGGATCGGCTTCGAGCAAACACGGCAAAGTTCACAAAGTTCTAACTCTGACGTATCTAACACAGGTGAAGAGCTTCACCCAAAACATGTGCAGTTTTCTGGCATATACTCACTGGTAATCAAACATGGTTTGCCGGGAAATCCTCACTTGGCTCATCTTTGCTCCATGATGTTCTCATTAAAATGCCCATTTATAAGGATTTGCCCCATTTTTTTAACAGGGAACCTCCTGGCCATGTTTAAACTCGAAAGTCACTCGATCAAGAAACAAATTCGGAAGGTTTCCCCACATGTTCCAGGATGGCTGGCAGCAATCAACTTCTTAAGATAAAAATGGTTTGTCCATGTGGCATGCTCTGAATCTTTTAAGAAAATGTGCGCGGTTAGCACGATCACAAGCGATCACAGTGTCCGCCATCTGTGGACCTGCTGGCCTTAATGAATTTTTTGCATCCAAGAATTGCCTTGGATTACGAAGCCCAATTCTTATACTCATTCAAATCAAGTATCCCATGCTTATTTATGATCGAGAACACCGAATTGATTCAACTTTAAACCATAAGAACCGAACCCACCAAATGCATCAACAACAATCACCCCCCTCAACAATCAAAACCCATCATTTTGTGCAAGGTGCACCCCCCAGTTATAAGTTGGAATATCATCTAACCCTATGAATCATCGCGATGTCCCCCACAAGCCCCGGTTAGTCATGGGTAATCTAGTCATGAACCAAGCCTGGGCCCGACTTCTGGGACTTCTCCCTATAGATTTCCAATGAAATTCAATTTCAACTGGATGTCCCATTGGGAACTACTACCATATATAGGGCACACTAACATAGATGTGGAAAATCATGTGTAGACAATTTTCCTAGGGTGTCCCTATGGGTTTTCCATATCTATGTGGCTATGAATCAATACCCAGGTACCCGGATGGTACCCTAAGTGATAGCTCGTTCATGGATGTTTATTCCCCCTTTTATATTTTTTTATATGGTAAATTCATAGGTAACTTCTTGGTGGCTCATCCCACTTACTAAGTAGTTTATATTCCTGGTTATAAGTGGGATAAGTGGGATAAGTAGGGTTTTTTTCCACCTATGACTAGGGTTATACTTATAACCTACTTACTTGGGATAAGCCACTGAACCCATCCCCATGTTACTTTCCCCAGGGAATCCCCTAGGAATCGCGCGTTGCGTGGGACGTGCTTCGCCAACTGCGACATGATGGTCTCGACAATCTCCTGGCCCAAGAAGGGCCAGGGACCTTACATGTTGCAGGAGTATTTTGTTGTCTGGGGGTATCAAATTTACATGTATAATATATATATATATATACATACATCACACACACACATATAAATATATATATATATATGTACATATTATAAATATAATATATATATATATATATTCATGTTTTATTGAGGTAATCTACGAAGCACCATAAACTCTGATACCTCTTTGGTTTGGAATCTTTGGCACTTCCTTTTGAAGGGCAAACCTCCATGTGTGGCAAGTGGTGAGTCCGACTCGTCCTTGGCTGTAGTGCTGGCCGTAGCCTTCACTCGCAAACCAGGCTCGCCGTGAATACCCAAACCTACCTGGCCACCGAGCACTGTCATTGGAGGTTAATATGCCGAACCAAATATGGGTACCTACTGCAGGTTAGGGAACAGGTTATAGAAGTAAGGAACAGCTTACGAGTACCTACTTTCCTGTTTCATGCCCAGGTAAGGACTCTGCAAAAGAATCTTTGCATTAGAGTAGCATATTCTTTGCAGAACGGACCATTGACATCCATTGACTCTAACCTGGACATCACATCTGGCGATAGAGGCTGGGAATGAGAAGGTGCAATGGGCCCATTTTCATATGGATGACTTTGGGCCTACTCTTCTCTACTTGAAATACTTGAAATATGTCATTGACATACTTACTTGAAAAAAATCTGGAAACAATGGGATATATATATATATAACCTCTACTGAATATATCTACTTGAAAAAAAACTGGAAACAAGGATGCATCATTTTTCCCAGAGGAAAATCACATTTTCCAGTCATTTTACACTCCCCTTGGTTGCTTCAGGTGAGGAAAAATAGGCGGTTCCTAATTGGGTGGGGACAAAGAAGCAATGGTTTCCCTGTTTCCCTATTCTCATCGGAAAATTGGCTATTCTCAAGGTTTACATTTGCTGGGAATTCATAGCCATTCATAGCCATTAAACAACCATAACTATAACACTATGTAAAATAATAAGCCTTATTTTTCCAAATAAGGATGAATAGCGACTGCAGAAACATCCCAATTTCTTGCACAATGGTTCCCAATTTCGACGAGGCCTCCATCTCATCTGCAGGAATAGGCCTCGCCTTTGGCCAGCAAATAACGAGTTATAATTATGTGGGTATCTCGCCCACTTATTCATGGAACTGCAGCCCCAAGTGCGTCATCATAAACCACCCAACAATATATTGTGTAAAAAACTATGAATCCAGCCGTACTTTGGGGTATGATTTGGGGGTTTAAGATGGGTTCAGTCCCTTTTCAAGACGTATTTAAGGATCCATAGGGGTTTGTTTTTTTAAACAACCATTAACAACGCATATTTCGTGGACTCCTGAAAATGGAGGGTTTGTGATCGGGTTTAGTAGCCCCTTACTCGGGCACACAATAAACAATCCCCAATCTTTAGTGCACTGTTGAATTTACTCCGCACTTTTTATTTTTTGGCACCTCAACAATGAACAGGTCCAGCACATAGCGCCAGGTTCTTGCATTTGAAAACTTCCCGTCAGATAGACATGCACCATCATGCACCGGTAATCCGGCATAGCTATGGAAAGTCGATGTCAATAGGTCATCTGTCACCGGACCATTTTCCGCAGCAAACTGCTAAAATACCACAGGTTTTTTGAATTTGGATGTCTCAAACTTGGGGGGCGCCAAAGTCATTAGTTTCGTTATTAAGAAAACACAAAGATGGATGCCTGGCGTACCACGGCAGTCACTCGAGGTGTCCCCCCCAAATGCGCCAAAACACGCCAACCTATCTGAATCATATATGACCTTGCAATACAATTTACATTGTATTGAAACCTAGGCATATTACATTGTATTGAAACATATTGAAACTATATTTAAATTATTGTATATTAATCTAAACTAAGCTAAATACCTATCAAAAATCAAACTGTTTCTAGTTTTTAAATAAACAATACATTAGACTAAATTATATTATATTAAATTTCCTTGTGTTGTATCGTCATTACTCTGTAATATATTACGCCCTCCAGTAAATTAACATAGACCCTGCCAGATAGGTTTTGGAAGATTAGTTTCCACTAAAAACTCATTCTTTTCAGGGTCCGGTCTATGTCAATTTTCCAGCGGGTAATATCAAACTAACTAAATTAATTGATTGCACAATATCAAATATCCGAACTTCTAATGCATCCAACTATGTATTTAATAGTTTACTATATTACATCAAAACTGTACTTGCAATATACTTATTGGAAGAAATCATAAACAATATCATATCATACCAAGCAATATTTTACGAACACAGTTTACAAAATATATGAGATTATATCAACATGTATTCTAACACATCAAACGGTCTTTTATACTAATGTTAATTATACAAATTGGATTGATGTATTGAAAAAACTATAATACTGCGTTAAATCATAATACACTAGTTTATATCCAACTAATTTAAAATATACTAGAGCACACTATATTGTCTGAATAGTTTAAATATAAGATATGATATGATGTGAAATATCGTATATAAAATATTATTCCCGAATATTCTTGTATATATATATGAAACCATCACAGCAAGACACCCAGCATCTTCCCCACCACACTTGCTGCTAGGTCCCCAGGGCCCCAGGGCCCCAGGCTGGCAACATCCCTGGAATACTGCAGGAATGGAAGCTCACCTTGGAGGTCCCAGGTATACAAAATGGTATCCCGTTTTTTAGAGACTCTGCCATGACTTGGGGGTTGGAAGATTAGTCCCAAACACGGTTTATGTTCAATGTCTATGTTTATTTGGAGGGGAGTGGCTATAAAGTTAGAATAATCCCATATATTCACTGTATTATATATATATAAGCCATTTGGGGTAATTACTTGCGATAAACAAATCAAGAGTCGAGTATTTTTAGTGGCTCACGGCACCAGGAAGTCGGAAAAAAATGCCAGTAATCCTCCATTCTTTAAAGCCCTTGGGGGCATCAGTGGTTCAAGGAAAACACATGCCAATGAGTTCTGATTGGTGGTTTCAACCCCTCTGAAAAATATGAAAGTCAGTTGGGATGACTATTCCCAATATATGGGAAAATAAAATTCATGTTCCAAACCACCAACCAGAGTTTTTATGTGTAGAACAGCAGATTTATCTTAAGGCCATATAAGCTATGGAACAACAGCGGGTCCATAGCTACCTTCTGATTACTGGGCCCCTGGGATGGCCATCCATGATGTGCCCTGCCATGCCCTGACACCTAGCTAGGCACATCGAAATGTTGCCCGTTTCATAATTCCTGGGTCTTCGAAATGGAAAGTGCTGGACACCGTTTTTGGTATGGTTCAACTCACCAACCATGAATTCCAGTTGTGATGTTACATACAATTTAGCAACTTTCAGGGGGACTTGTTATCATCTACGGGTCCTTCATCGTGTATGTGTCAACATGATTTGCCCCCCGAAAACGGCGGTGCTTAGTTTGGTATGGATAAATTAGATAAACAAAAAACATCAATAAACAAACTACAGTATATATATAGTTATATAATGTTATATATACATATTACCTTCATTTGGCTCAATATGTTTTTCCGATATGGCTTCGAACAAGGGTTTAACCAAAAAAAACCATTGTTTGTCTGGTTGGTGGTATACCTACCCCTCTGAAAAGTATGAAAATCAATTGGGATGATGACATTCCCAATATATGGAAAAATAATCCAAATGTTCCAAACCACCACTTTGTACCGCTTTGTGTATCGCACTGTCTTGGGTTGGGAAGACAGTGCATTGACTGTGGTGACACTACGGCCAAGGCGGCCGCAAGGCCTGACTAACCGGACCTGGAAGAGAGGCCTCTCCAATCCAGCAAACTTTGAAAAAGATCAACAGCGTAAACAACCAAGACTTGACACTGTGGCCAGCCCTGGCTGAAAAGGCGGTTGACACGAACCCCAAAACATGGTAGAAGGGCATCAGAGCAGCAATCATGCACACGGCACAACAAGACCCCATCATCATCATGCCACTGTGAGAGCAAAGCAGCTCATGCCCACCCCAACATTCACCATCATATCTCGGGCGCTTCCGCAACAAGCCACGTATATGAGAAAACCGAATCTCAAACATCTGGATGCACTGGTTCTGAGTTTCACTTTGGCCGTGAAGTTGTGGATACTGAGCCTGCATCTGGGCCTGTAGCTTCGAAACTTGTTGAGGCGGATGGTGGGTGAACTCCAGAAACTGCCCGTCAATCTGTGTTTGTTTCTGCATCAACTGTTGCACCCGACCACAAGCAGAGAGCTCAAGGTTGATGTCCTCCTTCACAAATCCAGACACGTCCACAAACCTATCAAGGTGTTGTGAGATGAACGGATCTCTGCATGCAGGGACAACGCATTCAAGCACCAAAACATGAACACACTGACACAGTACAGCTCTACGGAGTTTAGGAAGGGACATAGCACGAAGGGCTGCCTCTCCTTTACGATCACCCACTTGGGAAAACGGCGGACATGAAAATCCAGCACTCATCACCGCAGCATGATTGCACTTGGACCACACTCCAGCGATCACCTGGGTACTGCCAGCATCACCAATCACATACTCACATCCTCCATAAACCTTGTAGAAGTACATCATACGGGCATTTGAATCAACAGCAACCATGGTATGCATACCAACGGCAGGGGCTCCATGTGTCGGATCACCTAACCCGCAGTAAGCATCGACCAGTGTGAAGAAGTCCTCCCAGGTATACAGTGAGTGCAACACCAGCTTAGTACCATCATCCACCCTCAGCAACGGAAAGGAGAATTGCTGCACCAGGACAACATCCAACAGAGTGAGCACATCAGGAGCTCCATCCAAGAGGCCAGAAAGCACCAAACCAGTCCCAACACGGACAGAACGACCCAAGAGGCACCCACGTGCAGGATCAAAGACCACCACCATGACCACGGCAGAAAGCCCACCTCCAGCGTCAACTCCGGCAGGGTCCATGAAGGTCCATGGCACAACACGGTGAACGAAACGCTCTACGATCAGCAGGGCACGGCCGCACCTGCTGGTAGGTGTAGAGCCCACGGCTGTTCCAAACCACCAACCAGTCATAGATTACCAATTGATTAGCCATTAGTATCCCATCATTATCCCATTATCATATGTTATTATCCCTTGCTACCAATGATTAACAACAATTATTACCCATTAATAATCATTATTTTGGAGTGTTCCCCCCATTTCGGTCACTTTCCCCCAGTTCGCCGGTCGCTACAAAGGCACTCCCTGGGTACGCACGGTATTGGCAGCAGCTTCCGCCTCGTGGAACACCTGGCGGTTGGGCTCCAATGATAAAAAAGGTGGAATTGCCGAAGGAAAATATGCAAAAATATGGAAACATGATGGAAAAGTATGGAAACATCCGGGGAAATATGGGAAAATTATGGAAACATATTGGAACATATGGAAAAAATGGAAACATATGGAAACATATGGAAACATATTGGAAAATATGAAAACATGATGGGAACATGATGGAAAAATATGGGAACATATGGGAAAAAATGGAAACATATGGAAACAATATATGGGAAACAATTAAGAAAATATGGGAAAAGATTGGAATTTGTGATTTAGTGAAAGGAAAACATGTTATTTGTATGTTACTGTAAATCAACGTTTGTGAGGAAAATTGTGATTTCATGGGGGAAGATGGTTGTACAATGGGGATGTAATGGGGATGTAATGGGGATGTAATGGGAATATCATTGACAAATAAAATATAGCAACTTCCAAAAGAAACCAAACAGTTGAAGCAACCGGGAAAATATGCAAATTAAATTAAATGGGAAGACTCATCGAAGTAAATTTTTGGAAACACTTTCAAGCATCTTTTCAAGGTTGCTATATACTGTACATCTATACACGGTGTAGTCACTGTAGCCCAGGGTGTCTGTGTAGTCTTCCAGGGTGTCTGTGTAGTCCGTATGTGGGATCCGGGGACGCAGCTTTCGGCGGTGGTGCTACGGAGTCACGGGCAGGTGCATCGCGGGCGATCGCGGGTGCGATGTGCCAAGCAATGGGGGTTGACCTTCCCCGCGACGTCCAATCTCCACGTCAACGTGGAGGTCCATGCACTGTTGCGGCCAAGGGTCCGCGCACCCAATGCCGTTCCTCCACCTCCTGCCCCATAGATTCTTGGAAGCCAAAGGACCGTTAAAGATCTCCCAGGCATGGTCCTTACATGTCCTTACTATATTACATGCCCGCACCAAGTTGTCCAACCTCTGCCTCAGTCCTTCGCGCTGCGCTGCGTTGTCAACAAGGCAGATTCTAACTTGCAGCATTGCCAGCAAGGGCACCGTTAAGCGCGGAGCCGTAAACCTTAGAAGTCCTCATTGCAAGAAGCAAGCAAATGAGTCCCTCGCCATAGAGAAACAGATTGATGACAAGCATCCCTTTAACCAACGCATTGACCCCTTCATTCTTCAGCGTGACGCCGCGAAATTGGAATGGTTTGAAGCCAAAAAGTCAACTGCTCGGACAAGGCCCTGGGTTGTGGCAAACTCTAAACTCATTGGTCATCTCAGCCATGCCATCAAGGGGTCCACCCCGCAAGCGTCGGGTTCGGATGTCGCTTCAAAATGCACCGCTTCTCCAAGCTGCCCAGAAACAAAGGGAGACGACGGAACGCTTTCTCCAACATCCCAGCGTTGTCGAAGAGCCCCTAGCTGCAAAAAAAAATCACCTTCTCCCGGCCGAAGGTGCTGTTGAGGGAAGTCCCCAACAGGACTTGGACTCCCCGATCAACCATGGAGCCCTTGAAAGATCTTGAAAGGGAAGGGGGGGTGCCTTTTGTAAGGGTACATCATTTCATAAAAACTTACCCCTGACATTCATCAGAAAGTCTATGTAAGACTGGCTGGCTGGTGGTTTCGCAGTTTCAACGCATCTACAAAGCATCAGTCAATTCCCTCCGGTAATCAAACATGGCAATGGACAATTCCCTATATTCCCTATTTAGTTCGATGATTTTCCCTTAACACCTCCATTTGGTACATTTCCCGGCAAGCCATGTTTGACTACTGGAGAGTAAATTGATCCATCACTAGGGATTCCTATCAAGGATCATGAGAATTGCAATGTACAAGGTAAATTATTATCCTATTATTATGATTTATTATGCTCATTGAACCATGGTTCTACCATAAAGAAAAGGTTGCTTTACCCTTGACATTGGCAAATCCACCATTTACTTCCATTATTTTCCCACCCTCCATGAAAACATATGAACATATGAAAACTAGGATGTTCAGTTGCCACGTTTGATTACCGAACGGATCCGAAAACTATTTTGATTGAAGAAAAGCTGCCTCCTTCGATCCTCAGCAGCTCCTGGCCGTCCCTCGGCCCTCGGCCTCTTCGAGGGACAGTCCGGCGCGTGCTGCTGCACCTGCGATTTTGCAGACCAGCAGTGAGCCTGCCGCAGCCAAAGCGACAGGGTGAGACACGAAACTCACTAAACACCTGACCGGACCTGACCCACCTAGGTTCGGATTTCTCCCGATTTCTGTGAAAACCCCTGCAAAATGCCCACCCAAAAATGCTGGGATTAAATGACTGGTTCACCACCCAGTATCCAAAAGTGATGTTACGACCACTCATTTTCCAAACCGGATACTCAGTTAAGTATACCCGGCAGCATTTCCGCTCGGATATCTACTATACACATGCCAAATAATTGTGGATAAACATCGTCATTTCCATTTGAATCAACTAATATATGTATATATATATAATTTTATATACATGTTGCAGTGTCCAAATGGGAAACAGGTTTCGAGAGGCAACATATTGTAGCCATGTCTTCTCCAGTACAATGGCATGCACAAATGATTGAATATTGCCCATGAAGCATCCAAACATCATGAAAACACATTTTTTACCAACAAACTCTAGGTGGATATGGGTATGGGTCAAATTGGGTACCCCAATAATTGGATGGTTAATACATGTTAGTACTAAAGATAGACTTTGTAAGCCATCTGTGGCCCCCCAAGTCTTTAATTTTGACCCATAGCCATTGTAGCGCCATGAAAAATCTGGAAGAACTGGAAGACTGCACCTGGCCAAACGCTCAGGTAAAAGACTGATTCGAATGGTAAATAACTATACGCCATATCCCTCACCAAAACAATATATATATTTATAATGGTATATATATATATATGATTAAAACATATTATATATATATATGTATAATATGATAATATATTATATATTATATAATATTATATATACTGTATACGTATATGTGGCACTGTGGCACTATAGTTCCTGCGCTTTCGGGATCGTATCGTACGCTCCTTGAAGAATATCTAAGGGGAATTGAGGCATGCATGCTTCTGGGCCCTGATTGAATTTCCTGGTAGTGTCTGACTGCCAAAAAAATGATTGGTGGTTCAACCCATCGGAAAAATATGGTAATCATCAGAAATTCTTGGGGATAATTCCATTTCTGTGCTTGAACCAATGAAACCAACAAGCAAATCTGATCTCACATCAGCTGAGCCAAGGCCAATTTCACAGGAAACCACACGTCTGTTCCCACAGGACTGAATCTATCCCGTAATGTCGTACCCCGATCAGTGTGAGGATACTGCATTGTGGAAAGTTTTCCCAACATAATTCTGAACAAGTGTAATTGTTTGGGTGGTACGGTATTGGGTTAAGTTTGTTCCAGCATCTTTTCAGTTTCTTGTTTCAGATTTTTCATTTTTTCAGCATGTTTTCTTCTCAGCATTTGTTCATGTTTTTCCAGAGCATTGTTTTTTTTTTTCAGCATTTTTGAAATTAATTAATCAATGAATTATTCGGCATGATTAATTAATTAATATGTGTTTGTTGTGGTGGTATTCTACTTTGTCCAGCTGTTGTCTGAAGAAACAATTTTTCAAATCTGTGACCCATCAGCAACCTTGATCTTCAATAGTATGTTTGTTGTGGGGGTTCTCTATTGTGTCCAGCTTTTTATTGACGTGTTTTCTTTTGTCCAAAATCCTTCTCTCCTTTCCTTTTCCTTTCCTTTGCTAAAGCTTTTCTCTTTTTACTTTCTTAGTTCCATTTTTAAAATCTCAAAATGTCTAATTTCCCTAAATATAGGATGCCTTATCAAAACACCATTAAAAACAGCACTCAAACAATTTTTCAAGGGGGTACCCCATCAGCAACCTTGATCTTCAATAGTATGTTTGTTGTGGGGGTTCTCTATTGTGTCAAGCTTTTTATTGACGTGTTTTCTTTTGTCCAAAATCCGTCTCTTCTTTCCTTTTTCTTTCCTTTGCTAAAGCTTTTCTCGTTTTACTTTCTTAGTTCCATTTTTTAAAAATCTCAAATGTCTAATTTCCCTAAATATAGGATGCCTTATCAAAACACCATTAAAAACAGCACTCAAACAATTTTTCAAGGGGGGTACCCCATCAGCAACCTTGATCTTCAATAGTATGTTTGTTGTGGGGGTTCTCTATTGTGTCCAGCTTTTTATTGACGTGTTTTCTTTTGTCCAAAATCCGTCTCTTCTTTCCTTTTCCTCTCCTTTGCTAAAGTTTTTCTCTTTCTACTACTTTCTTAGCTCCATTCTTTTCAAATCTCAAAATATCTAATTTCTCAAAATATAGGATGCCTTATTAAAGCACAATTATCAATTTAAAAAAGGCACCCAAACAATTTTTCAAGGGGGTAGCCCATGAGCAGCATTGATCTTCAATAGTATGATGGTGGTCCTCTATCGTGTCAGGCTTTATTTGAAGTGAAACAAATGCAAAATCCGTGTATCCTTTCCTTTTCTTTAGTTTTTCTATCTTACTTTCTTGTCTCCATTCTTTTGGGTTTATCGAAATGTCTAATTTCCCAATAATATAGGAGGTGTTTTTACAACGCCATTTAAAAACAGCACTCAAACAATTTTTCAAGGGGGTAGCCCACAACCTTGATCTTCAATAGTATGTTTGTTGTGGGGGTCCTCTATTGTGTCCAGCTTTTTTTTGACATGATGTTTTTACAAAATCAGTTTCCCCTTTCCTTTGCTATAGCTTTTGTCTCTTACTTAGTTCAATTCTCCTGGCATCCTCTCCTTGATTTCTATGGTGTTTCTATGGTTTTGTTTTATAAAAGTTCTATGGAAAATCTATGTAATTTCTATGGTGTTTCTAAAGGTGTGTCTATGGTAGTTCTGTGTGATTCCTATGAGGTTTCAAAAGGATGTATGGGATTTCCTTTGGATTCCTGTGGGGTTTCTGTGGTATTTCTATGATATTTCTACATGATTTCTTTGGGGTGTCCATGATATGTCTTTCGGATTTCTATGATATTTCTATGAGATTACTGTGGGATTTAAAAAATATTTCTATGGCACTTCTAGAGGATTTCTTTGGGAATTCTATGGGGGTTCCATGAAGTTTCTTTGGAATTTCTATGATGGCTATGATATTTCTATGGGATTTCTATTGGATTCATGTGGGATTTCCATGGTATTTCTATGATATTTCTGTGGGGTTACTATGGAATTTCTAGGGGGTGTCGATGGTATTTCTATGGGGTCCCTATGGGGTTTCAAAAGGATGTCTATGGCTATGGGATTTCTATTGGATTCCTGTGTGGTTTCTATGGGATTTCCATGGTGGTTCTTTGGAATTTTTCTGGGATTTCAAAGAGATGTCTAAGGGCTTTCCATTGGATTTCTATCAGATTTCTATGAGGTCTCTATGGTATTTCTATGATTTTTCTGTGGGATTTCTCTGGGATTTCTGTGGGGTTTCCATGATATGTCTATTGGATTTCTATGGATTCCTATGGCATTCCTATGGGGCTTCCATGATGTTTCTATGATATTTCTATGAGATTACTATGTGATTTCTGAAGGGATGCAATGGGAATTCTATGGTATTCTTATGGGATGTCTGAGGGAATTCTATGGGAATTCTATGGGATTCTTATGGGATTTCTTTGTGGTTCCTATGCTATTTTCATGTTATATCTAAGATTTTTCTATGGGATTTCTGTAGGGTTCCTATGGGATTTCCATGATATTCCTGTTATATTTCTATTGGATTCCTATGATATTTCTATGGGATTACTGCGGGATTTAAAAAGGATTTCTATCGCATTTCTAGAGGGTTTCTTTGGGAATTCTATGGGGTTTCCATGAAGTTTTTTTTGAATTTCTATGGTGGTTCTATGATTTTCCTATGGGATTTCTGTGAGATTCCTATGGAATTTCCATGATATTCTTATGATATTTCTATGGGATTACTATGGGATGTCAATTGAAAGTAAGCTGAAATCAATTGAAAATCAATGGAAAGTAAGTTGAAATCAATTGAACATAAATTGAAATCAATTGAACGCGAATTGAAATCAACTAAAAGTAAATTGAAATCAATTGAAAGTAAATTAAAAACAATTAAAAGTAAATTGAAATCAATTGAACGTAAATTGAAATCAATTGAAACTAAATAATTGAAATCAATTGAAAGTAAATTAAAAACAATTAAAAGTAAATTGAAATCAATTGAACGTAAATTGAAATCAATTGAAACTAAATAATTGAAATCAATTGAAAATAAATTGAAATCAATTGAACATCAATTGAAATCAGTTGAAAGTAAATTGAAATCAACTGAACATCAATTGAAATTAATTGAAAATCAATTGAAATCAATTGATCCAATTTTATTGCGTACCTGGTACTTTAAAAAAACACTTTAAAGAGAGTCTCAGAATTGTTTGGGGCGGCCCGACGCTAATCAGCATCCAACATTACATGGTTTTCCTGCGAAGTTTCCCAATTTTAAATTCTGACAAACTCGCCAAGCAAGTGAACATGACCATGTTTGGAAAATCATCAATGAATTGACATGTTCATTTTGCCATTGGCAAATTTACCGAAACGTCAAGTCACTTCAAGCCCGGGATGGCAAGGTCCCATGAAACCCGCTGATCCCAAGACAGCTGGACCTGCGAGCAGCTTATTTTGCACAAAAATCCGAGCTGGGGAAGTCTCACCGCGATCAGCCCGTGCGGAGGCAGAAAACTTCGGCCATTGTGAAGCCTGACCTGGATGAAGCGGCGCAAGCGTTTAGAATTGAAGCCACCCTTCTGGCCTCGATCTGTCCAAGGTTCACAATGAAACTGGGCAATGATTGACCCTGGGATTTTCTTGCAGCGTAGTTGTTGGATTACACCAATAATTTGACCTAATCGTGATCAACACCCATAGTGCTGTGCTCTTGATCCCTTTCTCGTCTGCCAAAAGCTCTTATGATCATGGTCCATCCACGCATCAAGGTTGATGCGAGAAAAACACCATGTACAGTGCAGCCACTGCAAACATGCCTCATACGATGTTCACTGGATACACTAAGGAAACCCACATGGCCAATAGTGAATAATCACACCCACCAATATGTATATGCATGCATGTGTATATGTATAAGATGCCCTCCCTGAATTCACATATAGCCTTTGATCTCATTTTGTAAATGCGTGCGCAACTTATGATAACTTATGCCTTATGCAAAACACGGATGCCTAGGGCATATGCCCATGCAATTGACGCTCACGTCACATCGCTTCGGATTACGCCCACCATTAAGCAACTACTGGAGCAGTGGTGGGGAAAATCTTGCGATGCTGGGATTACAGGATTATAGCCTATAGCTGCATGATAATCATGATACTATAAGATACTGTAATAGATCATATGGGAAATGAGTGGAAATATATACCCAACCTGGTTATGACTAACATAGCCATGGTATAGATGAGCCATAGAAATAGATGGTTTACCGGTTTAACCATGGTTTACCTAGCTATAAAATGGATGGATATTTTCCATGGCAAACCGTTAGCAGGTTCATCGGATTCGGAGGTGGTAGGATCCAACAAGTCCCCTCTCATGGGATGATCCAAGTAATCCATCCCCCTAATCTTTCAAGTATCTTAAATACCCCTCGTAATAAAGGCACCCAAAAAGAATAGACTCAAGAATTGCCTTCTGGAGGGTTTGACCACATCTTGAGAAGGGATTACTATGAAGTCAACTTGGGTTGTCATGGTTATCATCATCAAACAACTTGCTGGGGAAATAAAAAACACCAAGCCATGGTTTGAGAGCCTAAAGAGCTATATACAACATTGTAAATTTCCTTGGCTTCCCCTTGAATCCTATAGGTCCTATGTGCCGACCACAAACTTCGGGGTCCGCTGAAGTCGGGTGGTCATAGTGGTGAGAGGTCCCAGAAATTGCTGCAGAAGGGGAATACAACCGCTGTGCGCCGTTAGGACTGTTAGGGTCATCCCAGAAGTTCAAGGGTTTGGTGAAATTGTGACATTTGCATTTGTTCAATCAATAATTCGCACACTAGTGTTCGCTTTCTTACCCCTCTCTCTAGATTGTATTTGATGAAGGTGTTGAACAATGATTATGTAATATAAAAGTAGGCAGTTTCAATCTTTTCAGTGACGGATGGCATGTATGAACTCTCTGTCGTGCTTGACCAGTCTGTCTCTGCCAGAAATTTTGCTCCATGGTGGGCACGAGTGCGGAAATACAGTAAAATTCGAAATAAACACGAGGTTTTTTAAATTCAGCAAAGCCCCCACAGCAGACTTGTCAAGAGTCAAGAGTGGGACCAACAACAATCATCAATGTCCTCTTTTTACTACATCAGACTGACTCTATTAGTGTGCACTGGGTGCTCACTAGCAATCAGTCATTTTTTTTAAACTCACTCCTGGGAAACACACATATCTATGAATCCATGAATCTGAGAGTGATGACATCAATAATCTGAATGTAGTTACGTGTATGTTACGTGTATGTGGCTGTATTGAAATTGTGGGTTTACAGCAAGGAACCAGCACCCAGGTTCCTACATCAACCATGGTGAGCCTGGGTGGATTTGATCCGGTTTTGGGAAGATCTGGGGATGACCGGAGGATGGGAACATCTTGAAAATTGAGAATGTTGCAGCTGGCAGCTCTGGAAGAGTGTTGCTTTTGTATGTACCTTGGGCATTTTATGGCATTTTGACAAGCCCTTCGCATGATGTGGCTTAGTTTCAGCTCCCTGAACAGTGTCATTCCAGGAAATACTGGTGGGTTTTCCGCAATATATACAGTAATATTTGTAGGTCAATATTCCACGAACTGAACATCAACATCAACTACCATTTATCAATCATTTAAATGCTTAAAAATTAATCTTGAAAGCCTATGAATGGCTAACTCCCATGTTTTTTCGCATCAAAACATTCCATTCGTTGCCTCGAAGACTTCAGGGTGGTGGCCCATGGTTGCCCATGGTCCCAACAGTTCACTGAGTTGATATGCTGTTTGGGTTTATGGAGGATCCCACCTTGTAGATAAACTTCGGTTTCAGCAGGCAATTATATATATATAATAATATTAGATATGATATATCTGTATAGTTCATGGGCTTATACACCGACTTGGAGATACAGTAATTATATGTAATTATAGGGCACCGCCTGTTTTTGATTAGGGGGAAGACTCTGCCGACAGTAGATCTAGATAGTATGATTGTCATCTATGCATTACCATCTATTACTTTCTATGATAGTCTATGATCATTTGCCACCTATTTACCATCTATTACCATATGATAATTAGCGTCTAATCATGCATTGACGTCAAAAAACATGGATTACCCATGGGTTTGTATGGATCATTGGATCATTGCCGTGAATTACCATGATTCCAGTGAGGTCAGGACGTGAGGTCACAATTTTTTGACCTAGATGGATAATTCTGGATCCATCAAACGTTCAAGTTAATGAGTTATCATGGATGATTGTAGTGACCATCTAGGTCGATCTAGGTCAATGTCCGTCTATTCTTAGGTTACTAGTATTAATATGTATTAGTGACCTTACTGGTAGATTATATAGCAGCGGTTGCTATTTTCCAGTGAGGTCACTTAATGCCATGGGCTATAATCGTCTATACTGTAATCATCTGTAATCATCTATAATCACCTATAATCACCTATAATCACCTATAATCATCTATAATCATCCTATAATCATCCTATAGAATTTCCATGTGTTATGTCCACGATAAATCATCTATAATCCATGCCTTGGGCTTCACTGCTTTGCGGCAAGGACGCCGCTCTCGGAGCTGGCACTTGCGGCACTTGCGGCGCTGGCGAAGTTCGCCGCGGCCGGGCACGGCGGCGACGTCGACTGCCGGTTTTTCAACGCCCAAGAGAGCGTGTTGATGACCAATCAGGATACGATGAATAATCATACATATCATACAATCCCACCAGAAGCTGATGAATTTACAGATTTCCACAAAATCAAACATCATGTTTGTGTAGGAGATATGTCATGTATACAAAAAATATAATGTCAAGTTAGGATTAATAAACCAGCCAAGAAGGTAGGTACCTAGGGAGAAGGTTCTGCTAAGGGTTTCCTCCAAAATAATCAGCCTCGTAAGTTGAATTCATAAGAGATCAACTTTCAACTGATATCAATCTACTTTCAATGGATTTTCCTTTTAAACCTAGAACCGATTTCCCCACAACTGCCAAACAAAACATGGTGCTTCCCAGTGCTTCCCAGTGCTTCCACTTCTGCTTCCGCTTTTTCCATCTTTCTCCCCAGAAATGCCCCAGTCGAAAATCCCCCAAGAAACGTACTGTGAACAATCACCATGTTGAAAATGGGTAAATCAACGATTTCGACTGGGCCATTTTCTATGTCGCAAACTGTTAGTCATTACCCTCTGGTAAACCAACGCAACGATATGGAAAATCACAATGTTCAATGGGAAAATCCACTATAAATGGCCATTTTCAATAGCTATGTTAAATTACCAGAGGGTATATCCCATTAATATCCCATTGAATCACTATAAAATCCCATTGAATCACTATCCATTAAATCACCATAAAATCCCATTAAATCACTATAAAATCCCATTACATCACCATAAAATCCCATTAATTACATCACCATAAAATCCCATTAAATCACTATAAAATCCCATTACATCACCATAAAATCCCATTAATTACATCACTATAAAATCCCATTAAATCACCATAAAATCCCATTAAATCACTATAGATAGCTAGTTCAATTACCCTTTGGGTACCTCATTGGGTAAACGCTCAGCAGCGACTCTTGAATGCCGCCACGCACATGTGGTGAAACACCCATCCGAAGCAGCCCAAGGCGCAGGGCGCCCAGACCACTGTCAGTGCGCTCAAGTAGGCGTATCTCCTTAGCCGAAGACTGGGAGACACGAAAAAATAAATGAATCAAGAAACAAACTACATATATATATATTTTTATATAATTATATATTTATAAATATGTACATACCTTCATTTGTGGCTCAATATGTTTTTCCGAGATGGCTTTGAACGAAGGCAAACAAAACACCATTGTTTGTCTGGTTGGTGGTTTCAACCCCTCTGAAAAATATGAAAGTCAGTTGGGGTTACCCTTCCCAATATATGGAAAAATAATCCAAATGTTCCAAACCACCAACCAGATGCATATGAATGGGTTAAGAATATTGGGTTAATCATTGATGATCATATTCATGATAATGGATAACAATAATAATAATGATGAATGATATACATAATATTATATAATAATAATGATCATGATGATGGGATGGTCCCAAGTTCTTAATCTTGACCCATACAACCCGGAAAATCTGTACTGAGCGTTTGGTGCCAAGATTTGGATACAAGACAAAGAGCCAAACTGGGAGAACATAAGAGCCAAATCTAGACAATGTCTGGACCACGGAGATTGGCATTCCGTGCCCATCTGGCTCAAGGACCCAAGATCGAAGATTGTTTGATGTGCTTGCGGTCAGCCCCCCCCCAAAAAAAAACACACGTATGATTGACAGTTCCAATCAATTATTTTAGTTACCCTCTGGTTATTTATATAACATAGCCATGGAAAATAGCCCATTTATAGATGGTTTACCTATTAAAAAATGTGATTTTCCATGACTATGTTAAATAACCAGATGGTAGATGATTAACAGTTTTATTGACTTTTACTTGGATTAGTTAGTTGGATCAGGTGAGTCTTCGGTTGCCTTCGGTGCGTTCAAGGGTCAAAGTCAGCGAGAAAGGATGGTATCCCAGGATTCTTCCGAAGTCATATCCTTAGAAAAGGCCGGCCATGAATCCCAAGGTCTCCCCTACGAATCGCCTGGTTGATGTGGATCTTCGGAAAACTGGGAGGATATGTGTTTATATGATTTAACAAGTTTTTTTTTTGGTGAACATACAGTAGCCATCAAACATTGGGTTCGAATCTACCAACATTGTGCAGTTCACACACTCACATCAACCATGGCCAAACATATCCGCTGTTCAAGTTGTTCACCGTGATGACACGTCAAGCTGCGCTTGAGACTGGCAGTGTGGCAGAGTAAGAGGACACAAACTATACCCTCACTGACGCTCACTGGTTAGTCTCAAGTTTAAGACATCGTCCTAAACCATACCCTCAGGTTAAGTTGTTTTTGTAGCATGAGATGATATGAAATATGGAGCCGTTTTGTAATAAAAGAAACACTGGAGCCACTTCAGAATACCAAGGTTCACCTGAGCAAATCGAAACAAATGGCAGGAAGAGATGGACATGTTTAGATTTGACATGATGTGACAACATTGTGTGGGTCTGAAATTCTAAAAATGGAGTAGCCCATTGTCAGCTGAACGATCTATCCAAGTCCTTGGGTGCTCAGATCTTTGGAGTACACCGACGGGAAAAAAACAGGTAGGGCCTATAGATATCAAGCATAGCAAATCCCTTAACGTCGGTTTTTCATGGATGAACTGTTCACGGTAATTTCTGAAATTAGAACGAAACCACCCACTTGGTGGTTCACCCCACAAATGGACGTATTTCAACAAATTTTAAGTGTAGCTCTCTATTTTTGTTGCTATAATAATATATAATACCATCTGGTTATTTAACGTAGCCATGGAAAATCACCATTTTAAATAGGTAAACCATCTATAAATGGGCCATGTTCCATGGCTATGTTAAATAACCAGAGGGTAATATATATTAATATTAAACAAATTTGCTCAGTAGCTCTCTATCTGGCGATGATCTCCCCGACCGGGATGGCACCCAGCTCAAAAGTACAGTAGCTACGTTTGACCACCACTTTTTAGGGGCAGCCAGACGTGGAACCGCACGCAACTTGCCTAAAGCCTCAGGTAAACTAACATAGCTATGGAAAATCAATGAACATCACCAAGATTATCCAATATGTCTGACTAGATACTAGGTAAATCAACGAGCCGAATGGGCCATATTCAATAGAAAACTGTTAGTTGACCGGAGGGTAATCCTTGCCCAGCATCTGCACGTATAAGTAAGGAGCACCTCAACTGAACCGTGGCTGAAATGGGCATCGATATGCGCGAAACGAACGGGAAATCCTTAAACTGATCTGACGTTCTAATTACCACAGGCTAGTTTAGTGCTTCACTGTACCATATTGTACCTTTAGTTACCTTGGGTTATTCCATTTAGAATTGGGTTATTACGTATATGAGTTATTTTGAGTTATTATATACTTACACTTATAACTCTCGTCGGAAACCACTACTGAGTAGGCTGATCGCCAAGTAGCCCCCACACTCACCCTGCTTGGCCACCTCAGGAAACCTATTGATTCTGTTGATCAAATGGGATTTTGTGGGATTAACATGAAAGTCAAAGGGAATGATATCATTACCCTCTGGTAAACTAACAGTTTGCTATTGAAAATTGCCATTTAGTTCGTTGATTTACCCATTAAAAATGGCAATTTCCAATAGTTTTTTGTATGTTTACCAAGAGGGTACGGATGTCCGGTCATTTTTTCACGATCTACCGCGTGGGATTCTCGAAAAAAAACACGGCCAATGGCTCTATGGATTTCAACCGTATAATTCCCCCCCCTATTTGGACAAAAAATGGTGAATATGGTGGGAAATTGTATACCATATACTAGTTCCGTATAGTATCTCATTTTGCGAGCTATACTCCATTGCATGAAATTGATTGAATTGTATATCATTGTATATCCCCATCCCCAAAAAAAACGCCATAAGTGTTCCTCTTACCTTCATTCTGGCTGGTCTCATACCCCCAAAATCACCCAATATTACCCAATTCCTGACTAGATCCAACACAATGTCAATGATCATTTCAGGAATCTGAATTGGAGGTACCTACTATAAATAATAGGCCTATGTAAGGGCTATGTAAGAAAATCTATTGGCGGTACCTCCATTTCAGGGTCCTGGAATTATCCCATCTTCTTTAACTTTAATAGCATCATAACATTACACATAGGAACGGGAGGGGTTCAATAAACATTCATCTACATATAGACATAAATAATATATTATATATTATATTATATATTATATTATATATTATATTATATTATATTAAATTATATATTATATGTTATATTATATATTATATTATATATTATATTATATATTATATTATATATATCAGATTATATTATATTATACTATATTTTATTATATTGTATTATATTATACTATATCATATCATATTATATTATATCATATTATATTATATTATATATATATAATTTTATAATATATTACCCTCTGGTAATTTAACGTAGCTATTGAAAATGACCATTAATAGTGGATTTTCCCATTAAAAATTGTGATTTTCAATAGCTATGTTAGTTTACCAGAGGGTATATTGATTTTTGACTATATTTGGTTGTTATATGCCCCACTTTTGCAGAAAGTTATGTTCCATTTTGTTTGGTTTGATGCCTCCACTTTAAGGCTGATTATATAGATCAAACATTTCCTAGACTTTCACTAAATCCATTCAACTGTTCTTCCACTACATCCGTTGAACAAACCCCTTAAATCCGTAAAGCCCCCTTGTTAAACAAGGAACCCCCTTGACCCTTGACCTTGGAAGAATCTTGAAACCCCATGGTTTGATATGTCCAATGGCGATTTCATAAAGGCACCAGGGCGACAATATCCAAAAGGATATCCGAAATGGACACCACGGCCAGGTACATCAAGCTCGTCGTTCCTGCCGATCGCAGAAAACAGCAGGCTCACGCAGTCAAAGAATATTCATAGTCAAAAAGACATGTGTTAGTTAGTCTATAGATCTTTAAATATTAACCATCCAACTGTTGGGGTGCCCAATTTTGACCCAGAATTACTCACATATTGTTTTGCAAAACGAGTCCTTTTTTTATGGCCTGAGTAGCCAAAGGCCTAGTTTTTTGGGGCTGACCAAGCTGCTCAACCAAGGTTTAGAGACCTGCCACTCTACCCCTGGTGGGGATTCGTTACCGAGCCAAAACCAGCCAGAAGAAATGATCACAGAATTGGATGATGGGAAAAGTTTAACCGGAAACCCCGATCAATTTGATGGGAATTAAACCATGGTTTCCGGTTAAGAATTTCCCTAAACCAATCCATTGAAATGTGATTTCCCATCATAATACCTATTCATAAACTATCATATTAATTATAATCATATTATGCACATTTATTAACCATTATTACTTATTATAAACCAATCCAAAAGAAATCTGGTTGCCAGGTCTCTAACTTTCCCAGGCAGGTCAAAAATCTCAGATGCTGGGCTTGATCGATTTGGTTCCATCGCGGCGTTCGTTTCGGATCCCCTCCGCTCAACGTAGAAATAGCTACCAAGTACCCTGCAGTCGACCAAAATAGCTATGGTTTGGTTTAAGGGAAAATCTACAGGAAACCATGGTTTTTACCATTAAATATGGTGGTTTCCTGTAAATTTTCCCTTAAGCCAAACCATTGAAAATAGCTATGGAATGCTATGGAAATATGTTTTTTTTCAACTGGGAATGATGGGAATGATCTACTGTACTGTGGATAATTAAAAGGATATTTATGGTGCATCGTTCATATCTGTCCGAAGGTGGCAAACCCAATGCCACCATGCGATCAATTAACATCAACTAACCACCACTGAGGGGTCATAGTAAACATATGTAAACATCATCCGAGTCAGAATGGGGTTTTTGCCAATTTCTATCTCATGATCACCTCCAATCTTTGGGATCAAAAAAATCCGGTATTCTCCCACTGTTCGCCTGATCCCATGATATCCCATGATATCCCCCTGGCAGATGGCCCTGGCACAATGTCGAACTAATGGCGCCTTGTGGAAAAAGGAAGCCTTGCAGCATCTCCGGCAGTAGCGATGTGAATGGATACACCATCAGCACGCTCGCCAGAGCGCCTTTGTAGCATCTTTTCCGGCTGATGGATATTTAACTACTATTAGAGTTAGCTGATGGTATTTTGTAACATGGGGATGGGGGCCATGTTAAACCCATGTTGAATATGGGCAATGTTCCTTTATTGACTTCATGGAAAATGAATGAACATGGAGGCGTTCGATCCAGCAAGGACTCATTGGCATCATTTGTTGGCTCACTACCACCACCATATCCACCATATTAAGGAGGTGCCTGAAATTCGATACCCCATTCCATCCACTGCTTACACATGGTGAAACCATGTTAAATCATCATTTTCCGGTGTGAAATGGCCTTAAATTGTGGGTATATCAGCCATGCTCAGACCAACCAAAATCTTTCAGATGCATTTCTAACTATGATCCCATTTTCGTTTCCCATTCTTTCCCCCTCTAAGGGTGTGATGCAAGAGAACATATATACAGCTTGTCGCCCTCCCTCATCAATGGTCCAGCCTGTAAGGCCCCAACCGAGAATGATGGATTCGAATCCTGAAGTTTCTTGCTGCGTCCGTCGTGGTTTCCTACTGCCATGAAGTGCCCCAAATCATCCAAAATTGAACCAGTTGAGTATTGAAACCCATGATTTTTGGGATGCCCCCATTTTAGGAAAGCTCCTCATAAGCATTCCACTGACACAAGATGATAAAATATATACAAATGTCAGGATCCGTGATAGAAACAAAAGAAAACAAACCATTCATCTTTGAAGCACGAACACGCTTTCCTTTGTCATTATTGTATATTGTTTTATTCGTGCCCCGTCTGGACCTCTGGATCCATGTTTAACCCTGAATTATAGGATGTATATAAACCCGTTTCTGTGTTCATTTTAGCTATACCTTAAACATATAAACATTCCCATTTCCATAGATCTTCCATCGTCATTACTCGCATCATATTTGCATTCTATCCCCTATTTGACTATACTGTATGCATGTGTTCAATCCCCCATCGTTGATGCATAAAATCCCATGAAACATGGACCCAGTCATGCTCCAATCCTCGTCGCCGAATCTGCTCGTTGCTCTCGTTCAGCCACGGCAAATACTTCATTAAGGGCGTCAGGCATCGAATCTGCGTCAATCTCACACGCTGAGTCCTGGACCAAAAACATGAGGCAAAGGCTGTTTCGCATGACAAAAAATGAATAAAACTTGATGAAACATGTATGACATTAAACTCATTAAACATTACATAAACAGGGCCACAGCCCTCACTTGCACACATTTTTTTCTGATATCTCCCGGTCCTCCAAATACAGGTCACAAAGTCACAGAAGACCCAGACCTGAAATGAAGTGTAGATATTATTCCTAAGGAAATGGTGAATCACCAACAAATGGTGATTTCATGGGGGAATTCTATACTGAAGTGGGATTTTCGTGAGGTTTTAAGCTCAATGATCTTTTAGGGAACAAGCCTGGTCTGTAGCACCAAATTCGGGGGATTTCCAGCAGGGAAATGAGGAGATACACCAATATTTGTGGAGGCTTTAGCAAGACTCCATGGGATTCAGCAACGGTAAGCAACCAGTTGGGGAGAGAGAGGGAGAGAGAGAGAGAGAGAGATATATATATAATAATAATAAATACATATATATATATATGTCTAATAAATATATATATATAGTATATTTATACATATGTACATATAAATATTTTGATAAATTGGGACCCCTAGAGTCTAGAGTTGTTTCTTGTGGCTTCTCGTCATTCGGGTTATTCTTGCAGCAGTGCTTTGGCTTTCATCTTCCGTTGTTGCTCCGCCAATTCATCTGACAACTCCGTGCCTAAGCAAGCTTACATACCACAGAACCAACTTATCCTTTAGTTTAAGTGACCTACGTACATTCAAATTGGCAAACAAACTTACCCTCTGGTAAACTAACATAACTATGGAAAACCACCATTTTCAATGGGTAAATCCACTGTAAATGGCCATGTTCAATAGCTATGTTAGTTTACCAGAGGGTACAAAGAAGTCTGAAAACTGCTGGAGTTGGAGACACTTCACCCCATCAACATGGTCCGGTGTGCTCAGGTTTCCTAAGAAACAACCCAGCCGCCCACATGTTCTTCCTTTCCTAGTTCTATCCCGTTTCGTTGGTGTCAAAGTATGTATTTACCTGGCAATCTAACATTAGCCATGGAGCCATGAAAGTAGATTATTGAAGTACAGTATCATTTCCATGGCCGTCTTCCATGGCAGACTCTTAGAATACCAAAGGGTATGGTTGGAAAATGTTTCTTGATTAAATGGAGGTACTGTACCATATAAGGCCATATTTTGCTGGGATATCCCCTTATTATATATATATATAGCCCTTACATGGTAGGTACCTCCAATTTAGGTTCCTGAATAGGTTCCTGAAATGGCCAGTGATATCTTCAAGCAACATGTTTCCACCTGTGGCTATCATTTCCCTATATCAACACTGATTTACGCTGGAAATTGACGATCATGGCAAACTTTTGGACGACCAAAGTCGGACCAGAATCAAATATCATTATCCGTTTTCCCTTAATTCAGTTAAATCCCCACTGTCCCAATTCAAATTCACATCTTCACTAGTGCAATCCCCAATGTTCCTATACAAATTCACAATTTTTCCCTAGTTAAATCTGCAGTTCCCTAGATTCAATCACCATTTTCCCGAGTTAAATCCCTCCGAGTCTCTGGATTTCGAGAGTAAAAAACCATTAAAAAGACCGAGGTACAGCCACGCTCGGCCAATCTTGGCAAAGCACGGCGGACATGGCACCGTGAAGGCCTGGGGGCCCGCACTTGAGCCACTGCAAAAACATGGGGATTGAGCCATGAAACTTGGGGATTTCACCACATATTATGCCCAGGCAGTATAAAAAGCAGCACATGTTGTAGAAAATGCAGAAAGGGTTAACCCCACCCAGGATTCTAATTGATTTAACCAACAAAAAAACACAGATGTCTGATTTGAGATTGGAATTAACATATATACGCCAACAAGAAATATGAATTGATAAACAAAAAATGATACAGTTACAGTAAACCATGTATTCATTTGAAGACAGACCCGGCAAAGCACGGAGATTTCACCAGCGTTGCCATCAACAAATCTGTGGACATGTCATTTCAACCCAGTGAAAGAAAACCTGAGCTGGCAATGGCCGTCACAAAAATGAAGTTTTCTGGTTGCTAGGTGATAAATAACACTGTTGAGATCTCCCAACATGTATTGATATGTATTGACATTGGGAAACACTGCTCTCATTTGAAATCGCATGGATAAAGAAATCCATGAGTGAATTCTAGAAGCTGTTGCTATCTGAATGAGAACCTCTGTAACCTCCCGGATCGCAGCCAGGTGGCCGATGTTGAGGGCCAGGGGAAAAATCCCGTAGAGCATCATGGATTTTCCCAGCCCAGACGCGCAGAACTTAAAGATTTCGAAACATCCCACCTTAGTCAAGTCAAGGTCCAGATTCGAAATGTCACTTAAGTGCCACTTTGAATCAACTTGCGGGAAAACACACAAGCAGTTCCCCAAAACGGTTCTTTTGGCAACATGGAGGATTAGTACAGTGAGATCTCTGTGGCCCCCGGATGTTCCACAAGATGTTTCTATTGCATGCTTCAACCATTCTCAACCCATCTATAAACATATATATATATATATACTGTATATATATATATATACTGTATATATATATACACTGTATATATATATATATATATATTCAGCTGGGATCAGCAACCCAAAGCGACAACCGGCTTAAGCAATAGATTCATCCATGTTTTTTTTTCATGGGAAAATCCAACGGAATCCACGGTGTTTGCCATCCAATATAATGTGGTAACTGGTACCCCCCAAAAATAAACCTCCAATTTTGAAGGGTTTCTTAACAACACGTTTCGGAAAATGGGGATGGTATCTTGGTTCATGTTGGGTTTATCACATGAGGAGTTTCCTTTAATGATCTGCTATTTGTCCATTAAACCAATGAGTCCGATGGTTTCCCACCAACCTTCCTTGCCCACGCTGGGCTTCCACACTTGGTGGAGGCTATGTCTAAGTTGAAGTCATCAGCATGTGGATACTTAGCATCCCGTATCCCCATGAAATCTATGGTTATCCCCTTTATACCTCCATTTTTGCCAGAAACAGGGTCAAAAAGTGATTAATGCCGCTCGCAATTAAAAAAAACATTGTTTCCACTAAAGATTGATTGGATTGATTGTTGTTGGGGTCTATGATAATTTACCAGAGAGCCATGATTAATTCCCCCTATGAACATCACCATCATTTCGTGCCACGGTTCACGAATCGGCCGAGACCAAGGCACTTTGATGGTCAAGGAGATCATGGGGCGCAGGACAGCTGCCTTAAAGCCATGGCCGGGGCCAAATGTGGATCAAAATGGATGATAATTGATACTTGTCTGGTTAAACAAATGTCATGGTGAAAAACAACGAGCAAATTTGGTTAACCAATATATATAATATATATATATATAACAGTTATAACATGTTATAACCAATATATATATATATATATGGATGATCGTGGCCAAATCTGGATAATTTACTGCCACCAAATGATTCAAATGAACCAAGTTTTCTGGGATGAGTCTAACTGGAGTTGTCTGGGCAGGTCTTCAACCGCTGGTGATAACACACTGCTGGTAGTTCCAAGTGTGAAAAAGCCTCCCTTCAAAGCGAAAAACCTTAAACCTCTGGCAATTTCTCATAGCGAAAATCACCATTTTGAAACAGGTAAATATCGGTACATCATCTAAATATGTGGGCCATCGACCATAGCAAACTGTAACTCTTGACCCATCTCAATGTGTCATGGCCAATCTCCACGACGGAGATCTTACATGTACCTTTGGTAAACACAACCCTTCAACTGGCACCAAGGTTGAAGGGCATATCACGCTGGGTCAAACTTATTCATCAAACCTCTAGGATCTCGAAACTGGATCTGAAACGGGATGCATCCTGTTGTCCTAAAGAAATGAACAGAAATGAAGAAAACAATCATGATCTATATAAGGATGATGATCTGATGTCCCACGTTAGACTGGCGAGGCGCCGCAGTGGGATGCAGTGTGGGAAGGACCACCGCAAAGTCCAGAGCGATGTAATTCACTGGCAACACTGCGGCAAAGAAACAGGCCACCAGACCTTGGGTTTTTTGGTGAAGGGATTGACTTCCGGAGACCAACCATCAGCCTTTGAAAACCAAGAATAATACAGTAATACTCCATGGGATGGGAATATCATGGGAATATCATGGGAATATCATGGGAATATGGGGAAGCAACTATTTTTCTAGATTGATTTAAGGAACACATAGAGGTTATGTGTTGGATATCACAGGATCATAATGGGAAAACTGGCAGCATACTCGGGTTTCAATGATTTACATGGATTGATTTAAGTGCAACATCATGGTTGGTTCCTGCAAGTTCCCCTTAAATCAATTCTGGGAAACTTTGAAATTAATTATGTCAAAATCAGGGATAATTCTGGTAAATGTTACAGTAAATGGGAACATGCGAGTTTGAACAGAACATGGGGAGTTTTTGCGCCTAAAACATGGGGATCTAAACCACGGGATGTGAACCATTAGACACTGGATTTAAGAATCAATCATGGACATATTTACCATCAAATAAGTGGGAAATGTGAGCTAACATGATTTACAGTAGCAATATTTGACCATAAAATACTGTTAAAACCATTGATTTGACACGCAATTGGCTTGTGCCCCACAAGATTGGGAGGCAAACAAACAAAACAGTCTGAAAACCAATTGCAGTTTTGTGAACATGAGGGATTCGCCCCTGAAATAGAGCTAGTGTCATTGGAAAAATGGCGATCAACCTTAGGATTTTGGTGTGTGTGTAATATATATATTGTGTAATATATATATATAATAACAATAAAACAACAAAAACACTATATGTTAATGTATATTGTCATTATATTGTTATGGTTCTTTATGTTTACGTATGTGCCGCACAGTGATTTTGGCCTATTCGAACATGGCTGATCCGGATCATCCCAAACAGAACCAGGAAATCCATCGGGTGAGCGGTGTTGAGCGGCGCCAAGAAACGAAGCAAATCCATCCAGAATTTTCTGCCTTGACTCCTGACGTAACCTCAGCCCAAGGGAAAACACACCTTGCGGCTGATCTGTCTGTAGAATGTTTTTGGTGTGTCCATCTTATGATTTGCTCCCACTGTGCAAGAAAAATCCACCAGCTCAGTATTTATTGTCTGAGCACCGCGTGAAATGGCGAAATTAGGTAAATGGAGTATGGTTTACCATTGGGTTTGCCACACTACTCAAATTGTTACCGATTGAATATGAATGCAAAAAAAATAAGCATTCATGCCGCCAATACCAGTATCTATATTTCTTGTGTTCTTATGACATCAAAATCCCTCTGGGAAGCCAAATTCAAGAATTGTTTTTCAATATGGTTTTGATATGATGTTAAGATATGAATTTGATGCGCTTTGAATTTGGGGTTATGATTTCGATATGGTTTATTGAGCTTTTGATATGGTTTGGGTTATGATTTAGATATGGTTTTGAAATGCTCTGGATATGATTTTGATATGGTTTTGATACGGTTTTGATGCGATGTTGATGTGATTTTGATTTGATTTTGATATGGTTCGTGTTTGTGGTTTTGATATGTTTTCAAATGATTTTGATATGGTTTTGATACGGTTTTGATGCGATTTTGAGGCGATGTTGATGTGATATGATTTTGATATGTTTTCAAACTATATATGCATGTATGTGTATATATATATATATATATATTTATTTATATAACTAAAGAAAACACATACACACCATAGAAAAACTCAAAAAAAACATAAACCAAACTTTTGACCCATCAAAAACACAAATTTGACCCATATCAAAATTATAAGTGAAACCCCATCAAAATCATAACTGCAAAACCAGGCTAGAAACAAAACATAACAACAAATCATATCTGAATCATATCAAAATCATTAATTAAACAATATGCGTATATATATATATATATACATATGTATATATATATATATGTTGAACAACCTCCATGCTAGAGGCTTCTGATGTTGTAAAAAGGCGATGCCCCCCCCCCCAGTCATAAGTTGGTTTACAAGCACCATTATCTACACATTACCATAAACATCCATCAACTGTAGTTGACCTAGTTAAAAGCCAGGACCAACTTAGCTATCATTTGAAGGCCCCAGCTTGAAGGTTTCCTTGTTTAGCTTCGCAAACAATGGGACGGCCAACTTGTTGCAGTCTGACTGTTGCCTATGTTCCACCAGTTGTCACCCTCTGCGTTGTTTGCTTGCCAGGTGGCAAACGCACAAACACAACAAATCAATATTTGAAGGTTTATAACATCCTGAAAAGAGCAATAAGAGCAATTTTTGTATAGTTGATACTTCATTGTTGTTGAGCGTACGACTTACCAAACGATGAGGAAATTCTGGGGATTTCTGGTGTGTGTGGGTCTGTTGGCACACCCCTAATGCCAACCCTGAAGCCCGGCAAGCAACGTAGTTGAGAACTCAGCTGCAACCACTTCTGGTCGCCAGTCATATGCCGAATGCCAGCCACCATGGATGGAAGGAAGAAAAGGCAAGTGGTCGTAGGCCAAAAACAGGTTGAGAAAAAAATATCGAAATCTGTTTCCTTGATTCTTTGCCAGAGGTCTTGCTAATATGAGGGATACATATCACATGATTTGTTCCAAAATACCTCCAGATCATTAAAAGGGAGCTTCCCTTCCAAAGAAAAGTTGTTTCCCGCCAAAAATGAGCATAAAATCGCTCAGCTGAAGCAAGTGTAAGGCGTCGCTTCCCACCACATATGGATATGCCACATCCGCGATCACAAAAGGTGTCAAACTGACAATGAGAAAGAACATGTGGTTCCGCCAATCGCACATGAGATCAGGGTTACCTGGGCAACAGGGAGCAAGCAGCCTCGAACATCTGCATCTAGTTGATGATAAAATGTTGTTTTGTTTGCCACATTATTCATGGTATGATGTTCATTTTTGATTGCCCACCATGCATCATCTCCAATTCTGAAGTGCACCTACACTCTCTGGTAATTTCACATAGCTATAGAAAATCACAATTTTTCATAGGTAAACCATCTATTTCTATGGGCCATCTATACCATAGCTTTGGTCACCTTGAAGTCTCCAAAATTCATCGGATCCAGCCGTGCTGGCTCGGTGGATCCGCATTTGTTGGGGTTTTTGGAAGTCAGCCAGCCAGGCAGCCATCGATTTCAAACGTTGGATCCCAAAAAACTCTAAAAAAAACATAGAAAAAACACATCGCCCGGATTTTTTTTTAGGGTTTTCCTATTGAGTTCATCCAAGTATCCCTGAGATTCTCTCAATTCCAGGCCCCGTGGCGTCCCGTGACATCCAGTGACATCCCTTGACCCCCAAGCAATCCCAGTGGCATAAACCTGGAAAAAATGAGCCCAGGAAGGCTGGACTCACAGCCCAAATGACCCGATTCATGAAGCCGCCCCAGAAGGTCGCCTCCTCATGACCTCAATCAATGGCAGATTCCGACTCACCAAGTACTGGACTTCACACCGAAAAGGAAAATCCACTATTAAACAAACCCAGACCATCCCAGGCCTATGTTACTTCTGGTACTTCCGGAACACCACTGAAGTAAAATAGAGGTTTCAATGTCCATTTATCTCATCGATGTTGTAGCACTGCAATGTCTGATTCCTGAGAGGGTAAATGGAAGGAACCAAGATTTGGAAACTTACCAATTAGTAGCTACATCCTGATAAATCATCTCTAAATGGGCCATTTTCCATGCCATTTTCCAGTTCGCAAACTGTTAGTTTACCAAAGGGCCCCAGGTATAGGTTGGCTAATAAACCATAAAGTAGTTCCAAATTATATCTACGGTAATTACTTTTGGATATACGAACTGGTATTTTAGACTACCTCCGGGAAGGTTTCCTTGGCCTGCCCGGCCATTTAAAATCATTTAAAAATACGGAATCCAATTTATCTAACATACATACCCTCTGGTAATTTAACATAGCTATTGAAAATGACCATTTATAGTGGATTTTCCCATTAAAAATTGTGATTTTCCATAGTTATGTTAGTTTACCAGAGGGTACATTTAAATACGGATGGAACTGGTGTTTCATACTACCTCAGGGGCCTTGTGGTCTGGCCCTCGTATTTAACCGTCGTTACCGTTCCAAAAACCCAAACGGTAAGCGGCATCACCTCGAAGCCTCTGGTCATTGAGCTATGGAAACCATAGCCAGCTATATACTTTGCTGATGAAAATCAAGATTTTCCATATTTTGCGTAGCTATATGTTAATCATGTTAATATAATTACCAAAGGGTAAACCATGGTAGCCTTATGAATGTTACCCTCTGGTAAACTAACATAGCTATTGAAAATGGCCCATTTATAGATGTTTTACCCATTAATAACGGTGATTTTCCATAGCTATGTTAGTTTACCAGAGGGTAAATGGATTTCAATGGGGGATTACCCAACATCAAAAAACCGTCCCGGAGCCGCCTGGCACGGCCCAAATTGCCGAAAGCGCCAAGGAAATGGAAGAAAAACCGCCTGCAATGAGGGCCTCGGTGCTGTCAGGCGGTGGTCATGTGATCCTAAAGAAGGAGGACTTACCCTCTGATCTCTGGTTATGACTAACATAGCCATGGAAAATCACAATTTTTAATAGGTAAACCATCTATTTCTATGGGCCATGGCTTCCATGGCTATGTTAGTCATAACCAGAGGGTAACATCGATCACCTAGAGATGGTGGAATGATGTGGAATGAATGATGGGAACTCACAGACTTTTGTCTTAAACATGGTGCTTTAGGACCTATACAGTTTGTTGAACAACAACATCTTGGTATCAACAGCATCAACTTCGGATAGACATGGATAGACTGTAGCTTAAATGGGCTGGACATCTGAAGGATCTTAACTCTGAACTCAACAACTCCAATGTTGGTTTTATTTGGCCCACCCATGTTCATGGCCCAAGCCAGTAACGGTGGGCGACAGCCAATGTGGGATACATCAAGCCATGAGCCATCCCCAAGTTGTGGCAAGCCCGATGCCACAAACCATCGAATTAACCAAACATGATTGGGGGGAGGCATTTTACATATTTTACATCATCTCAGTCATAGATGTATATACCATAATATGTGTATGTATATATATATACACACCATCTATCTATCTATCTATCTATCTATCTATCTATCTATCTATCTATCTATCTCTCTCTCTATCTATCTATCTATCTATCTATCTCTCTCTCTATCTATCTATCTATCTATCTATCTGTATATATGGTTATATATGAACCTAATAATAACTCTCTCTCTCTCTCTCTTGGGGATAAGTGGTTATTGGCTTTACCTCAATATTCTCAAAACTTTGCGATCAAAAAACGGCCCTTGGGATGATTCACAGTAATCAATGCGTGTATATATATATATATATGTCAATGTGTGTACATATTATATTATGTTACGTGTGTGTATATACGTATATATATATATATGTGTGTGTATATTATATATATATAGGGCTGAATCATATAGATACACCTGTGTAATATGCCAATATGCCAAAATTATTTAATTAATATGCATAACCCTGTGGACCTACTTCCGCAGAAGCTACTTAAGTTCCCAAATCATACCCCAGACACCGTCTCAGGAAGTATCAGGTTCCGCAAGAATATTCCCATAATCTAGACCCATAAGTTTTCTCAAGCAGTTCCTCCCAGAACTGGATGATGAATTAAGCATTTACAGGATCCGGTTTCGACTTTCCGTTAACAAGCCCTGGATTTCCACCCAAAAAAACATCCGAGAAACAGAGAGAATTCCGGAGAACATCACTTGGAGCAATCTCAGAACGGAAATCCGGTCGTCCTGGCGGTAGGGAACAAAAGGGAACTTGCAGGATTCTAAGTCTGCTAAGTTGCTTGAAACGTGTTGAGAAATAACTAGACTAAGGATTATGTATATCTACAGTTGATTGGGAATGATTGGGGTTATAAACCAACTCATAACTTGGTATAGGCCCCTTCCGGCGGGTATGATTTCCTGGTTCCTCCTCTGTGTCCGTTTACTCCTATCATGTATTCGTCACAAATTTAGTTGGTTAATACAGTCAATACAAGATAATATAAGGTAGTGCCCCCAAGTTCTGTTTGCTGCTCTAGAAACCCCGCTGCCCCATCGTCCAATTCGATCAACCAACCATAAGCCATGAACCATAATTAGCCTTCAAGCATAAATAAAGCAACTTCGCTGTATCACCATGTTCCCTAGTTAAATCGTGTCAAATGGAGACAGCACGTCCTCCTCAGGGGACATCAGGGACTCCTCCACCAACTCTAACACACGCGAGCTCTGCTTGGAGCTCCTAAGATGGGTTTCGGAAAAGTGTGCGGCCGTTCCAGCTGCCTTTGCTACTGAAATGCTTAGTAGTGGTTATGTGCGATCTGAGTCCGGATTCCGGGAAAAAATGTGCATAGATGGTGGATACCGATTGGTTCAAATGTGCCACCACGAATGGGGCGCATCACATCAGAAAATTCTGCCTGAAGCAGGGACTCTCCAGTCATTTGTGGTCAACAGGTTGAAGACCTCGTTAAATCTCCAATAACAGATCATAGATCGCTCTCTTGTTGTGGCGGCGCAAATATATTTCACCGCATCCTGTTGCACCCGAGAGCCTGCGTTACACTAGAATTTCCCTTCGGCGCCAGCAAACTGGCGCTATTGCTGAGGATATAACATAAGCAAGGCATAGATTGATGTGCCATTGCCTCCCAAGGACCCCAAAGTGTTCCCAAACTTTGGGAAACAGCATAAAGCAATCATCAACATGTTTCCTGGTACTATGTCCATGTTTGTTTGTGAAAACACTGGGTTATACTAGGACATGTCAGCTTTTGCTAAACACACCAACACATGTTAGTGTTCAAGAAACAAAGGCTTGCTCTGGTTCAAGTCCCGAGTTTTGTTTATTTAACTCTCCAACTGTTATACACCATGTCTTGGCAAATTGCAATAATTCACCAACCTGAAATAGGGCCATTTTTGAGATGATCCATCTCATTGCCCATGATTCCAGGGTTCGGTCTCAGTGAGGTCGTTATAAATTGCCCAGACCATATTAAACCCTATAGATTCCCCAAATGGTGGATCTCCCATAGGGAAAATACACCTTAAACAAACCAGGGTAAACCCATGTTCAATTTCAGAATTTCTCCAACGTTCACGACTCACCCGTTAAGGCCCAAAAAAGCGAGTCGCTCGAACTCTCGGACCATGCCCTGCAGTCCCCTTGACCTCTGATTGTCCTTCTCCTGGGGGTCTCGGGCAGCAACGAACTGGTGGACAAAAATCACTTAACACGCAGAGCAACATCCACAAAACACACCAAAAGTGACTTCTCTTGAGTGTTTTTTGTCAAAGAATCAGGTTTCAACCACAAAAGGGATTTCATTTTCTCATAAAGAAACAAATCAGATTTTACCAGCAATAATGATGAATTTAGCTAGGAAAACCGTGTTTCATAAGCCCGCGGGCTAAAAACTGGAAACACACTTTCCGCGTGGATGCAAAAGATCATACAGGGCTGCAAGGCCACGGTCAAAACCCCGTTCCAACAGAGGAAAAAGCATCTAAACATGGTAATTGAGGGATATTCCATGCAATGGACGCCAGGACAATTGCAGCACGTTTATATATATATATTTATATATATATATGTATGTATATACTTATAATATATATATATATTGCACTAGTCAATGCCCGCACACATGCATATCCCAAATGTACTTGCATGCATCTATCATAAGCAACTATAGAGTTCCAATCAGTGAGGTTGGTGACATCATTTTGTGGGGGTCCCTGTTGGGGATGATATAAAATGCCAGGCCAAATGGTTGACTAATGGGAAGTTTTATTATTGGCTTTCCCACATATATATATATATATACATATATATATATATACATATGTGATACATCCCAGTTACTGTTTAGCTTTCAGTTCCCAGTTATTATAAGATACACCCCCTACCCTCAGTCATGATTGGTTAATCATATGCAGTAATAACTAGGAACAACCATAGCATGCGGTTACATTCGGTTAATACAAATTAGTCTGATCAACATATGGTTAACCAACTTTTAATCATGTTTAATCCCTTCTCACCGGTTCAACAATTCCAGATTTGAGATCCTAAAACTCGCGTTGTTTCATTACCCCAATGGGAATTTCAGGATCCTGAAATGGAGGTACTGTACCATATAAGGCCATATTTTGTGGGGATATTCCCTTACATAGGCCTTATATATGGTACGTACCTCCAATTTAGGTTCCTGAAATGGCCATTGATTCATTAACAGCAGCTGGGCCAAGTGCCAAACTGCGCAGCCCAGGGTCACTTGACTCACTCGAGTCCGCCGTTCCCACTCGATGCACTTTGAACTCCACAATGACACTCATTGTCTCATCAACTACCTTGGAACGTGACTAACCTCCAATAAACTAATACAGCTATGGTGGCTATGGTATAGATGGCTCATTTATATTATATATATATATGTATTACAGTAGTAGTACCTATTTAGTTATTGATTTTCTATAACTGCTGTGAAATTACAAGAGGGTACTCCTACATTGTTCTTCAACACATGAGCGTCTAGCTTTGCGCCGACATGAAACCGGACATGATTTTTACGCGCCATCTATAGCATCCACCAAAACTGCATTGGCATACCCAGATGCTCCATGGTGCTGGAAATTTTCCTACATTTGGGCAATTTTTGGGGTAAATGTAGGTAAATATTCCAGCACCATGGAGCATCTGGCATATTCCGAGACAAGTCTGGCCAAGCGACTGCCGTCTCTGGGGGTTCGCACTTGAACGCAGTGGCAGTGGTTCTGATGTTAACGTCGGACTCATCCTCTCCACAGCAATTCGAGTGACCTGATGCTGTCTCCCAGCACAGCGACGACTTTTGAAAACCCCATGGGAAGGATGTTTTTTCAGTCACCGCCACCTCGTCTACGCATGTGGTAGTGTTCGAAGATAGAAATGGAAACAATTAAAAACATGTTTCGAGTGCTGATCTCGTCTTCCAACGCTTTCACGCTGTCACTGTGTCAAGAATCCCTACCTCCATCCATTGACGTCCCCATTCTATGCATCGTTCTGCACGGTTTCACCGACCGTTGGGGATCCTGACATATCCAGACCAGTTTACCTGCTGCGGTTTCTCGGGGTTGCTCGAGATTGGTATAGATCATATAGAAACATCAACAATGCGCTGTTCACTGGCCGCTTGGCTTTAGGAACTTTAGGAACTAAAGCCAGAAATACCACATGAAAACATCAAAGGAAAACTTGCAGATCGAGGCACACAAATAGTCAAACATGCCTTAGGGAGGGACCAGGGAGCTGAAGTGAGAAATTTTGACTCCTTGTTCTGCAAAGGATCATGCAATCCATCGAACAGAAATTACCATGACAAGCCATAAAAAGGTGGGTATATTCTCTTACATAGACCTAAACAATAGATCACACAAATATATATATATATACACATATGGTAGGCACCTCCAATTCTTCTTGGTTCCTGCAACGAAGTATATAAGTCTAAACAACACCCATGACAATCGATGAACATCTGTCAAGAAGACCCATGAGCCGAAATTTCTCTATGAAACTTAGAGAAGACTCTGTTCAACATGCACACTAATATCTTCATGATCTTCACTATTTTCGGACTGCCCCGCTATGCCCATGGCTTTTTCTGGCTCAGTGCATCTCAGTTGCTGTTGCTTTCGCTGGTTCCATGATTCACTTCGCTCTGCGCCTGCGAAGCAGCAGGCATGGAGGCAATGCGAAACAGCCCGGTCCAACATACAGTACAGAAATGCACTATGTATATTACATGCACATTTGCCTTGTGTTCTCCACATAATGTTAATAAAATGCATAATTATGAATAATTATAATTATATATATATGTTTATGTATACACAAAATATTTATGATAGTGGATGTGAATATTATGGTTAAAACATGTTCTCGGGGATTGCCCTGACTCTTTCCGAAGTTCTGGTTCGCATCGTGGCTTCCCTGCGAGGTTGCATCGCGCATCACACATCCAGGCCATTTAATGACTATCCCATGTTGCAGCTAGCATTCAACTGCATCAAAGGATCTTGCTAGGTTGCTGGGTTCATCCTGGTGTAGACCATCCCGAACTTTGGTGATGCAATGGTTGATGATCGTCTTTCCCTAGGCCATAACAAACCCACGCCATGCCGCCACCCTGAGATACCGCCCAAAACGTGGACACGGCCAAGGGGCTTTAAGCGCCATGGCGCCAGCGACCAGCTGCACATGCATCCATGGCAACAAACAGCCAAGTAGATAGAGAAATGCGCTACAATGTGAGCATATCCGTATGATTGTGGTTCTGATTGATTAGACATAACAGTGATCATGGTTCACCAGGACTCAACAATGATCAATGGAAAGAAGAATGTGCGCTCAAATATGCAGGCGCATAACGGATAAACAGCTTGTTTGTACATGTCATTCATTCTATATCTCTCCTTTGGGCTGTGCTATCACTGTACCCATGACATGATTGAAAGTCTTCTGGAATGTGATCAAACTTTGAGATCATTGCGACCGGACGCGCCTTTTTTGGGCCAAAAATGGCAAGATGTTACGGTGGAATACGCAGCTCCAATTAGACTCACTAATATGGCTATGGTCCGGCTATGGTTGAATCATGAGGTATCAACGTGCAAAACAAGCGCCACTGAGTGGCCACTGGATTGATACAGTATGGCACCCAACCAGAATCAACCTGAGAGATCCCGGTAGTGTACCCCCACTGATCAGTGATCGGAGTTGAATCTGACTACGTTCCGAGTTCCTCCAATTCTTCAGCTTTTCAGGAAATATACCCCAAAGGTATTTCTGATATTCCCAATGTACACTGTACTCTAGTGACTCTAGTGCGAGGTCGTGCTCTCCATGGTTGTGGCCGAAGCAATGCCTCGCAGCACACCATCATACCGGTGTCAGCTCCGTGGAGCTGATTGCCAGGGCACACGAGTGCCCTCAACTCTCCACTTCTATCGGTGGCTGGCTTCAAATACGGCCCTACTACATTCCCCTACCATGTTCCTCTTCAATTGGATATATATGTATATATATATATATGATATGTTTACAGTAACGGTCCCTTGATCTTGGGAGCATCCTGCCATTGAACATCATTTTTCACCATCGGATCCCATTCTGCTCCCCGCCTGCAATACCTCGTGCTTGTCCAAAATCTGTCCGGCTGCCAGACCTGACCCACGACAGGGACTCCACTGGGAACATCCTGGGACCCCTCCATCCTATGGCAAGCTGCAAGCTCCCAAAAAAAATAGACCTTCCACTTTTTTTTTATGGGGGATAAATCACGAGTTTCTATCTTCTTCATGTGCATATGTTTTCTGGGGTTGCTATAAATACCCCCCTCTACCCCATGAATGTCCATGTTAGCTTCATGAGGGAAAAACGGGCAAGAAGCTGTGAGCATGAGGGGGCTGCCCAAGACCAACAGCCCATCAGCATTTTGGCCACTTAACTGCCAATGAATTGCGGTCCAATTATTCCAATTACCCATTAACACATGGCTTAACAAAACCATTTTTCCCATGGCATTTTTCAACGCGAACAAGACAGAGCCTCCAATCGTTAGAAAAAAACTGTTTACAACTATAACTAGGCTAACTATATTGGATTTGTGGTCAGGATTAATCAATAATTAGATTGTGTCTAGTAAATCAATAAGACAGAAATGGCGGTGCCTTTTGCCGATTTGCTGATGACGCACACACACACATACATATATATATGTATACAAAATATAATATCCAAACATACTATACACTATACTCTCTATATCTATAATATATATATATGCATATATACATATATATATATATACTGTATCATATGCATAACTGGATTGCAAGAATGTTGTTACGTCCTATATACCCCTGTAAATCTGCATAACTTATAGTAAATGACAAACACGACATTCATGATGATCACCCTTACACACTGCCATTTCCGGTGAGGTTGTTATGATTTAATCCAGATTACCCCCTGGTAATTCAACAGGTTGCTATAGAAAATTGCCCATTTATATGATTGCAATCATGATTTGCCCACTATTTAATGGTGATGTTCCAGTTCGCTACGTTGAAATGACCTGAGGGTACATCCCATTTATAGATGATTTTCCCAGCTAGAAACCTCCATTTATAGTCGAGTTTCCATATATATATATATAACTCTATATATATATATATCTGGTTGGTGGTTTCAACCCCTCTGAAAAATATTAGTCAATTGGGATCATTATTCCCAATAGATGGAAAAATCAAAAATGTTCCAAACCACCAACCAGATATAGCTATGTTAAAGAACCATTTTATCCCTCACTTTATGGACCATTTTCCTGGCTTTTACCCATGATGTCCAGTCCAGGCCTCTTGCTGGTCGCCACATCATCTGAGACGCAGACCACCTTCACCTTGAGCTGGGAACGGCTCCTTGGCGACGAAACCGTCAAGGTCCACAGAAGGCACATTAGGAGTTGGAAAGTCCATGAGAAAATCCATGGAACATCCATTTTACTAGGGAAATATATATGAACAAAAATGAATGGGAAATTTATATTAATAAGTTTGATATAGTTTGATGATTTTACTCGGAAAAATATGGAAAATCCATCATTTGCCGATGATTTCCCCATCGGGAAACTATGCATGGGTCTCATTTTTTTCGGCGGCGGTCAGCGGCTCCATGTTTTGGACATTAATCTGTTTGTTGCTGAAACCGAAACATCGTGGTTTATTTTTCCAGTCTAAGGCTTCAAACCTCCATGGAGAAAACGAAGAATATTGAACATGAGGAGCATCTTTGTGGAACCAAGAGGGGTTTGTGGATGAAATCCTCCATTTGAATCCATTTGAACCATGAAAAAATAACGAAAAATACATCTCTCCCAGTTTTAACTCACTGATTGGATACTAGTTTCTAGGCAATCCTTTTGTGGGTTGTAGCAAGAAACAATGCCTCTCAGCGGTTTACCATCATCCCATCCCTGGGTTCATCCTCCAGCATGCTGAGATGGGACCCAAAGAAAATTCGTCATCTACAGTGAAGCTATGGAATAATTTTCATATACCCTCCGGTAAATTAACATAGACCATAGACCCTGGCAGTCATCGGGCTTGGAAGAATAGTGTCCATTCAAACTAGGCTATTTTCAAGGTCTATGATAATTTAACAGAGGGTATATCCCATTAATATCCCATTGAATCACTATAAAGTCCCATTGAATCACTATCCATTAAATCACCATAAAATCCCATTCAATCACTATAAAATCCCATTAAATCACCATAAAATCCCATTAAATCCCATTAAATCACCATAAAATCCTAAATTAAATCCTACACATGAAATCCCATTAAATCACCATAAAATTCCATTAAATCACATATTTAACCGTTGTTTTACCAGAACTCCATCATGGAATCCATGGAATCCCTGAGAGTTTGGCTGCACTTCTTTGACGGCGGACTTGAAATTCAATCGGGTACCTTGCGGAACGCCAGGATTCCCACGGACTTGAGCTATCTTTGGTTCATATGATTCACATGTATATTGGGATGGACTGAGAGTCACTGAGAGTAAAATCGCTTTCCACTCAACAGTCATACATTGTCCTTGGGATTGTGGCAGGGCAAAATAGGGCAAACGGATGCAAACGGGACCCTTTAGCTGAATTACACATCATTTCACGTCCAAACCTGAATCAAAACACATAGTTGATATTATTTGATTATATGCGAGCTGTTTTCAAAAGCCTAGTGTGGTTTGCTTTCGCTGTTGTGATCCGGATTCGCAGAGTACAACTCAATGGTTTGGCATCTTGTGGCACCCATACTCGTAGTCAACCTTGGATACCCACCTTTAAAACCTCCTGACGTGACATTCACCGAGCACGGCACCCGCATTGCTGCGGACCACCACCAAAGCCCCGGCGTTGCCGGTGATCGCCTGACATTTCGCAGAATTCATCGAATCATATGGTAATCCCGGTAATCCCCCAAGAAACCACGGTGGATGCAGGGGAATTATACAATTTTGGGACCATAGTTTTGGCGCTGTTTAATATGCAGCGGGGGATGGGGGGTTAGTAACCTACAATTCGAAATTCGGAGGTGTCGAATTGATGCTGCAGGGGTATTCGCAAATAAATGCGCTTAGTTCGGTATATCTATTGACTTGTACTGAACAAAAATATATGGCAGTGTGTCAAAACCTTGTACCCCTGGTGAACATCAAAATAGCTGGTAAATGGATGTTCATCCCCCTAAAAATGGTATAAATAGGTATTGATCCATACCCATATAGCCATCCCCAGGAAGATAGAACACATGGAAAATAATTAATGAAGACAGTGAAGATTTGATGTTCTATCTACTTTAGAGGGCTATAGCCGCTATAGCTACTATTAAAAAACATAGGTTTTGGGCTGTGGTGCGGGAAACAGCCCAAAATCGGAACGATCAACGGCTGCTATCTCCGGGATTCTCCGGCACCACCAAACGGCCATCCAAGTTGTAAAAAAAAAATGCAACTAGCAACTCCAACCTGGGATATAAGAAGAACATATGGGAAATCCCCTCCGATTTCTGAATTGAAACTACCAAGATCTACCAAGTTGAGATTTCATCAGCAACCGACATCATGCAACACCAGGTCTTTGGGAGAAATCCCTTCCCCCTAGGCCTCATCACAAATCCCAGAATAGTTGAGGCTTGGAGATATTTCTTCAGGCTCAAAAAAATGCAAAGAACTGATAATAAGGGCCGTGATTGCACCCAGCTGTTGCAAAATATACTGCGACATGTGTATATATATATATAGAGAGAGAGATAACAAGGTCTGCTCATTAATCTCATTAATGATTACTAATGTTAGTAAAGCATTGCAAAGCATCCCCAATTTTCCAAAAATGGGTGCCATACTCAAAGTACGGGCGTTTTTTTGTTGGTTTACCGTCACTACATTATCACTCTCATTACCATGACATCACTACATTACATTTCCATTATCATTACATTACCATTGCCACTTTCACATATTACATTACACATCACTAGTACATTATAGTACCATCATCAAATCATTTTAATTACATTACCATTGCATTACGCCAGTGATAATGATAATTCTACATTACATACGAGTACATTATCATCCATTACATTAGTTCATCATTATCTAATCATTACCATGACAGCACAATGACACTATCATGAACTCATTGCTGACTCTCATGTTATATTACACCGTGACTCACACATCACTACATTTTTTCATACCATCATACCATCATCATGACATCACCGTGACGGTAACATCCAACCTCCAAGGCTCGACTCACGGCAAAGGCCGAAGGGGAGGCGAAAATCTCGCCGCCTCACGCGAGGTGCCAACGTTCAGCGAACGATCCACGTCTGCGAAACGTGAAGAAATATGATCTTAACAATGTACAAAATGACCACAAATTGAATATAATATATATATATATGATTATATAATTATATAAATATATATGATATGTATTAATATGTATATACATATGAAAGATTCTAGATATTGATATTTCTGAATTAATAAAGCACCCAATGGGGTGTCAAAAATTCGAAAGAAATGCCAACTACTCGGAGATCGGTGACCTTTAAAGCAACGAGTAACGTCAAATGCCGATACCATCCGCATATGAGGCTTCTAGTCTGATCACCAAGCATGCTGCATTTGTTGTAAGTAAACAATTGTATAGTCAATGACGCTCAAAACATGAAACAATTTACAGTATATACAAACCATGATTAAAACAATGGTAAACTAGGTCTAGGTTTATCTTGATGACATTGAATGAATGTAAGTGGGGCAATCAAGACTCCAATTCATTGAAAGCGGAGCTACCAGGTTTCATCATCCCAATGCCGAAGGGCTGGGGGAAACTGAGTTTGCTATGGAAAATGGCCAGAAATAAATGATAAAAATTATGATTTAGGTCTTAAAAAAGGGTGATTTTCCATAGCTCGTTAAATAATATAAATTACCAGAGGGCACTATTTTGATTGCTAGGACTTGGGCATATATCATATTTATACAGCAAGTATGTGTTGAGCTTCAAGAATGTTCTAAGTTGCCAAAACATAATTGTGGCTCTGGAATCTCTCGGCATGGCCAATCTTAGATACCATGTATGGCATACAACTGAAGCAGTACAGTAAGCATCCCCGATGTGCGGTTTATGTTTGCGTCTATCCATCACCATCCATAACCGGGATGTCGTAACCCCGTTTGATGGTGGATAATCGTCAATGGTTTATGACATTGCGGCTCCCTCATTATGGTTTTTGTATGTCTATGTACTTTTGCCTGTCAGGATTTTTCATTATGGTTTTTGTATGTCTATGGTTTATTGTACTTTTCCTCTCTATGTCTATGTTTTTTGGTATGTCTATGACAATCCCAAATCCAATCCTAAATCCAATCCCAATCCACCATAAACCACCAACATCCAGCTTCCCTCTTTTTCGTGGCCCAGTTGCAGACCACCGCAGTCAGCATCCCGTCACCAATCCTGCAGTTTTTACTGGGACCTCACGTCACGATGATTCCTGTTCCCCCAACACAAAACAACATGTCACAGCCCAAAATCTTATAGATGACATGAGCTTATGTATATATATATATATGTAGAGAGAGATATATATATATATATGATTATATATGTAGATATGGATTGGAGTCACAGGTGACTTAGTGTTTTTTCTAACAAGTCTGAGGGCCAAATCCTTGTTTTTTTATTGAAAAACTGGGCAAATACGTTTGTTCACAATCAAAAATTCAGGTTTTGGCCTCAACGAAACCGCATCTTGGTGAGAGATGTTTGGGGAACAGGATGAATCCAAACCCCTTTCTACAGGATACACACACACATATATATATATAATTATATTGTTGTTTATTTATGTGTTGTGAATGTACATCATGCATATATACTGTTTGTATGTATATATATATATATGTGTGTGTGCGTGAGTGGCATTATAAGTCAACTGCCAACTATTACCGGAGGGTAGATCATATTTAAAATATTTTAAAATATTGTTGATTTTCCCAGCTAGTAACCTCCATTTAGTGGATGATTCTTCCATATAATCATCTATGTCAGTCTATATCCAGATTAAAAGAAAAGTTGCCAATAGTTGCCAACTGGTGCAGCATTTCTCCCATCCACGGTATCTAATCTCAAAGTACCTATAGATAATATAGATACAATCTATATCTATATTTCTATAATCTTTCTATAATCTTCCTATCATGTTCTATCTATCTATCGATCTATCTATCTATCGATCTATCTATCTATCGATCTATCTATCTATCGATCTATCTATATCTCTATATCTATATCTCTATATCTCTATATTATATCATTCTATCTCCATGAGGAAAAAAAACATCCCTCCGTCCCCAGGTGCCCCGGCATCCCGGCATCCGCGGGCTCATGGCCCGAGCCCCCTCCGCTCAAAATGGCCACCTGACCGCTGTCCCGTTGCCAGGTGCTCGACACCAAGACCTTCACCTAGCCACGCGCACGGCGCACGGCGCACGAAAGACGTCAAGTCATGGGAAACACATGGGAAAAATCTGAGGATGTGAGTTTTCTATCGGTACTAAATAGTTTTTTTGTTTTGGTTACATGTGTGTATATATATATATGTGTGTGTGTATTATATATATATATATCTATTTGTATGCAGGTGTGTGTTTGTGTGCGTGTAGATGTCTGTGTACGTTTGTAGATGTGAAATATCAATGTATGTATTATCTGCATATGTGGACTTGGAAAAGATTGGAATGTTTGAACTTGTAAGGGGAGAACTGTGAAAAGCTTCGGACATTTTTTTGCCTGGGCATCCAATGGTTTGCCCTACAGCATAAATGAAGAATAATGGCGTGGCGTGACCAAGGGACTCCCTTAAGGAGCAAGAATGGTCAAACTATGGGAAAGGGTTCGGTGTCGCAGTTCTTTCTTAGAAAGAGGGAAAAGCTGCACCCACGAACCACAAGGGCAATGCTTAAAGACACTATTGACGGCTTCACTGTTGGCAAAGACGAGTGCCCAGTCAGATGCGGTTGCGAAAGCGATCTGTATGACAAAGGGTTGGTATATCATTGCCAAATATCGAAGGCAGCATGCCATTCCCGAAGTGAAGGTGGTGAGTTTGGAGTTCTGATCAGAAAAGTGGCTCCAGGAGCACATCCCATCCGTTTCGTCGAGCCAGGTGACTGCAAGCCGCCATCTGTTGTCTGCAACGTTGGTCAGTTGAACAACAATTGTGTGTACCCATGGGACGTGTGCTCGTAGAAGCATGTCCGGCGATTCCCACGGACTGCATTGCAAAAACTCCACGTTGCAGCGAGTGGAGGGTTGAAACCATTGAACGAAGGCTGGCTCAAGGGTTTTCCAAGATTCACGATCCAAAGCAGTGTTGAGAAAGTCACCTTCCAGCTCATGTGATGTCCAGAACTTGTGGAACAATGCATGCAGTGTCTTCCATGGGCCAGGTCTGGCTAACCCATGCGCATGAGTTGAGGCGAAAAGGCCCATCATCACTCGCGCCGGCTGCGACGGATGAGATGTTTGACGACAGATATGCCCCGTAAAGGTCCACAAGCGCCTAAGGAGCTTGGCACACCAATTGCCTGCGGGAGCGACATGAAGCAACCATCTTTTGACCACATGGCGCCTGAGGCGAACAAGTTGCACCGCTGTATCATAGCTGAGATCAGGAATGAAGAGCCCCAGCGCATCTGCAAAGACCGTGGTTTGGAGTGTTTGAATGCTGTTGAGTACTGCACTGTATGGGTAAAGGACGGGAGATAGCCACAGAAATACAGAACCAACATGTTTTGTCAGAAGAGTATCTGTTTGGGACGGGTTTGTCCACCAGCGTCTCCCCAAAATGCCTCTGAGGCTACCCCATGCAGCATGGACTTTCTGAGCTACTTGTTGGCATAGCGTTTCCACTGACACCTGGTAGCCAAAAGGGCGGTTGAGGTAGGACGTTGTCTCGCTCCATTGAAACTCGCGGAGAAGTGGGCTTGTGCATTCTGTGGCGGCAGCACGTAGCAGCACTGCATCGACAATGACACAGCTCTTGCTAAAGTTGACCTTCATGCCAATGGAGTTCAGCATGTCCAAGAAGGAGGGCATCAGGGCGCAGGCTTGTCTCCAATTCTTAAAGCAGAGCATGATGTCGTCCACATACGGAACATGTATTACGGTATTAAACTGCATAGTGAAAATGGAAAACATTGGATTTGTTGAACTTGTTGGTGGAAATGTTGATAATTAATTGTCGGACACATTGAAGATGCTTTGTGGTTTGATTGGGGGGCGAAGAGTCAGAATTTAAGTCACACAAATATATAGTTGTTTGATGTATCTAAGAATCTCAGCGGGAACAAATCAAGGAAAAGCGAATCTAAACTAGATATGCGAATAATGAAATTATTTTGTGAAAGAAAATCTTGGCGTTTCTGTTTTTCAGTTGTTTTTTTTGATTTTGTTTTTTTCTGTGTTTTTCTGATTAGTTGTTTTAATTTTCAGTTGTTTCTTGGGATTGTTTTTGTTGATCCTTTTTCGTTTTTTCATTTGGTTTTCGGAATCAGCACTTCTGTGGGCATTCTAAATTTCAATGTGTCAAGCCATCTCCAGAATCAAATGTCAGCCAATTTGTTGTCATCATGCCGCATAGCGATGGACAAGTTAGAACAAGATGGGTTGTCTGAAAAAAGGACACCCCCAAATCTGATGTTGATCCGATCATTTCCCCTGCTAAAAAGGCGATTTTGGGGCAACCCCAACTGGGTGAAACAACAAGGACGCTTCTGCCAAGCTAATGCCATAGAATAGCTAAAGTAAACAAATTAATAACAACATTGCAAAACACTCAAGAAGGAACTTATCTCTGGCTTACGACTTCTGCGTGACTGTGTTTTGCCCACTGCATGGTTCTCTAAAGATTGGGGCAACCTGTTGGCGCTAAAGCCAACAGGCACAGCCAACAGGCATGCTCCGTACGGACCACCCCGTCACATGTCGCCTCTGGGTAACCATCCAAGAGTTGTACATTGGGATGCGTCCACAAGTAACCTCCCGACGGCGCAAGCGGCCCACCGGTTAAAGTCATCAATCCTATACCCCATAGGATCCATGTATGGCATATATATTCATATATGCTAGCATTGGGGTATATTGATGGTAGTTACCATATATAGCATACATGGATCCTATGGGTACTGATGCGGAACTTATGATACAAAATGATGACGACCATCGGAAGGTGCTGCTTAGTTTGCACCTGAGAAGGTCACGCTCTTCAAGCTTAAAGCCTGACCATCCCTGACCAAAGTTTACCCAATTCATGTTTTTTTTTTTTTGGTCACATGCCCATTTTAAATCATTTTACAGTAGTGTGTGTGACTCTGCCTTTTGACTCCATCTTCAACCTGAAATGCCAACGAATGTTCATATATTTCTCGGACAAATCATGATAAATCAACTATGAAAGTCTACAAATAAATGCATGATTAAAACACAATAAATCATACATCATAAATTATCATAATAATTCATGATAAATCCATATACAGTTCATCTAAATCCATAATCCCCCCCGAAAAACGGAAAAAACAAATATGATGAAATCATGTCAATGTTTCCTCCATTGATGCCCTGGTGAAGCTAACCGTTATGGTAACGGGTAACGAAACAGCACAAGGCGCCTTCGAGTGCATCGTTGACGACCTCGCGTGGATGGTTCACGAAGCGTTTCAAGGGAAGAGATCCCGCCGTCCTCAGAGCAGCCACAGGGAAAAGACCCATGATGGACAGGTGGATATAGATGGATACACTCTGGTAAACTTACAAAAAGCTATTGAAAATGGCCCATTTATAGTGGATTTATCCATTAAAAATGGTGATTTTCCATAGTTATGTTAGTTTACCAGAGGATATCTGGTTGGTGGTTTGAACGTGTTTGAACCCTGAACAATATTAGAGTTCGTCAGTTGGGATCATGACATTCCAAACATATGGAAAAATACAATTCATGTTCCAAACATTTCCAAACCACCAACCGGTGGTGGATAAGTGCTGGGTTGATTCGTTGATCAAATCCATGATCTACTTCATCTATTTGATGATGAATGGTGAATTGTCATGGATCTGGGTAAATTATAATATTTCACTAACCTGAATTAAGGCCATTTGGAGATAATTTCCCTTACTAACCATGATTCCCAGTGAGGTCGCAGTGAGGTCGTTATAATTTACCCAAATGGATGTTCCAAATCATCCAAATCATCCAAATCTATGATCTCATTACTCGACGACCGGTGATCAGCCGAAAGGGGTCAAGGTCGTGGATAGGTCGTGGTTTTGTGGGTAAACTTCAACGCCCGAAGGCCCCAAACCTGGTGAAGTATTAGACCTTTTCATGTTGGCCGATAAAAATGAGTAAACATGGGTACATCATTGTATATCAAGTCTGGTTGGTGGTTTCAACCCCTCTGAAAAAATAGTCAGTTGGGGTTATTATTCCCACTATATGGAAAAGTAAAAAATGTTCCAAACCACCAACCGGTTGTATATCAAGTTGTATAAATCCCGGTTGACTCTGTAAAAAAAAGTCCCCTTTCAGGAAAAAATGCCCCAGAGCATGGCCTTTCTGAATTACCAAGGCTCTGCCCCATTCAAAACGAGCTCTGGACGCCACATGGTGCGCCGTGGCTGGGCTCAAGCTGTGGAGATTTCTTCCGCTGGTGTGGCTTCTCAACTTTTGAGCAAGGCTGATTATTAAACATCGCCATGGGAAATGGTCCATAGAAATAGATGGTTTACCTATTAAAGATGGTGATTTTCCATGGCTATGTTAAATAACCAGAGAATATGTTTGATGATTGTTTGATTGATTTTTCATGATTTTTCTGGTGTCTCCTGAAAATCGACCAGTAGTTTTCTTTCCCGTTCCATGGCCATGGAGCCATGCTGAAACCGCCAAGATCGGTGAGACTGGACGGTTTCAGAGAGGCTGGTCCGACGCTCAGGTCAGTGTCTGGTGTAACGTTTGCTGTATTTGAAAAAATGTAACTTTGAGCGGCCAGTGCGGAGCGGAAAGCAGTTTCAATGCGTGTTAAAATTAATAATGCTCACCTACGGTTAATAAACTCACCCTAAATAAAGCTAACCAAACTCTCAAACTAAATAATAAATGACCCCTAAATAAAGCTAATTTTTTGTTGGCCCTAAACCCAGATTTGCCCAGATGGGGCTGAAACAAATTGTCCATGCTTTATTTGAGGTGGCTCTCATGTACTAATTCATACTACCAGCTCATTAGATCTTACCTTGATAGCTTCAAATTTTCAAAAATAATGGATGCTCTTTCTATTCAAATCCTTTATATAAAACCTATCCAAAATCAATCCAAAATCAACTCATCACGGGTACCGCCCATGAGGTGCCTTAGCGCTAATTAGAGTTTGACCCTGAATAAAGCTACTGAGCTTCCGCCTCCCGCTGATCAAGACATGAATACTAAATCAATACTAAATCCATGAAATGTATACTAAATCAATACTAAATCCATGACATGAATACTACATCAATACTCAATCAATACTAAATCCATGAAATGTATACTAAATCAATACTAAATCCATGAAATGAATACTAAATCAACACTAAAACAATTGTTGGATTCCTTACTTTTTTGGAAATTGCATTTTATATTCTCATTTTAGATTGTGGTAATTGAAAACCAATACATACAAACAAGTTTGATGGTGCCTTTAAGTTTATTTAGGGGCAAAAAGGGAGGGGGGGCCATGTTTATTAATCAGAGGTCAACATTATATGTAAAATTGTGTGATGATGCGGTGCATTGCAGGTTGTCATGAGGAAGCAAGACTAGATTCGGCTAGGTAATGGTGAACAAAGGAAATCGACCTGCAAAAGCCGCACAAACTTGAACTACAATTCTTATAATTCTTATAGTATCATGCGGTTGGGAACCCCCCCTTGGGTCCCCAATTCAGTAGGGAATATGGATACCATAGCTCCAAACAGCTCGCTAACCACTGGTATAGGCATAGCTAGAATATCGGTCAATCTTGACAAGAAGTCCAACTAGTCCAACCCTCAGATTCCACCATTGATAATCATTGATAATCTCTTGCGGCACTGCGGCAGGCTCAATCAATAATAAACAATTGTTGTGAGTATGTTTTCTTCTTCATTATTTGAAGTATCTTGAAGTGTTGTGTTGGGTAAATGATGGCCATTGGGCCATCACAGCTCTGATCTGGTTCTATATTGGTTCCTCCACTCTGATACACAACAAGACAAAGATTCCCTCTACATGGGGACATTGTCTGAAAGATCCTGAACTCACCGCCTGAGGAAAAAAAAACATGTCAAATGGAAATCTATAGCACCCAAAAAATAGAGTCCGTGCTTTCAGATGTTATGTTCACCATAATTTCCAGGTTTCAACATATTTTGGGGGTTGCTATACAAAAGCGTTGGTAAACGTTGGAAACCGCCAGCGGGTTCATCCACCCTGATACCACCAGCGATTCGGAGCCACACCGGATCGCGTTGGTCTGGATCCGGACATGCCTCAGAGATACAGCAACGCGTGGTGCGAAACGCGAGGGAAACATGTGCAATGTGGGGCAAATAAGATTGTCAAGTTGGTGCACATAACTCCAATAACTATCAATAACTATGGTTTGTGATACTTATAACTTACACTTAAAACTATAGCTAACGGGGTTTATAAACCAACTTACAACTGGGGGGGGCACATTGTATGAAGTCCGCATTTTTAAGCGAGACTTGGAGGATCCTTGGACAGAAACATGCACAAGGGATTCTACTTGAGACAATTTGGAACTCAAGTATGGGGAACAAGAAACAATACGATACTTGGGAGATCTTGGGGGTGCAGGTTCAGTGAGCAGTGAACTAAGTGGCTATTATATAACCAAGTTAATCATCATTAGGGCCATGAAGGGCCCCATATCCTAATTCTTGGAGCTCACAATCCCATAGTATACCCATAACTTCAACTGCACTCAAGTTCCGGCGCAGAAGTTTGACCCTCAGATAGCCCCCAGTGAACAAACATGCTTGGATGGGCTTACGTCAATTGCATGCAATTGGGGAATTAGATGAGATATGATGAGATTAGACTTCTAAGATCTTGCAAGGTACAAGTAAGTTAGAATTTATAAATTTATAAACTTTATAATTGCCCTAGTTGCCCATGGACTTTTGTCACAAGTGGGCTCTTTGGCTCTCCCTTCATTCCAGGATCCTTTTTCCTAACATCCGCGGCTCCCCGGATCCCTTCCCCTTTTTGAGGCGCCGACACGTGGGGCGTGGGATCTCTGTGGGGCCAGAGGTCCACTTGAATCTGCTCAAGTTTCAGCTGCCTGCGAGCGATCGAGATGGAGGCCGTGGAGGCCCAACATGCCCAGGGGATCCCAGGTGGTTTCAGTAAGGTTTGCAACCTGCACTCTGGGGTAGAAATCCATAGATCATGATAGAAAGATCTGGGTAAATGATCATAATCACTGAAATAAGACATATTTTTTGACCATATTGGGATCATTTCCCTAACATTCTTCCAGGCTTCGGGAGAACAGTGAGGTCATTATACCCAGATAGATCTATGGAGGCAGCTACTGTCCAGCTTTCGCGGAGTCGCAGAGGACTCGCATGTGAAACTTGTACACCGTTATTCATGCAAAGGATTTATGATATTTATGGGAACTAATCACTGTCCAGAATGACAGTGTTTCCCTGTTGTTTCTTCCCCTTTTCTTGCAGTCACATTGGTTGATGATCCCTATGACTAGAAATCCCTGGCCATGTGAGCTGCCACCTTGAGGCAAAATCCAATAGTTGCTGGAGGTCAACGAGATCACAATCCAGCCATAGTTGTGGTTCTATGCTCCCATAGTTGCGTGATTGGCATTGATAGAAAGTGTACTATAGCCAAAAAGAAAAGCTGCATAATTCTATGCATCTATATCCAACTTTCCAAATGCAAATGAGTGGGTGTTTGCAAATACAACACATCTTCGCATCCAAACCCAGGGCCCCAGCAGCAACGACTTTCTGGCTCTATAACTCGTTACGGGGCTTCGTCAACCTACTGCATGCCATAAGTGGCGCGGCCCTAAGCACCCCTGAGGCTCGTTTACCTGTCCACCTGTTGTGTTTTCTTTTTTTCTCTAACAGCTCAGAAAATGTCCCAAACATCCAATGTGTATGTTTGGATATCTTTAGCGGAAATTGCAAATGATAATTGAATGAGATTGAATCTGATTGGTAGCTACCGGTTTCAACCCGCCTGAAACATATTAGAATAATTGTTGGGAATCATCATCTCTATGGAACATGAAACACATGTTTGAAACCTAACCAGAATCATGTGAGAACCCCAATCATACCATTTAAGAAGATGTTAGTTACCGAAAAACATAATGATGACTTGGGGATGGTTTATGATTGGCACCACCTTATCATAGTTCATTGTCTTTCCCTGAACGAGCCCAGTGGCACATTAAAAAAAAAACGAAGCTCTGGCAGCGGTGCATCCGGCGTAATCGTAGCGTCCAGCTTGCCAGCATTGATGCTTCTACCAAGGGCAGGGCCCGAAAAAAAAAATGGCTTTAATTGCTTTATAACTAGGCTATCTATCATGATATGAAACAACATGTATCAATATGTATGTATACCCTAAGCAACCGAACCCTACATTTTTCTAGGGTTTAACTATAAACATCGTGTTTACCCGTGATTGAGATAAAAGCATCGTGTTTCCTTTAGAAAACCTGGTTATTCCATATTACCCTATGAATCCCATATTACCCTCTCGTCAGCACCGCTTTGACAGGTTCTTGCATCTCCGGATCTTGGCTTAATCTGCTAAATCAAGGGGGAGTATATCGCTTTTTTAGCCCAAATGTGTTTTTTGATGGATAGATTGCTATCAACCGCATGCAAAGTCAACCCAAATGGGATTTTATAAGGAAAGTTTTATGTTTCAACATGTTTCAACCAGAGATATGGCCAAACTTAGATACCCCATGCTTCATAGTTTACAGGCATATGATGCCCCCACCATTTCAAATTTAACTGTATGTTGATACTCCTCAACGGAAATGTTTATGGTTAAAACAAGTTAAACATCTGTGTCAAATTATTATATATTATATTTGATTTTCTATACCAGATCATGGGCCAACGGTTAGACAATTTCTTGGGGAATTTAGGATCTCGAACATGCCTACAACACTTCAACCACTGCTAGAACAAGAGCCATCACCAAAACCCCATATTAGCACACTGACGGGCGCAGCGGACAGCCATGGTTTTTGCTTCCAGTGCCAAGTCGAAGAATGGTCCGGGATCCAAGCTCCTGGAACGGGGCAGGACTGTTGACTCATTCCCTACCAAATGTGACATGGCACCCTTTCCCCTATAAATTTTATAAGCCTTGTCCATTGGTTGATTTACTGATTCTAGCTTTCTATTTCTTAGTTGGCTCGCCCTCCCCAGAGCCGTTTGGTTCAAAATCAAGGGTCTTTTTGTGGCCATGGGCTACACCAACATAGAAGATGTGGCCACGGAATGGGATGCTTGTGAAGCAGTTCGGGAGAGGTTGCGTTCTGGTGGAGGCCTACTTTCTCCCAACCCAGCCAGTCAAGACATATCAACCTGTGTTAGCAATAGCGGGTTGCTGGGGGCTTTACTTTCGAGAATGGCTTCTAACCCCGAGAGAACTGTTCCCATAATAGATGCTTTGAAGGATGAACTTGTAGCACTACTGGAGAAGAACAAGAGAGGTGTTGATGTTGGTGGGGTGGACGTTCCGGACGCTGCCCGGGCCCTTCGCAAGCTTTGCGGATTCTGCAAGATGAAGGTGAGGCGTAAGGAGGTATCCACTGCACCTAGGTTGCAAACCTTTATAGGTGAACTGATTGTTGTGGTTGGTTTCCTGGTCTGATAGTTTAGGGGTATTTTAGGGGTGTGTGCGCGTGTCACTCACTTGTGCAGGACGAAAAGGTCTTTTTCAAGTGACGATCTCCAACTTCCAGTTTCGATGTTTGTGGGCAGTAAACAGGAAGAGCATGCCATATATAAGCATATATAAGCGTGTTTTTTTTCGTGTGTGTGTGTGCGCGCTTGTGGGTGTTGCAATTTAAGGTCAAAGCTTTCCAGCAGCTCTGCTTGATTCTGGATCCCATGTTGCAGGCCATGGCAACTAGATCCCATTTGACAACCAAAAGAGTTGGATCAAGTCAAACCCTGATTTTGTGGTTTCTCGTTAAAAGTTTGAAATTGAAACCCAGAAGCTGACACTGACACACCTGCAAATCCCACGCTCTTTTTTGAGGAAGAGGTCGACAAGGTGAATGAAAAAGTGCGACAGCGTCGCATGAAGAAGGGCCGCAAGGACTGGGATATCTTCCTGTTTGCATATATATGTTTGGATCACGTGGTCAATTAAAAAACTTTACGCACAAATCAAAACTTTGATGGCGACTATGGGCAACATTGTCAGTGTCTACATTGCTTATCGTACCCTTTGCCTTTGAGGACTCTCTTCCTGATGATGAGGATGCTTGGGACGATGGAACAGACTCAGACTCAACATCCGACCACAGCAATGATGATGATGATGATAAGGACACACACAACGCAGGAAAGCATGACCAAGTAAAGGCAGACAACGAACCTGAACAGCCAAATGGGATTCCAGAGAAGAGTGCAGTGCCTGGACAGCCAGACAAGACTGCAAAGCCTGTAGAACCAAAGAAGCCTGCGGAACCTGAACAGCCAGTGAAACCTGCAGAACCTCAACAGCCAGTGAAACCTGCGGAACCTGAACAGACAGCAAAACCTGCGGAACCTGAACCCCGAGCAGCATCCCCAGGTAAGGTAGCATCAGAGCAAGCCGTTTACAAATCTCGCCAAGATGATGGTAGCAAAGCAGGCAAGATCGTGTTTTTTCCCGAAATCTTTTTCACATGCCCTGGGTTTTCACATTCAGTCAATCGAGTTCTCGGGAACATATGTGCGAGAGAATGTTCTTTGGGGTTCCGTGTGCTTTCATATGTAGGAACTGGTCTTGTTGTAATGCTTTACCACTTAGCACATTGACATGCTACCCACCTTATTCAGCATGTAAAGGTGATGTGGAGATTGCAGCAAAAAGACGCGCAGAGGTTTTGGCAAAATTGCAAGCGTGCCTTGGATGCAAGTTTCTACGTCTACTGTAAATATTTAAAGGTAATGTCAACAACCCAGTTGGGAAACACATTTTCTCTTTGTCACCACGTTCATCTTCTGTTTTTAAGTGAGGTTATAGTTTGACAATACAAGTCAGCCAGGATCCGTGAGAAGAAAGCAGCCGCTTCCACCACTCCCGTTGTGGCTCGTAGACCACCAGCCACACCACAGCAAGGAGCATTACTAGAGTGCATGGTGACGGTAAAACAAAACCCGTGTTCAAAGTAAAATCGACATATTTTGTTTTTCTTACTTTTACATCAAGATCAAACAATTTGGAAACTTCTTGGCCTATATTTGTGTTTGTGAAGGATTAGAGCTTTCCTACAGGTAAGTTGAAAACGTTCGATGTTGAGTTTCAGCCAGCTGCTGCTAGGAGGAGAGAAGCCAAGTGTTCCTTTCGGCACAGACAACATGGACACCATGCCCCAAGATGTGGTGGAGCTGCCAACTCCGAGCGAAGCACCAGTCCCAACATATTCCCCCCACTTGGATTCGGATCAAAGACGGGCTCAGTATCAGGGATGTAAGAATGACCTCAGCACAACTGTTCAGTTCACACCTGAAGCCTCTGAGGCAGACACAGAAAAACCTGACACTGCAGTTGCTGATTTAGGAAAGGTACGAACCACGGAGAGCAGCGTGCCCAAAAAGGCCAAGAAGGCAACGGAGGCTGAGGAGCAAGAGACATTTACTGATTCGGATCAAGAGGCTGGGGATACCCAAGTGGAGCACATGAGCAACATAGCAAATACGTTACTTTTAAATCATTAGTTTTACTTGAACATCATTTTTGATATTTTTGGGGTCTTGGGCCTTTCGCCTACAAATCAAACGGCTTTCTTTATTCTTGTCGTGTTCTGTTCTCAGAGTTTCCGCTGGGTCCAGGCGGACTACGTCAAGCGACGTGAGCAATTGGAGATGCAGCCATCATCCCGAGGAAGGGGTAGAGGGCGGGGCAAGGGCAAGGGTAGAGGAAGAGGTTGTGGGAAACTTGAGGAGGAAGAACGAACTGACATGGGAGGTAAGCCTAAGGAGAAACAGCGAAAAACGTCAAAGAGAAAACAGAAGAAATGCAAGGACACTGCTGACTCAGGCCCAGAATGGAATGAAGAGATGACTGAAGAGTGGGCAAAGTGGAAGTGGGGCGAGGTTTGGGCTGAATGGGATGAGGACAAATGGGATTGCTGCGATGCCAAGAGATCTGCTGACCGTGCTGCCAATCTTGACGCCCAAGTGTCCCTCCACCAGCTTGCCATTGCATTCAAAAAACATAAAGGAAGCAAGCCAGCCACGGACAAAACAAACCCAGATGACAATGCAGGAGATGACAACCAGGAGACCGAGACAACGGATGGAAAAAAACAGATCAAGACCAAAGACCGTGCAAAGACTGAAAAGTCAAAGTCAAAGAAAAGACAGGCGCAGGAGGAGGAGGAGGAGAAGGAAACCACATCTAGGAAACGTAAGAAGGAGAAGGATGTGGAGCAAGGGGTTTTTTCAGACCCGGTTCCAAAAAAGGAAAGGGACCAAGTCAACATGATCGCCAGCTTCATCAAAGAATTTGAAGGGTTGAACATCAAAAAAATTCAGGCTCTGACTCCAGATGACAGAGACAAGCTCAAAGGAATGGAATACGTTGCGGAGGAAACAAGGTACAATCGCTACTACAAGCGCCCTGCGTTTGGTCTTCACTCGTACGTTGAACAGAAAGATGTTGTTTACTTCCATGTCGATGGTTGTGCTCGAGACTTTCTGTACCGATTTGCTGCTTCGATGAAAGCTGCTTCAATGATGGTAACTCGAATGAACCACATGCACTTGTCACGTTGTATTTTGTGCGTGGGAGGTGTGTGCGCAACATTTTTTTTCTACGTATTTCGCACACTTTTACGGGCATTCATGCATGCTCGCTCAAACTGAGGCAATGTACATCGATGAAGCTTCGAGAAAGTCGCGAGGTTCTGATGCAATGATCATGGATGATGCAGCCATGGCCATGAAGGAATCCTTGAAGGTAGCTGCAGCAAAAGCTGTGAAGCGTGTTTCCAAATCTTCTTGCTAGTGCGTCAGGGTCAGTGATAACATTGACCACTGGATGATGGCGCTGTGTGTACTGTTGGTGCGCATATATATGGGGAATGGGTTGTCAAACAACTGGGGCATACAGTATGCTCGAAGAAGTGTGCTGTATATATCACGATCTGGGCTTTGGAGGGCAAAGTCTTTGGGTCATAGATGGCCATGGTTTGAGTACTTTTTAGGACATACTTGCAGGACGTACCTAATGAAAACAAAATTCATGTGTTTTATTTATATTGTTTGGGGACCCAATTGGCGTGTTTCTCCAAGAACTTGGTCTCTAGCATTAGTCGATGCGAGCTGCGATCTTGGAAGCAAGGCTCTGAAAATATTAAATGCATATAAATCATATCTATTTTATGTATGAATTGTTGAAACCCAACTGTTTACCAAGAATCTGATATGGATCATAGAAAACATTGTTTTGCAGAGCTCTGCTCAGAAAGAAAGAAGCAGTTTGCATGGGCTTCTTAGCCTATACGCTTGGAAAATCTTGGAAATGCTTGGAACTTGGCACCAGCAAAAAGATGTCACCCTCGCTTTCAATGCGCTGGCTTACTATACATGTTTTCTTAAGAGAATTGAACTTGAGTTTGGCAACCCTTGCTAGCGACCCCTGCCACTTCACCCTTGCCATTTCCAATGGCAAAAAAAACCATCCCGCAGCTGCTCTCCTCTGAGGTCAAAATGGTATGGCCAGCCGGAGAGGAAACCTGTGGCGAACCCGGTCTTCTTTGACAAAGACTAAAGGTGCATCCCTGCATGGTTTCCAGAAGGGTTGTTGCTCATGCTTTGGAGTGCTAGCATACATTCCAACTATTTCCCTTGAATATATTTGATATTCATTCTTGGGACTATTTTTTCAGAATGTTCCACATGTGTTGGGGGAGCAAAGAGATGGTTTCTTTGACTTTTTTCGTAGCAATGAAGCTCTGATGAACCAGGTGTGTTATGGCATATAGATCTCAAATATGTGCTTAAAAAATACGAGGTCTCAATGCACACCACGTGACATCACATGACACTACAACACACAAACTGGATCAATACAATTCAATAAATCTTTCTCTCAACCTTACTCCTGTCGCCGCCCCTCCCGAACCATGATGGATCTGAATGAGCTGGTCTGGCGGCTTCGGGCATTGAACTGCCCACAGGACATGTCATGGGGATGGTTTGCACCCACGTCAATTTCTTTAGGCTTGGCCTTGTTGAAAGCATGTTGCCTGGAATGATCACTACGACCCCCAATGTAAAACTGAAATCTAACAAACTTGTCTTTACCCAAAGGAATTCCATATGACGCTTTACACATGATGTCAGATCTCAGGCCCCACCAAATAAAGGCTAAGACGCGATGTACTAAAATAACATATATCTCTGTACACAACTTAGTTGGGTATTTAGTATTCCTCACCTCTAAATCTTTGTGGCCACTTTGGCAGGACTTTGTGGCTTCTATCATTCTGCTGTACTGGAGTTACCCCATCTTCGAGGACAGATCGATCTTATATATTTAGGTTCTTCATGAGTGGTCGCCCCTCTGAGAATACACATACTACCCATAAACTCCAGATAAACTTCCTATATATATATTATCTTAAACAAGTTGTAAAAATATAAGCCACTTCTTTCTACCTGGGTTGACTTCTGGGTTGATTCCCTGATGCCACAGGAGTTTGACTACCTGGAATTCTTTGCTGGGGTTGGCAACTTAACTTCTCAGGCACGGGCATGTGGCTATAAGGTGGCCCGATTCGATATCTTAGACAACAAGCGTCCCCAGACCCGGAAGTCCAACTTTATGGATTTGACTTCACGGTCAGGGTTTGCGTTTCTCAGACTATTTCAGACTTAATTATGGCGCACAGTAAGAACCAGAATGTGTTGGAAATAAGAAAATGCGTTATGTTTTTGAACTGGCACCCCTTCACATGGTTTGGGTTTTGAAATTGAAATTGAAAATTAGATTCTATGTCCCGAGCCCAACCTTCAAACCTACCAAAGTTGGTCAAGCTATGAATGGTTTTGATAGCCTGCAAATATATTTATTCTGATCCAGTTTCCCCAAAACCCAGGTTGGCCATATTGTGCCTCTTGCGCTGTCGCATTGGCGACTTCGCAGCGCACTTTGCAATCAAGTGTTCCAGCCTGTGCCAGATGAACGCAGGGACGAGCAAACGTGGGGCATGCTGCAGCATCGGGTATACAGAATACCTCTCAGTTCAAATCAGCAACATCCTCGTTGAAAGGACTTTGTGTGTAATGGAAATGTCAGGTCTCCCTTTGGGGTTACTATACCATATACAATGGTGGAGGTCACCACCTAGCAATGTTTTATGTTAAAGCCTATGAATGGTAAGCGAGTTGGGGTTGACATAATTTAGAAACAAAACATGTTTTGGTGCAGCCCATCCCTGAAGGACTTGTCTTTTGATTCTATTGTGCACTGCCTTGGGGGGTGTGTGGACGGTGGAACAACCACTTGGCAGTGTCCTTGAATTTTATCCCGTGTGGCGAAACATGATGGCCAACATCTTTGGCACTGGTGGAATCTACGCAGTCACCAGAAATAGAAACAGTCAACAGTTTAAACATGTTTCCACTTTAGTGTGTTGTGCAATTAGGATGGAACCCTTTTGCAATTAGGATGGAACCCTTTTCCTATTTAAACAAACCTTCTGGGGGCCGAGGTTGCCAAAGTGAAATGGTGGATGCGTCACTATGGTAGCCAAACACCAAAGCGTCATTATGGCTACAGCAACTCTGGTGTGGTAATGCGGTTGGACTTAGGGAAACTCTATGCCACTCAACGTCCGCCCAGAAGTCAAAGGATCAGAACAGCTGATGTTTACGTTGACCGTTCTGGCACCAAACGCTACAAGGGAAACAAGAACCTTCGATCTACAGAGACACTGGATCTGGATGTCAAAACAATGTTTTTGATTGTTTGTGATATCTGATATATGCATATACATATTACTGTACATATATATTATATATATATATAGCTTATTCTGTGTCTGATTATGATGATTAACTGATTAACTTGTTGTTCCTACCCTATCCGGGGCTTGTACCATCATCCCTACGGTCACTGGTTTATCCTGTTTATCTATATCATCTATATCCATCTATATCCCATGACCCAGGATCTATCCCATGCGGTTTGCACGGGCGCTGGTGGACCTTCTGGAGGAGATGAAACGCACGGCAAAGGGGATGCCTCAGTTGCCGGATGTAGTCCCAGCGGCTCTGGAGTGTTTCAACGAGTGGCCCAGTGATGAACAGATTGGTTCATATCCCTTTGCCAGGGTGTCCCAAGTGTTTAACTACTTGCGAGGCAACCGCAAACTCAAAATTCCACCAGAATGGCGTGGCTCCATTCCAGGTATGTTTCCAGAGTGAGCTACAAGCTGAAAGGGAATGATAATAGGCCACCCCAAAAATGAAGAATTGTAGTCCTTACCACCAATAGGTCAGATATGGTCAGATCAGGGATATGCCTTAGACTAATTTACCAATCCGATTTCATACATTATTACATATAGAGCGAAAAAAAGACAGGTACGAAAATCAAGATCATTTTACCCATGACAGACCCATGATTCTCCCATGACGTATCCATGACAACCCATGATTATTCTACTAAAACCCTGGGTTTCAGAAAAAAACCTGGTTTTCCCCAACCCGTGACGAACCCGTGACAGACCCATGATTCTCCCGTGACAACCCGTGAAAAATACACGGGTTAAAACCAGCATCCGAATAACTATGCCTATGATGTTTTTGAAGAATATATTCGGGGTTTCCGATGGACCCTTTCAAATTCACCCACTCTGAGCGGTAAAAAATTCACTTCGAGAATGCTATTTGCAATTCAAGTGTGCGGGAATGCCCGTACCGAATCTGAAAGCTTCCGACATGAAGTGCAAAAACACGCAACATGTGTGACTTTTAGAAGTTTGGACTGCAATTTTGAATTCAAATTTGAAGCACTTTGATCTCAAGATTGAAACTTATACCAAAAACCTGCCGCCTATATATGATGCAGCCATTTTCCTTCCTCTGCCTGGGTCCCTATTTAGTGGACCAGGATGTCTCAGGTTTCTTGCATAGGTGTGTCAAACAGGTGGAGTTGCACCACTTTGGGTGATGGGATTGAACATGTGGCCAACGATGTCATGGATGCTGAAGAGAAGGCTTTACTTTCGGAACTGGAGGAGCATCAATTCGTCACCCCACAAACTCATATATGGGTATAAGGGGCCCCAAAATGTCTTTTAAGGGGCATGAAAACACACCTTTGGGGCCCTCCAATTTTGAGACATATACCCATATGAACACCTGGACTCATGTCTTTGCTGCGTTACTTGAATTTTACTCTTCTGTTTCACAGATGGTATGGGCCATGGTTGAAGTTCACCAAAGACATGAACCATCCTTAATAACTTATTAATATATACAGGAATTCTATAGTTCTTTGTTTTGGCTGCCCAAAAGCAAGTAGAAATGTCATATGTTCAAGGTATGCTCCATGATCATGTTGTACTTCTATCACTATGCAGGCATCATGTTGGTGGACTAATGGACTCTTACACGCAAATCTTTGTTTCCAGGATATGTGGTGAACATCGGAAGTATCATTTGTTATGAAATGTCTTTGAAAAACAGCCAAGACTCCCAAAGATTGGCAGGTCAAAATTCTGAGTTCATGTATTTGCAGGAGTTAGATAAAAAGCTACAAGACGAGAATGGCAAGGATGTCATTGCCTCAGATCAAACTAAAAATATACTTCAAAATTTAGTTGATTTCATCCATGAATGCCACAGAACCAAGAACCCTGAAGCTTCCAACTTCTTTCCCTGTGCTGCCCAGTTGCTTACACCCATCTTGGCGCCCAGGTCGCCATTGTTGTGCCATCTACTCCAGTGGAATTGCCTGAGACAGTGCCGGCCAGGTGCTGATTTGCTTTTGTGAAAGGATAGCTGAAAGATGATCAAGAAATAACAGCATAAGGGGATATCATACCAACAAAACTCAAAATAATTTTCTATACATTATGGATTGCCATTCAATTCCCGAGGCGACTGAGAGTCAGTTGGCAGAACTACTGGGAACGACAAATGGTGACAACAAAGCTCTTGGGTTGCAGTTAATCTTTAATATATATTATAAAAAATAGTATATATAAATAAAACAACACACACACATATATAATATATATAATATCTTGAACATGTATTTATTTCGACCAACAAAGGGATGTTGGTTTGCAGGGGCTTGTGGCCTTACATTTTTTGGCACATGCAACATGTAATTCTTTGATAACTTGAAACTTTAAATTTTACGTCATGATTAGACTCATGATTCTGTGGGTCACTTCACTGCACCGTTTAAGGACCAACAGATTCCTACGACACCTTCAGTAGTTGAGCCAAGCCCATCTGGTGAGACCACTAGTGCCGAGCAGTCTGAGATGGGTGAAGCTTCCAAGGGGGCTTCTACAACAGTTGCCAGTCCATTTCTTCAACCCAAGAGGAAGCCCTATATTCCCAAAGGGATGACCTTGCGCCAGGACAGGTTGAACATATGTTCCAACACCAGCGAAACATTTTAGGGTTTGGCAAGGGCTGATATTTGGTATAGATCCCATTAATATATAATATATAATATAATTTATATAGTTCCCACTAATGTATTATATATATATATTTACTGTATATAGATTATATATATTTGTATATTTACAAAATATATGCATCCACATTTTATCATCCAACCTGCCAATTCCTGCCCCTATGGCCCTGCAGTTCAACTTGCGACGAGCTTCGAAGGCTCGTATCGACCGCATGTGTGCACCTAAGCAGAGGAGAAAGGACTTGATTGCACCGCAATATGTGATGGATGAGTGGAAAAATGGTGACAAAAACGCAATGGCGGCGCTTCTTGAACAGGTAAATTGGCAGAAGGACAGTTCAGGGTTAGATCAACAATGCATTCTGAACATGTTCAGTTGTTCAATTTTTTTGATTCTATACTATCATATCCCTAATAATGTTGCCTTCAATCCGGCAGCCCTTCCAGGACGAATTTTTCAGTCAGGTTTTGGTGATTGTGAAGCGTAAAAAGACCTATCAGCTCGTCATTGACGAGGGCTGGTATAGCGAGGGTGAACTTGAAGAGCTCGGTTGGTCGAAGCCATATACTTAGATTTTTCTTTCAAGAGTATACTGTATTTTACTTGTCTAGTTGTTTGGAGTAAATATTTCCTCTGACCTTGTGCATGTCTTCAATGCTTGTTCGGATGTTTCCAACAGCGTCCACCTCATAAGGAACAAGATAGAAGGAGCAAAGAATCGTTGCATTGCCCTGGGGGCTAGCCACTCCCGGAAGCTTGCTCAAATTTTGAGGGTTTTTCAAACAGAGTCTGCGTGTATGTACTATTGAATACTATTGTTTTTGTTTCACAGGGGTTTACCACACATGACTTTGAACAAATATTTCCCGCAGGCGCAACAGCTACGATGGTGAAATGGAGTACTGGGTCGTTGTGAAGGAATCCGCCAAGAGGACTGAAGAATCTTCGTACGAGGAAGAGCATACCAAACGACAGAAGGCTTTCAAGTTCAAGTCTGACAGTTCTACATCTGTGTTGATAGTAAAGCTTGATATTGTAAGTACACATCAAATTCATTTTTGGCTGGCCCTTGCCAACATCATATCATCTCCTTCCCTTGGGATTCAGGTGGACGACATTCCGAAGTCGGATCTTGGTGATGATTTCACAGAGCTTGAAGCTCGTGAGAAAAGGGAGGTCGCTGAAAAGGATAAGCAATCCCAGCTCCCGGTCATCAGCAAATATGCCCAGGACACCAAACATAGCATTCTATCAAGTTTACCATGGAGAGTCAATTTGGTGTACATATATTTTGTTTTTAATATATATATATGTATATATTAATAAGTTCAATTTACATCATACATTGCTATCCAGGGTTTTACTTTGTGGCCGCCCCTGCTAGACCAAAGAAGCCCTGCAGAAATTATTGACCAACATGACATCTAAATGTGGCAAATTGCGTTCTCTTGCTCGGGAGCTGAAGAAAGGCTACACTGATGAGTCTGCTGGTGAGTATCTTGCCATTGGTTCCAGAAAATGGGTGGATCAACTATAAACTGTTTTCACATATATGTTGAGCTAACATGAGCTAACCTCTTTAAGTGAACTCTAGGGTTCATCCTCGCCCTTCCTCCCAAAGTTGCCAGCCCCATCCAATGCTGAATCCGAGGTGCATTCGTTCGCTGGAGAGCCACATCAAGGCAATGGATTCGCAGTATGACCTGTGTCATGAAGCATGGGCGACCGGTGAAGTGGAGAAGTTCATGACAGAGAAGACCCATGGTTCCAAATATACATGCGTGTCAAAAGGTAATTTTCCTCAATCATAGTGTTGGAATGTTGGTAACATCATTTCCCGGGAATCTGTCCATCCAAGGTGGTGGAATCTAGCGGAAAAGAGGATGGGTGATGCCACATTGGTGTCTTCTACTCAGTCCCCATCCTTTTCAAACATATATTCTTCTCAAATCATTTGAGCGAACACCCTTGTTCATGACAAGATTGCATCATAATTTATGGATCAGCGCTTAAATATGTTAACCAGTTTGTGCCCCCCCCAAGGTGCTCAAAGGCCATAGCTTGCGAAAACAAAGTCAGGACAGATCGGTGTTCTGCCTAGTATTTGCCAGTGACACTTTATCCCCCAGTCATACCAAAATATTATATCGACACATATCGTCATTCAAAGCTGTCTACCACCATGCTGGGTGTATATTTATTTCCCCTTGTCACAATCAGACCCACCTCCTTCGCTGTGCAGGACTGCCAAGAAGTACTATGACAAGAAGACCGATCCTGAGGAAACGCACTCGGAACCCAAGAAGGAGAGCAGTAAAACCAAGAAGGAGGAATCAAACAAAAAACCCAAGGATAAGTCTAAGAAGACAAAGAAGGAGAAGAAAAACAAGTAGATTTCTGTTTCAGGCATTTTGCCTTCCACACGCTCACTTAGAAGTCTGGCACAAGGCTGAGTGAAAAATATATTTGGTTTCAAAGTTCCATAACTTTTCTTTGTAGGAAAGATATTAGCCCAAACACAATGCTTTGTCAAGACCTGGTGTGTGTGTGTGTGTGCGGCACTTGGAAGACACGCTTTGGTGTTTGCCAGATTGGGGCCCTTAACCAAAAAGGAGTCTGGCCAATTTCAATTTCCATGCAAATTAAAGCAGTTGGATGGTAGACTGCACTTGTGGAAACAGCGAAGGGGAAAAAAGGATTCACCATCAGTGAGCATCAGTGTGGGAAGTGGTAAGCCATTACAGTATGTATCCAAAAATCAAAAAAAGAACAGCACAGCTGAATGATTCTTCAAGTTCATTCAAATCATTTGTTTTCCCTGTGATATATTATAGATATTCTCCCATGCTTAACCCCTGGGGCTTGGCCCCAAATCCTAATCGATCCATAGCCCTCGGCATGCCAGGTGTCAGACCTGGAAGAGTCCTTCAAAGGATGAGCGCATCCATTGGCCAGGGAGTCATCGCCTCAGAAGTGGCAGGGGATCCACACATGGACCGTGAATCAAGCATGGTCAAATACAGTTTATATGTTGGACCTGTTGGCATTTGTCTCAAGACAATTGGACCCCCATCCTTACGATGCCTCAACTGGATCATGGTGAAACTACAGATGAAGAGCTACATGACCTTTTCACATGTCATCGATCGGACCCTTGACCCTACATGTCTTCACAATGTTGTCTTGTTTTTTTCTTGTGGTTTGGGGATGGTCCAAAGGTGTCTAAGCCAATACTGAATTCCAATTTTTATATTATTTTAAATGTCTTTTCTTGTAGATTCCAAGGATGATATTTTGCCATTCCCGTGGAACAGGGGGCCAACATCGTCCAATGGAAGCGGGTCTGGATTGATTGTGAGTGAACCTGAACCCAAGAAGCTTAAGGCAACCAATGAAAAACAGTCACTATACGCAACGCAATGGTCACCTCGACTTCAACTTCTAGCCGCTGAGTGTGATGGAGTAGGATGTATTTATTTGAACCTATGCCGCGTCAATGCATCGGCTGGAGCAGTTCTTTTCCATGCTATAAAGGTTTTGACTTCTCTGTTCAAGAAAGAAGAGCCGTTGATCTTCAAGATAGGTTTCACCCATGACCCAGTCTCGAGATGGACTAGCCCTGTGTATGGTTATACTTTGGATTTGGACCGCAACAAGTGGACCCATATGATTGTCTTGTACTATTCCAAAGAGCCCTTTGGGCCAGCTATGCTGGAAGCTGCACTTATCGAGAAGTTTGGCAGTACCTCTGAATGAAACAACATAATTTTCTTGTCACCCTTTAAACTGTTTTTGAAGTTTTTACGGGTTGTCAAAAAGGAAGGTGCCTATATGTGCCTATATATATTTTTTCCAACTCCCTGGGTAAACAGTTGTAGGCAGAGTTGGATGCAAAAATGTCAAAGCTGGCGGAGACACGATCAAACCGGTGAGTGATGAAGATAGTCGCTATATGACATATGTCGTGTACAGATCTTTCCGGGTTCCACCCCCAATCAAACCAGCCACAAAGGTTGAACCTTAGGCTTGCCCTAGCAGAACCAAAGCCAAATTGGCAGTGCAGTGGTTTAAAAAGGGTTGGCCATGCTCCAGACATGCTCGGCTTTATACATGTTTGTGCACTTTGATAGCTTGAAGCTGCCTGACCATACTTGACATACACGAAAAACACCTTTCCAGATCCAAATTCCCTCATTGTTTTCTAACTTACTTTGGCCCACTTCTTTGCAGTTTGTCGCCTTTGGATTGCTGCTGTGTTGCCGAGGCCCCATGTGCTGAAGCGATCCGGACGGCCAAGAATTTCGTGGCTGATGTTGGCCCCGAACTTGCAGCCAAGTCTGGGGGTCTTGTGGATCTAGCCAAAAGGAATGAAGGGAATGCAGAAAGAGATTGTAACCGTTTGATGTCCAAACGGTTGGGGTTAACAATCCCCATTCGAAAGCATTACCTCAAAAAGGAAACCAGGTCAAAATCTCGGATACCATTTCTTCGTTTCCGCGACTGGCTATCATTCTTGATCCAGCACAATTGCACTCACATTTTGGCTGGTTTGGTCCGTCCTGATCACCAGCGGGAAGGAGATATATGGCAGGCCTTTTGGGAACGATACGAAAAACAGAACCCAGAGCATCCAATTTTTGCAAGGGTCAGGGCTGGAGAGGTGAACCTTCGACGCTGTGTACCATTACTGCTACACGGCGACGAAGGCAGAAGCAAACAAAGGCAACCATTTTTGATTCTGAATTTACATTCACCACTGGGAAGAGGAGTTGCGGGTGCTTTGGAGGCTGGCCAAAAAAAAGGGTACCTGAAGATGTTGCCCAACTTTTTGGGTCATAGTTGTACGAACAGGTTCCTGGTGAGTGCAGTGACCAAAAAAAATTACACCGGAAAAAATGCTGGAAATTTCAAAGAGCTTTTACAAACTGTAGCTGAAGAGCTTCTCTTTGTGACCAACAGCGGCTTGCAGTTGAAGTCTGGCGAAAGGTGGTGGGGTTGCTTCATTGGCCTTGTAGGGGATTGGCCATGGTTGGCAAAGTGTGGTCTGGACCGCAGTTTCATGAATGTTCTCAAACACAAAGGCCCTGAAAATGGTGCAGTACGAGACTGCAAAGGGATTTGTCATCTGTGTTCTGCGGGCAAACCGAACTATCCCTACGAGCAAATCAACAGCAAGACTCCGCTGTGGGAAGCTTCTATTCTACAGGAGACACCCTTCCCGGATCCAAGCCCATTTGAAATTGTGCCACACACAGAAGGCCAATTGCCAGCTTTGTATCATTACGATCTATTTCACTGCTTTCATTTGGGAATGGGAACAAATTTTCTGGGTTCAGCTTTGTCACTGTTGGCGGCTTTGGAACCGCAACCTACTGTGGACCAAAGGTTTGAGTCTCTTTCGGCTTCCTACGTGGGGTGGTGCCGTGCAAACCATGTTCAAGCCCATTGCCAAAGAATCACAAAAGAACATCTCAGTTGGAACCAGAGTTATCCGACTGCCACCTGGCACAAGGGTGACTTGACGACAAGCTTGATGCGGTATGTAGAGGCTCGGTTTACTTCGGAAAACTGGGATGATCATGATCCTATGCTTCTGGGTGCTGGTCAGGCAGCTGTTGCGATCAATACTTGCTTTCGGCTTATCTACAATTCAGAAGCCTGGATTGAACCTCAACGTGCAAAGTTGGCTGCTCAGCATGGGCTACGTTTTCTTCGGAGGTATGCCTCTCTAGCCAGTGATGCTCACAGGAGGGGTCTCAAACATTGGCTCATCATGCCAAAAGCGCATGCACTACACCACATATTTTTAGGGATGTGGTGGGCAGCCGCCAAAGGCCAATGCCTAAATCCCTTATGTCTCAGTGTCCAGCAGGACGAAGATTATATTGGACGTGGTTCACGACTTAGTCGCCACGTCCATATCAATACTTGTGAGGAAAGGGTGGTAGATAGACACATGATGGCAGTGTACGCGGAGTACGTTCAGTGTGGATATTTAATTCGAGCGAAAGGGAGTTAAAAGTAGGATCATACAAACTTAAGATATTACAAAGATTTTTTTGGATCCTATTGGCAATTTATTACTTGTAACCAACAAGTTGAAGCTTTCAGCCGTCACCATCCCCCTGCTGCTTGCACTTGGGCTCCACGCTCTGATGAAATTCAAGAAGCTATTGCAACTTGAACCGGTTGCAACAGCAATGATCAGGAATGGGGTGAGATGGGAAAATGGTCCGATTTGGAAACCTCGTGTTTCCTTTGGAAACCTCGTGTTTTATGTCAAACCCTACATTTTTGCAGTGTATGGAAGGTCAAGGTACATATATATATATATATATAGATTCGGGGGATATAAAGCAACTTATTAGTGGCGGGGCCGGCCGCTTGATGGATAGAGATCGGTGGCTAAAGGGACGATGAAAACAGATTCAGCAAGGCCGATGTCCTAGCAAGACCTAGGACCGGTACTTTTTTTTTGCATTTCTTACTGGTGCTTAGTAGGGAATGGATTGGTTTAAGGGAAAATCTACAGGAAACCATGGTTTTTACCATCAAATATAGGGTTTTCCTGTAAATTTTCCCATCATCCAATTCTATGATTAGTAGGGAATGGATGGGTTGCTGGGGGTTGCTGGGATGATTATTACTAGTGATGACTGGGATCATTCCCGAAAATTCCCTGCTAAGCACCAGTAAGATTTTTCCCCTTCAACCGTGGTTGGGATAGATATAGTGCATAGTGCCCAAATGTGCCCAACAAGGTACTTGGTGCTAGTTAGTACTGGAACAGCCAAGAGGATTTTTAATCCCAGGTTAAGATCAGCAGAGGACATGGCCATGTTTTTGCTTCATATCTTCGGTCCTGGCACAGGTCACTACTCCCCAACGCCGATTCGAACAGCTCCGGGCTCCCTGAATAGATGGCGGAAAAAATTGGGTAAATGATCCGAAGGTACCGTTTTGATATTGCTGATGTATCGGCCTCGGAATTTTCCAAGTCGTGCAAATGTATGCAAATGTAGCAACCCTCAGTTCTTGTTACCCAGTAGTACGACCTCTCCGAAGGGTCAGCAACGTTTTGCAACGTGTCAAATCCTCTTTGGGGTTTCTACCTGCCATGGCATGGGATAAGGGTGATTCGTAGGATCCTTCGCTTCGAAGAAAGCTTCCTGTTAACCCGCCATTCACCAGTCGCTTTACCTATCTGAGTAAATTCCAATATTTCACTAACCTGAAATAAGGCTCCACGAACTTTCATCAGCCCTCCCCCAAGCTGCGCGAAGGGAGGACTGTCTTCCTCTAAGGTGCTTGTCCTTGAAGCTGTGAACCTGAAATAAGGCTATTTGGGAATGATTCCCCTTACTAACCAGGATTCCAGTGAGGTCGTAGTGAGGTCTTAATAAATTACCTAGACTTATGCACACCTTCACAAAACTGGCTCACTCGTCTGCCAAGTGCTGCTTGCCATCAGGTTTCTCCCGACAGCCGAGGATTCCTCACAAAAGCCAGGCACTGTGAACCAAACCCAGAAATGAAGATACCAATAGATACCATCAAAATGGAAACCAACATCCAACATCCCCAATGTAAAATAAACAGGCTAAAATTGTTGCGATAATACACACACACATATTTATATATATATGATGATGATGATGATGATGATGATGATGATGATGATGATGATGATGATGATCATGATGATGATGATGACGATGATGATGATGATCATGATGATGATGATCATGATCATGATCATGATCATGATGATGATGATGATTATGATGATGATGATGATTAACATGATGATGATGATGATGATGATGATGATGATCATGATGATGATGATGACGATGATGATGATGATGATGATCATGATCATGATCATGATCATGATGATGATGATTATGATGATGATGATGATTAACATGATGATGATGATGATGATGATGAGGATGAGGATGATGATGATGATGATGATGATGATGATGATGATGATGATGATGATGATGATGATGATGATGATGATGACGATGATGATGATGATCATGATGATGATGATCATGGATCATGATCATGATGATGATGATGATTATGATGATGATGATGATTAACATGATGATGATGATGATGATGATGATGATGATCATGATGATGATGATGACGATGATGATGATGATGATGATCATGATCATGATCATGATCATGATGATGATGATTATGATGATGATGATGATTAACATGATGATGATGATGATGATGATGAGGATGAGGATGATGATGATGATGATGAATATGAATATCTTCATGACATCAAATCACGATGTTTCCAGAGGCATGCCTTGGGCATGTTTGCCTACGCATGGTAGGCGTATGTCGAATCTCTCAGTACGTTCCCTCTCAGTACTGACATCTTCTCACTTTCCGGACCTTCACCGCAGGATCTTCTAAAAACAGGACACGTCTCTCGACATGCAGAGCACACACTTTTCAAGTGGTTTATAAGCAAGTAGCACAGTTATACCAATGTTATACCTATATTATAGTTAAGCAGTTAAGCATATTCATATATACATATACATGAAAAAATATTATCATATGTTGTAACTCCAGATAAGCAACTTCAACTAGTTCAGGTGATAGATTATGTAAAAATTGATCCATTGTTCAAGGGGACCTTCCGAATCAGTCAAAGCCCAAACCGGCGGTTGAAACAACGGGACCTGGAGGATGATGAGAATGTGTTTGTCAATGGGTGAGCATGGGATCAATATATGGATACACCCTGGATCTTCTCAGCTACAGCATTCTGCTGGGCATTCTTTTTTAAGGAAAATGAGATTGAACAAAACCACAGAAAGACAAACCGCACCCTCTGCAAAAAGCAATCAGTGTCTGAGACATGAGGCCGGGCTGCGCCCACATTTTGACCCGCACGCAATGAACTCCACAGCATCTTTGATGCCGTGTTTGCAGGACTTGTTCCTTTCTGAAGCAACCTCTGTCTGTTTTGTACCCAACCCTTCATGTCAAACTCTCCATGGCCCTTGGGCTAAACCGGCAGCTGCCAAGTGGAAAAGTCCCGACTTCAAGCCATGACGGGAGACTATGTTTCTTTTGATCTTCATCGACCGGCGGAGGAAGTCTGGGATTGCAGGTGTGGGTACCGCACCAGAAAGCACAGCAAATTCACACACGTCATACAGCATACAGTAGGTCCATATGATAGGTCCAATCAATGCTGGTCACTTTTGATGTTGCAGCAATTGGCATATATACAGAAACATCAGGGTGCTGATTTCCAGTTGCGTCGAGTCTTATTGAGAGTCTCTGTAGGCAAATAGCAATAACACAGCATGATTCAGGATGTTCAATGTGGCTGGTATGTTTCCCTGTCTACGTTCACCACCATTTTCCGGTGTCTTCGGTCACGCGAAGTGTAGGCTAGGCCAGGGGACCCACGTTGCTTCTGCAAACTGATTCTGAAACAAGTATAAGTATAAGTAGATGTACATATCATCAGCTTCTTCCAACTGATTCTGAACCAAAACAAATAGGTATAGATTATAGATCATGTACATATCATCATATTCAGATGGCCCATATCCAGTGGCTCCAAGGACTTCCTCAGCATTCTGGACCAACAGCTTGCCTATGATGCCTGGAGGCTCTTGGCCACCTCTGAGTCAGGAAAGTGATCTCACAAAATAAAACGACCGCATTCATCTGAGGCATTCCGACATCCCCTATGAATGACACATGTATATATATATATATATATTATTATTATTATTACTATTATTAGATATATATATATATATATGTTGAATCAGATTTAATAAGCAAAGTAGTTGCTGGTGATAAAAAACAATTCATTAATAACTTAAACATGCATTGTTGTAGACCCATGTTTCACCCCAAACCTTAGGACTTTCAATTTCTATCCATTTCCAACCAACGACAGTTCCTCAGATTTTCCCAGTTCCTCCGCTCCAGTTTGGATCACATTAACCACAGGGCAGCGGCGCAACCCTGGGCGCAACCCTGGTCGGATGTGCCCCAGCAGATGGATATTCCCATGATCCGATCGATATACGTAACGACCATCTACGACAAAAATAAAGTGAGATAAGATGTATTTGGGGATCCGAGCCTACCAACTTCTATATTGTCTTAGCTGCTTTTTGGGGATTACTAAAAGATGTAGCCAATCTGTTTGTTTTTCTTTTTCGGATGTGTGTCCCAATTTCGATGATCGCCCAGCTGGCGAGGAGAACTTTGATCCCTTGAAACGAGTTAATGGTTCTGTGACCTTCAACGGGGAGAATGTCATGGTTGAATGTCATGGTCGAATGGTTGAATTCTGTGACCTTCATAACCATTAATGGTTTAATGATAATGGTTATGAATGGACGAATCATGGTTAATAGATGTTAATAGTGGTTTAGAATGGTTATTGAAGGCCATTAATGAAATATAATGAAATCATGTGGGCAACTGGGCAACCCAAAGTGCCATAAACATACCATGACTATCCATGACTGGGAATGGTAAACATGGCACTCATCGAAATGATGACGACTTTGGGATAATTTTTGACATTGGATTTACCACATGAATCATGAATTCCATCCCCCATTCATTTTAATCACCCCCATTCTATGGTCCCTTTTACATGTGTAAATCCATGGTTCACCCCTTGTTTTTCACAATGGTTCATGGGGGGTGTTTTTTCATATCAGGATGGGATTGACCTGGCATCATGGACCTTCCGGCCTCAACCCTTCCGAAAAGAATAAGGCAATGACATTTAGGCAAACAAGTGATCCTTAGTTTCCCACATGAAAACTTAGCTGTTGTTGGTTAACCACCTCTTCACTTCAAATGAATCATTGGGGAAGTTAGGAATTGTATAGATGGGCATTTGAACCTTAAGATCCCCAAAATAAATCTTTACAGTAGAACCACTAAAGCCACAAAAAAAAAAACACTAAAGTGTAAACAAAACTACTTTAGATCCCCTCAAATTTAAAACAAACAAAACCAGTAAAACCTTCGACACTTCACACCTTTTAAACGGCAGATCGAAGGCCTCGTTTCCAGGATCCACTTTGAAAAACACATATCAAAAGTATCAAAAAGTCGTCACTGAAAGCATATATTCTTGATCACCATCATAAATAGTTCTGAAATTATTCTGAAACTGTTTTGAACTCAATCACATTGCCAATCTTACATACCCTGCCAACATAAAGAATCTGGCTCATATCATGTTTGTCAAAAACGCAGTACTAAATACCTACCCATCCAAGTTGGTTTACCAACAAAAAGGCACATCAGCACTGCGTTTTGTCCACAGAATATAGGGTAGCCCCCAATTTTGATGGCTAATCGAATCTTCCTCAATTTACAGCACAAATTTTGCTATAAATTGGAATTAAATTGGGGTAATGCAACGCAATCATAAACCTACCATTTTGGGATGGTTTTTACCATCCGAAAAAACGCCCTCGAAAAGCGCGGCACCTCATTCGGAGTCCACTGCATCCATATCCACAGGATTTTGTCGTACAGACCAACCTGCTGCCGGTGCCAGCACCGCAGTGCACAACCGTTATTTAACGGGGACTAAGATGAAGAGATCCAGCCCTAAGCCCTAAGTCCAGATTTATTGTTTTTTTAATAGACAACTCATGCTAGTGCAGATTTAAAGTTGTTTTTTCCCGAATGCGTAGCAAGGGTTCCCGTTTCACTCTGGGGGTCTGGGGGTTGAGGGTGTGTTCGCTCGACGTTGCCCAACCGTCCGCAACCGTCCGCAACCGTCCGCGGTAGGTCCATATGGCCGTGCCTATGGGAAGTTCTGCAGAGGTGGTCATTTTTGGAGTTTTCAGACGTGTCGTTGCTTCGTTTCGCGTGGCAGGCGTGGCACTTCGTGACATTCAGACGTGTTCTGCAACGTGGCGAAAGTCGTTTGGCGTGGCATGCGCAATACTTTTGTGACGTTTTCAGAAGATATGTTGCAGTTTTCGTGGCAGGCGCAGCACTTTGGACGTGTCCATCGTCATTTTTCGTGGCAGGCGCAGCACTTTAGACGTGTCCTGTTGCGTGTTTTTTGTAAATCGCATTGGCAGGGCTGCGTCAAGTGGCGGCAAGGTGCAAATTCCGTGGCAGGCGTGGCATTTTCTGACATGTGCTGAAAATTGACGGAAGCCTCGCACGAAACATCGATTTTGAGGTTGCAAATTTTCAGGTTCTAAGGAAAACTCGTAGGAAAACGTCGATTTTGAAGCTACAAAGTGTGAAAATTGGAGGAAGTCTCGTACGAAATGCTCGTTGTGTTGCTCCCATGTGTCTCGTCTCGCGTCTCTGGTTTTCCCGTGGCCTCGCCGTGTCTATGGGGGAAGCTGCAAAACTTCTCCTTTTGTCATGTTGCCAACTGTGAAAATTGGAGGAAGTCTCGCACGAAATGCTGGTTTTGATGTTCCTACGTGTCTTGTCTCGAGTCTCTGGTTTTCCTGTGGCGTCGCCGTGTCTATGGGGGAAGCTGCAAAACCTCTCCTTTTCGAAGGTTTCCAAGCAGGTTGTTATGTCGTTTTGCGTGGCAGGCGTGGCACTTTGTGACATTCCAACCTGTTTGATAACGTGTCGAAAATGTCAAAATTGGAGGAAGTCTCGCACGAAATGCTCGTTTTTCCTGCACCCACGTGTCTCGTCTCGAGTCTCTGGTTTTCCTGTGGCTTCGCCGTGTCTATGGGGGAAGCTCCCCGCAACTCCACACTCTACACTTTACCTCCACAATCTACACTCTTTAAGCACTTCCACCACTTTGACCTTGTAGCACTCCACAAGCTTTGCAACTTTACACTCCTCACTCCTCACTCGAGACTTTACAACTCCACACTTCCCCCAACACTCTACACGCCACATCTCCCCACTCTACACTTTACACTCTCCACTTTACACACCTACACTACTCCACACTTTAACTCCAACTCCACACTCCCCACTCTCACCCGTTACACTCCTACAACTTTACACACTCACACTCCACACTCCACACTTGACATTTTACCTCCAGACTTTACACTTTTTTTACACTCTCTCACTCCACACTTTTCACTTTACACTCCTACACGCTCACTTTACCACTCCACACTCCTCACTTTACACTCCACACTCCACACTTGCCATTTTATGTTAGACACTACTTCCAGACGTTACCCTTTACACCTTCACTCCACAGCACAAACTTACTTTCAAATCTGCAAACACGTTTACACTCCCACTCCTTGCACTTTACACTCCACACGTTCCTCCTTTACACGCCACACTGCTCACACCTTTCTCACTTTACAACTCCGTGCACCCTCATTCACACTCCACACTCCACACTCCACACTACACTATACACTCCACACTCCACAATTCACACTTTACACTCCACACTCCACACTCTACACTTTACACTCTACACTTTACACCCTACATTCCACACTTTACACTTTACACACTCCAGACTCCTCACTCCACACTTTCCATTCCACACTCCACACTCCTCACTTTACACTCCACACTCCACACTCTACACTTTACACTCCGCACTCCACACTTTACACTCCACGCTTTACACTTTACACTCCGCACTCCTGACTTTACACTCCACACTCCACACTCCACACTCTACACTTTCCACCCCACACTCCACACTCTACACTTTACACTCCACACTCCGCACTCCTCACTTTACACTCCACACTCCACACTCTACACTTTACACTCCGCACTCCACACTTACACTCCGCACTCCACACTCCACACTTTACACTCCGCACTCCTCACTCCTCACTTTACACTCCACACCCCACACTCCACACTACACTTTCCACCCCACACTCCACACTCTACAATTTACACTCCACACTTTACACTCCACACTCCACACTCTACACTTTACACTCCACACTCCACACTTTACACTCCGCACTCCTCACTTTACACTCCACACTCCACTCTCTACGCTTTCCACCCCACACTCCACACTCTACACTTTACACTCCACACTCCTCACTTTACACTCCACACTCTACACTTTACACTCCACACTCTACACTTTACACCCTACACTTTACACTCTACGCTCCACACCCCACACTCTACAATTTACACTCCTCACTCCACACTCCACACTTTACACTCCGCACTCCTCACTTTACACTCCACACTCCACACTCCACTCTACACTTTCCACCCCACACTCCCCGCACTCTACACTTTACACTCCACACTCCACACTTTACACTCCACACTCTACACTTTACACTCCACACGCTACACTCCACACCCCACACTGCAGACTGGTAACAGGGGAAATATGTACAAGACTGTTCAAATAAACTATTGCAGAAAAGTGTTCTGCGTGATTGCATATCCATGTGTTTTGACATCTGCGCCATTAACATACGTGTGAGCATTCGGGTTCGTGGGCTGCATCTTGTTTAAATAGACAACTCGAATGTTAGTTGGCACTTTACTTTGAAACCCAATTTTTTGTCCCAAATCTTCCAAAAGACTGGTTGAATTTTGCGAAATGTTCCCGGCGCAGCGCCGGACTTCCAGAGAATTTCCGAGGCTCCGGGCGTGGCACGATGGGCTTCATGTCTGGTTCGGGGGCCACTTCCCTCACGATCTTGGGCTTCCTAAGGAGCGAGCCGGATGTGGATGGCAACCAATGGCAACCACATATTTGGGACCATGGCATGGTGGTCTGAAAAATATTCGGGGGTTGGATGAATTTCTTTATTTAATGATAATACCAAAAAACAAATGTGTGACTGAAAAACGCATAAACACCACCCCAAAAGCCAGCAAGTGATAGGGAAAATGATGACTGGTAGCCTATTTTCAATCAAACCCATCAGTGGAGATTTCCCGTTTCCAGGTTAGACGGTTATATAGACTAATACAGACTATCAAAGGGTAGCATGATTGGATTCGGCTATTGTATGGTCGCAAAAACGTTTCCGGCATTTGTACATGGACATGCTCCCCAAAATGCATCTGCCTGGTGGTTTCAGGCCCCAGAAAAGTACTAGTCATTGGGGAATATCGTCCAGAATAATGGTTGAACATGAAAAAAAATAAGTCATTGAAACCACAAGATATGGTCATGTATAGTGGTATAGTTAGGTATAGTTACTGTATATAGATATTGTTTAACAGTCATTTATATTGCACAATTCTTCCAAGTTAAACAGTTAGTCAATGTTAGTCAGGTATAGCCAGGCACCCCAGAGCTCCATTGACACAAGGTGAGGGCTGCAACATGGCCAAGTGAGGATCCCTGACCTGCAAGTTCAACATGTAATCTGCTCTGGCAGTGGATTAAATCCCAGATCTATCATTGACACACCTTATTCTATGTATCAGTTGCTAGTGTACCATATGTATCCACCTGTGTCCATTGCATATATATATATATATATATATATATGTATATAGAACCAGGGTTGAACCAAATATGTATATATATATATATATATACATAGTCATGTGTATAAATGTATGTGTGAGTATGTGTAAATCTATATACATATATAACTATACATTATATATGTTTGTGTTTACATTCTTGTACACAGCTCCTTCCCCTGGTTTGGACATGTCAAGCACTGAAAACAACACATCATCTATGGTGGGATTTGAGCCGCCAAAAAGAACCAACAAGGTACCCTGTGGTAATTGAACAGAATTGAACATAACTATATGTAAAATGGCTTTGTTTGATAGGTAAATCATCTATAAAGGATATAATTGGACCATCTTCAATAGCTACATCAAACGACATTCCAAGGAGAAAAGGTGTCCCCACAAGCAAGGAAAAACAACAAGCTGCAATCTCCTCACATCATTATCGTGTATTGATCATTTACACTCATTTTTATATTATCTACGGTACATAAGAAATTCAATATATACGCAAATATGTATGTATAGAAATATATATATATAAATATATAAAAACATAAAGTATGTATATATATATATATATATTAGTTATCTAAATCTATCTATATTTATGTATATTTATTTTATCTATATTTATATGTATGTTATTTAAACCAAACATAAATGCAAACTGGGATAACTTGTCTGCCTTTCCGAGGTCGCTGAGAGAGGCGAGGCGGCGAGGCGCCGTGCTTGCTTTCGCATATAAAACCAAGCGCAAATGCAAATCACTGCAAAGAAGGGCATGATGAGGGATCGGAATACCTGAGCTACCCAGGTATTGTGATTGGCATTGTGAAATTGAATGAAATTGATTCAACTAGCCAGGGGAAGAAACATACCAAGGCAAAATTGTGCGACAGTTCCTCGCGATTTTGGAGTTCTAGGTGACAGGGACTTCCAGGAACTGAGCAGATTGTCATTGTTCAACTACCCAGGTCAATGGCCATGACTCAGGAACCAATTCATTGGAGGAGGTACCGAGGGGTACCTTTTTTATAAGGCCTATGTTTGAGGCCTATGTAAGGAAATATCCCCACAAAATTTGGTCTTATATATGGTACAGTACCTCCATTTTAGGATCCTGAAATTCCCATTGACCAGGTGTCAACACTGCCACCATCAGAACAAACCGTTGTTTCGATGGGGATATGGGCAGTGTTGATAAGCAACTCAGGAATTCTTGGCAGTGTTCCCAGAAATTTCCGCATCATGTAAAATGTAAACACGTTGGCCACCATTTTTCTTATTTCATAGTACAAAACTGTGAACATCAACATCATGGAGCCGCTTTATGTTTTTTTCCAACCAACCATGATTACCAAAATATGTAAACAAATACGGCACTGACCGTGACCAAGTCTGACCAAGGCATTTAATCAGTAGCGTTCTCTCAAAATTGACATGTATGGCCCGAAACATGCAATGTTCATGCAAAAAGTAGTGTGCAACATCATCTATGTGTGAACATGATATTGTGGGATTAGTTTATGTCTACCTTGATATAATTTGGACTTCAACTGCTTGGGGGCTGTCACTGTTACTACTATGGGTTCCAGCCACTTTTCCTGGCATCCTAAAATATGGACCGAGAAGTCATGCTGTTTGGTGTTTCAAACGTAATCCCATCCTGCTAACATTGAAAATACCTTCAAACGTAAAGCCTGTAGTACTGGATCTATTCATGTTGGAGCCCCAAAAATTGGCGAATCGAATCGGGGCGGGCGGGATCATTTTTTTCTCAACTGTTCAAGCCATTAATTTTGGGATTTGGATGCGTTGACACAGGCATCCATTCTAAGAAAACCATAGAAAACCCCTCTCGCATGCTAAAAAAAAGTAGGTTGCCAAGTCTATTTTCATCTATTCAGCGCTGATTCCTTTTGAGGACACTCCTCGCAGCAGTTTTAAAAGGCCCAAGTAAGAATGCTGGGTACTAATTAGTCAAAATCTCAGACCCAGGGGGCCGCAAATGCCGGTTTATAATTGATGTTCTTGGATATCAACTATTCAATTTTAGGGGCACCCTCCAGTGAATCAACAGTGCCAAAAGGGGCTTGGAAGATTAGCTTCCAGTAAACTACTATATAACCATGTTCAGGGCCTATGTTCATTTACTGAGGGGTCCTGTAATAAATGTTGATCCGCACCCAATCAGTTCCTGTTCCATGGCAGGCCACTTCAGGGACCGAAACTGGAGGCGTGGCCGGGTAATATGGGGTAATATCCCCTGGTTGGAGTATGAACCATCGGCAAAAACGGAGATCAACCACGAACAATCAAACATGGCTGACGGAAATTCCCCATTTATAGATATTTTGCTTCCCATCTATAAACCCCCATGAAGTTCGAGGATTTCCCATAAAAGAAAACACGACTCTTCAACAGCAATTGCCATCCTCTGCCGAGCAACACCAGCGACGCTCATGTAGGAAGGACCAAAACCCTGAAACATTTCCGCTTCAGCACTCCCCGCATAGTCCTCGGCCGAACTTTGTCCAGGGCCAGGGTCAGGTCACCAAAATCATGGGCTAGGCACCTTGCAATGGAGAGTACATATCCCAGCACATCATTGAGTTGCATAAAACTATACATGACCAGTTGGTTTCCCTATATAATATTGCTGAACATTCCCATGTTTTGTTTGTTAAGCCTCCATTTGAGAAGAATAAATCCCTGCCCATCCAGGGTAGAAACTGAATTCTATCAGTTCAATCCCTAGTCTTGCTGCAGGTCCCTAGGCGCAAATACCGGGGTCCTGGAATGTATATAAGACTATCTCTATATGCATTGATGGATACCATTCACATGCACACAAACATACACACATATATGAATATATGCGTAGTATGCATATATATATATGTATTCATGTGTATATATATATGTGTGTGTGTGTTATACTCATACAAAAAGGAACATACAATGTATATGTGTTTAGCGTCGGCACACACGCACACACACATATGTATATATATGCATATATATATATATACAAACACTTCCAACTTTAGACAATCTAAAACATGGCAAATGCATTCCGGGTATGATATGTTGTATATACATACATATATCAATATACATGTCAACATGTGCTTACATGGCTTCCATATGTATAATGTATGATATACGTGTGTGTGTGATTATATTGTGGATGTATTTCATTGTATTTCTCTCTCTCTCTCTCTCTTTCTCTCCATCGTCGTCCCTTTCATATTTCTACAGATGATATAATCGAAATGTATGCATTGTGTATTCATGTGCAAATATACAGCGACATCATCTTCGCCTGTCGGGACGCACTATATTGCACATATAAATATAACAAAACATCATCAATATCTAATTTATTACCTCTGTATAGCAAACATTTAATTGCAAACTAAACGTATTGTAACTAATGTTTACAGCAGCCCGGACGTCGTCTTTCCATCTTGGGCCCGCGCCCACGAAGAAATAACTCGCTTGACTTGAAGAATATGATTATTATATATATATAGATAAAAAGGGCAAATCTTCTGCATGTTGTTTGGACTTTTAGAGAATTAAGAGCAAACAGTCCGTATATATCCATATATCTGTATATTGAAAGGAAACCAGAAACAAGAAAGTTTTCCTGTCATTTTACCGTGGGCAAACCTGGGTTTTTGTGGTTGACTTATGTGTTACTCTCCTAGCCTAGCCATACATAATCACAAACAGAGATTGCAAATACGGTCCCACTAGAAAGAAATCTTGACTCTTTGAAACCATCGCTTTGGGATTCCTTGGGTCTTTAGATGATGACCCACCAAACAAAATTGTTGACCATGATTGAGCATTTTTTCTGCTAGCCTCATCAGCCCTGATAACCAAGTTTCATCAACAAGCTCCAGGTTGAAGAGGATCCCCAAAGCAATGGTGAAACATAGCCTCAGCAGCTCCAAATGGATCTCAATCTGGGGAATAGCATGGAGAATAACATCATAACCCCCAAGGCGTCCCAAAATAGCATGAGTTTATGGGCGAAAATCGCTATTTATATAAGGCATGTTCCAAAACCCATTGCATTTTGAACCCTTGGGCTCTGGGAACCCGACCCTGGAACTCCTGAAAAAAAACCACCGCCACGGTTTGTACAGTCACCAGCACCGTTGGGTGTACCACAGCAAGGTGATTTTTTCCGCTTTTATCAAACTAGAGTGATTCTATGGGATTTAACCATCAATCATAGGGATGCAAGGCTATATGCTGAAATTTAGCCATTGAAATTAAGCAAATGGGAATGATTCACAATGATACCCTCTGGCAATCTAACATAGCTATGGAAAATTGTCCACTTAGTTTGATAATTTAATCATAGCTGAATTATTGAACATCCACTGTTGGGATATTATACAATTATTATTCAACAATTTATGGCTGAATTAATAGCAATGTGTTTAAATCTGTTGTTTTCATGTTGATTTTAATCAATAGCTATCCCACCAGATCCTGAAATGCCATGGCGAGCCACGAACAGCTGGGAATCATCGAACAAAACAAGGTGGGCGTTCCAGCCCGCCACGTTTGATTATCGGAGGGTATGAAAAATCATACCTTGCATTAGATTGTGTTTGACATACATACATACATACATACTTACATTACATTACATTACATTACATTACATTACATTACATTAATACATTAATACATACATACATACATACATACATTACATTACATTACATTACATTACATTACATTACATTACATACATTACATACATAACATACATAACATACATAACATACATAACATACATAACATACATAACATACATAACATACATAACATACATAACATACATAACATACATAAAATACATAACATACATAACATACATAACATACATAACATACATAACATACATAACATACATAACATACATAACATACATAACATACATAACACACATAACATAACATACATAACATACATAACATACATAACATACATCATACATAACATACATAACATACATAACATACATAACATACATAACATACATAACATACATAACATACATAACATACACATACATAACATACATAACCTAACATAACCTGCATAACCGCATACGTGCATAACATGCATAACATGCAAACATGCACATGCATAACATGCATAACATGCATAACATGCATAACATGCATAAATACATAACATACATAACATACATAACATACATAACATACATAACATACATAACATACATAACACATAACATACATAACATACATAACATACATACCATCACATACATACCATAACATACATAACATACATAACATACATAACATACATAACATGACATAACAATACATACTAACATACCATATTACCATACATACATACATACCATACATACCTACATACCATACATACCATACATAATACCATACATACCAACATACCATACATACCATACATACCATAACATACATACATACCATACATACCATACATACCATACATACCATACATACATACATACATACATACATACATACATACATACATACATACATACATACATACATACATACATACATACATACATTACATTACATACATACATACATACATACATACATGCATACATATATATATATATACAACTCTATATATAATGTATTTATATATATAAAAGTTATATGATATATGTATACATGGTATCTGACCTTTGCTGTTTTTATCATTGCATATGTGATGTCATTATTTCTTTACTTGTTATGCTATTATATCATCACATGTTAAGTCCCATCCAATCACCATTACATAACTCAATGTGAATTCCCGTTGAAATCCACCATTTCTCCAGGAGTTTCCTCAAAATCTGGTGCAAGGTGCGGCAGCCAGAAGCGAGACCAGCGGTCCACCGCTTTGGACCAGCCCAGCCAATAGTTTGCACCTCAAAACTGGATTCAGAGTGGGTTCCCCTGCAGTTATGGCCCTATAAGCCAGTTATGGCCATGGGATGAAATAACTCCTGCAACTGGTTGGTGGAAAAACAGCAATGAGGTCATAAGCCAGTTAAAACTGTTACGGGCTATGACGGTGGGGGAAACCCATTCGGAAAACACAGCCAAAAAAGTGGAAAACGCCTTATGGGGAAAACATGAGATTACACACGGGGACACTCGTAAAAGCCTGGAAATATTACCTATAGTTTCATGGTTGGTTGAACATATTCATGGTATGGACATGTTTGCAGGAGAATATATTCATGGGCATTCTACCCGCCACCCAAATGAAGCAGTCACCTGTGGGAGAGTTGGTACATTCCCTGTGATATGTTGGGGAAATTTTGGGGATGTGATGGGGATAGCAGCAACCATTTTATGAAAAATTATGGTACTAGTACTAGAGGAATAGATGGATGATGGTGAGGATGAGGATGATGAGGAGGAGGAGGATGTGTCACAAACTACTTGAATAATATGCATCCTAGATTTGTCCCGCGTGTGCAGGGTTCTTGAGCAGACATTTCTGTTCTCGGATACCATCAAACATTTCCGGGGGGACTGCGCCGTGGGGGGACTGCGCCGTGACCTACCACAGCCCGATGTCCCTGAAAACTTGACTTGCACAAACGGGTAGATATTGCAACCACCCATTGCAACCTTGAAATTGAAGCACTGGAATCCGAAAATAACTAATGTAATCTAATGTATACAAATGTGGTAAACCCAAAGACATAAAGCACCCCCCAACGTCATCATTTTTATGTGTTTTAGTTGCACTATAAATTATAAACATCACCAAACAGTTTCATTGAACATTTCGGGACTACTATGTCTAAGGCCCAAGAGGCAAAGCTTTGTGAATCTCATATAGCTGCCTCAGCGCGTGTGGCAAGGGACAAAACATCACATTGGACCAGCCCTGCCAAAAATGCAAAAAATCGTCCAGCGTTTTTGTGTATATATATATATATATTCAATCATACATTGAGGAATATCTTCCATTTTCCTAGGACAATTTTGAAAAATGCGACACATTCTACATATCCTTTCTTCAAAGGGTCATTCTTCTGATGGGCATTGTCAATATCCGCTACGTATGCCAGGGCAGTGTTAGAATGTTTCCAAAAAGTCAGGCTCCTTTGGTGTCCTCTCTAGGCGTCATATTGTGTCTACAATATTAAATGACCAATATTATATATAAGCGATCGGCAAAACCTTAATTGAAAAATGCGATTTTTGGTCAAAGTTATCGTTTTTGGGACTTCGCTATATCGTTTTCAGTATATCCTGATTGCATCATCCGCATACCCTGGCAACTGCATGCGGAAAGCCTTTTTACACCTCCACTTCAGCGTCTTCAGCATCTTTGACTGCCCTGCGCTTTCTTTTGCAGCGCTCCAACTGTATGGTATTGTATGATACCTGCCAATGCAACTGCAAATCACAGTTGCACCATCCATTCTCAAGCTCAGAAACAAGCTTTGAATTCAGTTTGTTGGAAGAAGCCCGGATGAGCTCTCACAGCGACATGCTCCATGCCTTTCATTCACTCGCCAGCGTCTGCGTAGCAAACCATCGACATGGTCCAATGCCTTTGCCTTGGCTATCTTCATCTGGGAGGATAAAGATCGTCAAACCGGACCTGCAGGTGCAGTTGTGCCCGAGACGAACCGGGATTGACTAAAGCAATGGAGCGCTGCAAAAGTGATAGTATTCAACGGCAAAGAATCATCTCAAGAATCTTTTCGCATCTGGGCCATCCATCAGCGAAGGACATTTTGTCAAGAAATGCTTATCGTTTCGTTATCGCTTTCGCTATCGTTCAAAGAGGGAAACATTTTTGGGAAAATGGCATGCACCAAGGAAAGTTGGAAAGGAGACCTGTTGTCATCGTCACTGCTTGCCTGAAAGCGCAAAAATACAAAACGCTCATCCGGAAGGCTTGAACAATGGCGAGACAAAAAGAGCATCCAAATCCAGCTAAGTACCACATAACAATACGTGATTGGATGCAAAACCGTTTGCAATAATCAGAAATAAAGAAATTGGCTAGGATCAAGAGCGTCGGCATACTTTTGCACATCTTCCGTTGTGTGAGCTGGGCATGACGTATACCCCACAACTGAGAGCCTAGATGATCTAGATGCTTCAAGAACCGGTATCCACCATCATGTCATGTACACCACCCTTCAGGTCCCAGCATGCTTTCACACATGAACTGATTCCCATGTTATCGTTTTTGGGAGTTCACTATATCGTTTTCATATCAAGATGCATGTTCTTACATGAAAAATCGCTCGAATATCTCGAATACATACCTCCTACACGGAGAGTTTAGCCTCTTTCTCATCGAAGGAAGTTTAGAAGTCAAACTTCCGACAATATGGACAGATGAAAAGCAGAGTAGGGCAGAGGCAGAGAGAAGAGAAAGATTAGAAGAGAGAAGAGTAGAAGAGAAAGAGTCAGAAGAAAGAAGATGCAGATGC